>JAVSCE010009324.1:0-201508 GCA_032199065.1 Smutsia gigantea
TGGTGACACTAAAACATGTATCTTATCTCCCTTAAGGTGATTTTCTTCTATAGTATTTGTGGATTGGGCATGTCCCTAGTCATAGCTGCTGCTTGCAGAGTGTGTACAGAGCGGAGCTCCTTACTGGTTCAGCTGCTGGCCTCCTGTGGAATGGGCAAGCTATGGACTTAATCTGAGTAGGACACTGAACCCAGTTGGATCCTCAGGCTTGAGGATTGTCATGATTTTATTGCTACCTGTATCATAATTTCTATTGTTATTGTATATTATCAGTCTGGTTACAGTATTGCAGCTTTCTCGCACAGGGGCCATTGGAGAAGATTGGGGATGCATAGCTTGTGAGGTGAGAATTCTGGAGGGAAGGGTTGTGGGGTAAATGGCAGAATTTCCAGAATCTCCCACCTAGCCTTAGTCCCATTTACATACCAATGGATATTTCAGAACTTCCAGTGGATCTGGGGCGAGGGGTGGAGAGAAAACAGCCATTCTCTCCTCCCCTCTGTTCCTGGTATGTAATTGGCCTTGCATCTGCCAGTCACCAAAGACCCAGAGGGGAGAAAAGGGAATCATGCTGTAGCTGGAGGGGATGGATGATTGGGAGCCTGGCTAGCAACTGTAAGAAATAAAAACTGTTTCTGCTAACCTGCCCTTTCCCTTGACTTACTTCAGTTTTATCGGGTTCATAGCAGACTTGCCCCAGGAAGGGAACACCCTTCTCCCTGGAGCTATAGGTGGCCATGGAAAACAAGCAGAGTGGAGGGAGTTACACTGAAAAAAAGTGTAGTTATGACCTGGAGATTAACTAGATGCTGGGTGGGGAAAAGGAACGAGAGTCAGGAATGATTCCAAGGTCTTAAAGCATCTTTCCTTGAGTATCAAGGAAAAGGGGGTAACAATGACAGAATAAGGAGTTGCTTTGGCAGAAATTATCATAACCTTAGTACTATTTTAAGTCATGTTTATGCAATGAGATATGAGAGGGTATATTTCAGTGACCTAGCTATAAATATACCCCTGAAAGGTGAGAAACTGTTTTCTTTTAAGAAGAATCAACACTGGTTTACTTAAGTTCTCAGGAAAAGTAAATGATAATGTAAAAATAAGAATCTCACAGCTGAAAACTTAACCATCATTCTTTCAAATAACACCCAATCATTTATAGCCCAAATAATGAGTAAACAGCTTCATCACTTGCTTTAGTAAATGAGATTAGAACAGATTTTTGTTTTGACTTAATATATGTGAGCAATTATATATATAACTTGGAGTTGGCAACTATATAATCTGTATATAAATATATAGAGAATATTATTACATGATAATCATGACATTGAAGGCAACAAGTTATTTACTGAAAAAATAGTATTACTAAGGCTGGGGACAATTTTCTCATCTATGAATTTCTTCAACATGTAAGAAAGAAAATAGAACAATCTATTTCCCTGGAAGAAAATCAAGCTCTGAGACAAGAGTAAATGTGGTTCTTTGGCTTTAAGCATTTGCTTTAAACTGTTGGTTTAACTTACTTCTTCCTGAGTGTTTAATAGATTTAGTTATTTCTTAAATTTCTCTAACTTCCTTACACTGTTCTTTATGTTGGTTCATTTTCTTAACTGCCACATGAAGAGAATATTATACCCTAAGCCCCTGAAGAACAGATTTTCCACAGTACAGTTACAGAATCCCCACAGAAACATATAAAATGTTCCTACTGTATTTATGGTTTCTTCCTGTAGACCTGCTGCTTTATGGTATTTCTTTATATTAGAAGAGTCTGACTCATATATACCAAAACCAAACAGACAGCAATAAGAAACATTCAGGTTTATAAGTAATAAAAACAATTACAATAGAATTTAAGCGTAGAGACAAATAACAAACTGAAAATAATCAGGTATTAAACAACCACCACCACGAAAGGAAAAAAGTGGTTCATACTGTTTGACCTATGAATTGTACTTCTAAGAATGTATTTTAATGAAAGTAATGCAAATGCAAAGGACAGAGAAATTCTCTACAGAGGTATACTGTATGATGATATTTACTGGAATACCAAATATAATAGCAAAAAATTGCAAACACTCTCAGTAATAGGTTAATAAAAAATTATGGTAACTCAAGGAATATTATGAAGGCATTTAAAATGATAAATATGAAGGTTATGTAAAAACAGAGAAAAAGTATTTATGAAATAACATGTTAAAACTGCAAATCCCAAAATTATATATGTATTATAAACACAACTATATAAAATTATACATACTGGATGACAAAAAACTACTTCAATAATCCTTATGTTAGAGTAATGGAATTAAGAGATAATTATCTTAAAATGTCCTTAATATTGTAAAGTGGCCTCTACTAGAGAAAAAATTTTTAAAGCTATATTCACAAAAATATATACTGTATGTTTAAGACATATAATAGTCATTAAAACTTTGTCATCCTTCTTGAGGGAAAACCCAGAAATCCTTGTAAAAAAAGAAGGTATGTTTCCTAAAAAAAGAGAATTGAGCAGAAAATACAAAATAAGTAAATATTTTTCCTGAATACTTGAATTTGGGAAAAAGAATATGAAAAAGAAAAGGCTTTTTGAGTAAGACATTTTTACAACATGACTCACAGAATTAGTCTTATAATTTTGTGGTAGTCCTAAGTCATATACCTCAGTTCATACGTATTCATGTGTATGTGTGTGAATTTCCTATTCTTTCTATGTGTAAAATGCAACTGAATGATGATTCCTTGCGTTACCCTTAAGCTGATGGCACTAACAATCTAAAAAATTGTGCACTTCATTTGGTTTGGAAAAACTAACTCACGCAAACCCATGCACCAATTATTTAGCTTGGGTGCTGATATTTCTGAGGATCCTACCTATAGAAAATTCTGCTAAATGAAGTGTCACTTCCTATTATAATTTTTAACAATCAGCTATAAATCAAAGTACTCAGTGTAACCTATGTGGATAGAATTTTTAGTTACTATGTATGTAAAAGTCTCATTATAGAATAAAATTTAGGGACAAATTTAACAAGTTTATTATATAACTAGTGAATTAAAAATAAAACATTAATTCTTAGGTAAAAGGAAGAAAAGGAGTTTATTAGTTTCATATTAAAACTACTTCAATAATCCTTAATTCCATAACAGTGACATTTATTACATAGTTAAAATTTTATTACTTAAAAATTTTTAGAGAAAAAAGTATTACCTTTCATTTTAATACCCTAATATATTAATACGTCTTCATTTTCAAGTTCTCTTTCTGCATTTGTGTATATACACACACACTTCTCTATATGGCTATACCATCTTCATAATTATGACTTAAAACTGCTGTATAGAATTTTGGATTTTGGCCATGACAAAGTACCTTGTAATGTGCTTACCAATTTGCCATAAATAATGACAAAACTGCATGAAGTATGTGAAGCAATTCTTAGGCACTAGACTACACTTCAGACAGTGTAGGACTTGATCCTTAAGAAAGGAGAAACACAAAAGGTCAGTCCCCCCATTGACCCTGGCTTTCTGTGTGGGACACATTCTAGACTGGTACAGAGGTGGAGGCCAACTGGTTGTCTTATTGAGTAGCAGTTTTGTGAGTTGAGAAGTCAGAGATCAGGGTTCAGAGTTGCTGCACTTTGAGCAGAATTCTGAAGAAGGTGGTTGGAACGAGGGGAGGGCACCTGATATCTGAAATAGAGTTCCCCTAGGGTTTTTACCTAGTGCTGGCTGCCGACCCACAGGAAAGATTCCACAGGGCCTAGTAGAGTGAGTGGATTGTTGGGGGTGATGGTGGAGAAAAGAGAACTGACTAGCCGTGGGCAGGGCAATGCTTAGAGATATTGGAGTTCTGACAAAGAGTGGACAGAAATTTCTGAATACTTCAGGAATTCAATTGAGACCAATGCCATGCCATTGAAGTAATAACCACACTCGGTTCAGGACAATATCAAAATAGTCTAGTCTTAACAATACCTAAAATTAAATCTGACCAAGAAGACTTGGCAGTTAATTTAACCACTTGCCAGGAAAAACTCAACAGTTCTAAAAGAAGACAATGTAATCCAGATTCTATATAAGATACCATCCATACATAATTTCCATCATACAGTCAAAACTATTAGTATATGATGAAGCAGGAAAATGTAAACCCTAATCAAGAGAAAAAGTGCTCAATACATATAGACTAATTCCAATTAATCCAGTGTTGGAATCAGTACACAAGGACTTTAAAATAGCTCTTACAAATATGTTCAAAGATTTAAGGAAAAAGATGGACCAAATGCATGAATAGATGGGTAACTCAGCAAAGAAATGGAAACTATTAAAAGGAGATTCTAGAACTAATCCATATATAACAAAAAAATGGGGGTGGTGGGGGGGACCTGATGAAGGGGGTAGTTTAATCACCATAATATTGCACATGTAATTGTGGATTAATGATACCAAAATAAACTTAAAAAAATTCATTGGGTAGTCTTAACAGCTGATGGGCACTGCAGAAAGAGTCAATGAATTTAAAGACATAAAGGTCTAGAAATTATCCAAACTGAAGAAGAGGGGAAAAAAAAAACTCCTAGTCTTGGTAACTTAGGGAATAATACAAATTGGTCTGAGAAACAAGTAAGCTGAAGTCTTAGAAATACAGGAAAGAAAGAAAAAAACTGAAGAAATGCCAACTAAAAATTTTCCAAATTGGATATTTAAAAAAAGCAACAGAGGAAAAGAAGGTAGAGTAGAATGGCAAGGTGAAAACTTCCTCTTACTTACACACTGAGGGGAGTACTTAACAATACAGACCAACCTCAAGAAACAAAAAAAATCCACAAAAAACAATCTAAAATCACAACTACAGGAACTAGAAAAAGAACAAAGCCTAAAGTTAGTAGAAGGAGACAAATAAATATCAGAGCAGACATAAAATAGAGAATAAAAAAAAAGTCAAAAGGAAAAATCACTACGGACACTACAGAAATACAAAGAATTATTAGAGAATACAATGAAAAATTATATAATAACAACTGGAAAACCTAGAAGAAATGGAAAACTTTCTAAAAAACACAACCTTTCAAGGCTGGTCAAGGAAGAAACAGAAACTCTGAACAGACTAAGTACCAGCAATGAAATTGAATTGGTAATCAAAAAATTACCTAAGAACAAAACCCCTGGGCCAGATGGCTTCATCCCTGAACTTCATCAAACACTTAATGAAGACTTAATACCCATCCTTCTTAAAGTTTCCAAAAAGTAGAGGAGGAGGGAATAATTCCAAATGCATTCTACAAGGCCAGCATCACTCTAATATCAAAACCAGGTAAAGACACCACATAAAAAGAAAATTACAGACCAATATCCCTGATGCACGTAGATGCAAAAATACTCCACAAAATAGTAGCAAATCGAATTCAAAAATAAATAAAAAAGATCACCCATCATGATCAAGTAGGATTTATTCCAGGGATGCAAGAATGGTACAATATTTGAAAATCCATCAACATCATACACCACATCAACCAAAAGAGGGGACAAAACCACATGATCATCTCCATAGATGCTGAAAAAGCATTCGACAGAATTCAACATCCATTCATGATAAAAATTCTCAACAAAGTGGGTATAGAAGGCAAGTACCAGCATTCAACAGAATTTAACATCCATTTATGATAAAAATCTCAACAAAGTGGGTATAGAAGGCAAGTACCTCAACATAATAAAGGCCATATATGACAAACCCACAGGCAACATCATACTTAACAGCGAGAATCTGAAAGTTTTTCCTTTAAGACTGGGAACAAGACAAAGATGCCCACTCTCCCCACTTTTATTTAACATAGCTCTGGAGCTCCTAGCCATGGCAATCAGACAACACAAAGAAATAAAAGGCATCGAGATTGGTAAGGAAGAAGTCAAACTGTCACTGTTTGCAGATGACATGATATTTTACATAGAAAACCCTAAAGAGTCCACCCCAGAACTACTAGAACTAATAATTCAGAAAGTTGAAGGATACAAAATTAATACACAGTATTCTGTTACATTCCTCTATACTAATGATGAACTAGCAGAAAGAGCAATCAAGAAAAAACTTCCATTCACAATTGCACCAAAAAGAATAAAATACCTAGGAATAAACCTAACCAAGGAAGTGAAAGACCTATACCCTGAAAACTACAAGACACTCATGAGAGAAATTAAGGAAGATACCAATAAATGGAAATACATCCCATGCTCATGGATAGGAAGAATTAAGATTGTCAAAATGGCCATCCTGCCTAAAGCAATCTACAGATTCGATGCAATCCCTATCAAAATACCAGCATTCTTCAACGAACTAGAGCAAATAGTTCTAAAATTCATATGGAATCAGAAGAGACCCCAAATAGCCAAAGCAATCCTGAGAAGGAAGAATAAAGCAGGGGGGATTATGCTCCCTGACTTCAAGCTGTACTACAAAGCCACAGTAATCAAGACAATTTGGTACTGCCACAAGAACAGACCCAGAGACCAATGGAACAGACTAGAGAGCCCAGATATAAACCCAAGCATATATGGTCAACTAATATACGATAAAGGAGCCATGGATATACAATGGGGAAATGACAGCCTCTTCAACAACTGGTACTGGCAAAAATGGACAGCTACATGCGAAAGAATGAAACTGGATTATTATCTAACTCCATACACAAAAGCAAACTCGAATGGATCAAAGACCTGAATGTAAGTCATGAAAGCATAAAACTCTTAGGAGAAAACACAGGCAAAAAATCTCTTGAATATAAACACGAGCAACATCTTCCTAAACGCATCTCCTCAGGCAAGGGAAATAAAACAAAAAATGAACAAATGGGACTATATCAAGCTAAAATGCTTCTGTACGGCAAAGGACACCATCAGTAGAACAAAAAGGCATCCTACAGTATGGGAAAATATATTTGTAAACAACACATCTGACAAGGGGTTAACATAAAAAATATATAAAGAACTCACATGCCTCAACACCCAAAGGCAAATAACCCGATTAAAAAATGGGTGGAGGATATGAACAGACAATTCTCCAAATAAGAAATTCAGATGACCAACAGGTACATGAAAAGATGCTCCACATCACTAATTATCAGGAAATGCAAATTAAAACCACAATGAGATATCATCTCACACCAGTTAGGATGGCCAACATCGAAAAGACAAGGAGCAACAAATGCTGGCAAGGATCCGGAGAAAGAAAACCCTCCTACACTGCTGGGGGGAATGTAAATTAGTTCAACTATTGTGGAAAGCAATATGGAGGTTTCTCAAAAAACTGGGAATTGCACTCCTAGGAATTTACCCAAAGAAAACAAGTTCTCAGATTCAAAAAGACATATGCACCCGTATGTTTATTGCAGCACTATTTACAAGAATGAACGTATGGAAGCAACCTAAGTGTCTATCAGTAGATGAATGGATAAAGAAGATGTGGTACATATACACAGTGGAATACTATTCAGCCGTAAGAAGCAAACAAATCCTACCATTTACAACAACATGGATGGAGCTAGAAGGTATTATGCTCAGTGAAATAAGCCAGGCAGAGAAAGACAAGTATCAAATGATTTCATTCATCTGTCGAGTATAAGAACAAAGAAAAAACTGAAGGAACAAAACAGCAGCAGACTCACAGACTCCAAGAAGGGACTAAATGTTACCAAAGGGGAAGGGTGAGGAAGAGTGGGCAGGGATGGAGGGAGAAGGGGATTGAGGGGTATTATGATTAGTATACATGGTGTTGGGGGAGTCACGGGAAAGTCTGTGTAGCACAGAGAAGACAAGTAGTGACTCTGTGACATCTTATTACACTGATGGACAGTGACTTCAATAGGGTATGGGGGGTACTTGATAATATGGGTGAATGTAGCAACCACAATGTTTTTCATGTGAAACCTTCATAAGAATGCATATCAATGATACCTTAATAAAAAAAAATCAATAAAACCAAGACCTGGTTTTTCGAGAAAATTAACAAAAGAGACAAACCCCTAGCTAGATTTATGAAGAAAAAAAGAAAGAGGACATGAATAAACAAAATAAGAAAGAAAAAGAAGTTACAACTGACACTGCAAAATTTCAAAAAATTGTAAGTTTTTTGAAAAATTGTATGACAATGAATTGGACAACTTAGAAGAAATGGAAAAATTCTAGAAACATATAAACTTCCATGAGTGATCCACGAAGAAACAGTAAATCTGAACAGACCAATCACTAGTAATGAAATTGAACTGATATTCAAAAAACTAACAAACAAAAGTCCAGGTCCAGTTGGCTTCACCACTGAATTTTACCATACATTTAGTGAAGATCTAATACCCATACTCCTTAAAGTTTTCCAAAAAGTAGAAGAGGAGGGAATACTTTCAAACGCTTCTACGAGGACAGCATCACTCCAATACCAAAACCAAAGACAATACAGACAAGGAGAATTACAGATCAATAACCCTGATGAACATAGATGTAAAAATCCTCAACAAAATATTAGCAAACTGAAATAAAAAATACATCATAAGGATCATTCATCACTACCAAGTGGAATTTATTCCAGGGATGCAAGGATGGTACGATATTAGTAAATCAATCAACATCATACACCACATTAACAAAAGGAACGATAAAAACCATATGATTATCTCAATAGATGCTGAAAAAGCATTTGACAAAATTGAACATCAATTCATGATAAAAACTCTCAACAAAACTGGAATAGAGGAAACGTATCTTAACATAATAAAGGCCATATACATCAACCCCACAGCTAACATCACACTCAATGGCGAAAAGCTAAAAGCTTTTCTTCTAAGATCAGGAGCAAGGATGTCCACTCTCACCACTTTTATTCAACATAGTACGGGAAGTTCTAGCCAGAACAATCAGACAAGAAATAAATGTACTCTCTTCCGCAGCACATATACTAAATTGCAATGATAACAGAAGATTAGCATGGCCCCTGCACAAGGATGACATGCAAATTCATTAAGCGTTCCATATTAAATAAATAAAAGACATCCAAATTGATAAGGAAAAAGTAGAACTGTCACTATTTGCAGGTGACATGCATATATGGAAGACCTTAAAGACTCCACCAAAAAACTATTAGAATGAATAACTGGATTCAGCAAAGTCACAGGATACAAAATCAATATACAGAAATCTGTTGCATTCTTGTACACTAACAACAAACTGAAAGAGAAGTCAGGAAGACAACTCCGTTTACAATTGCATCAGAAAGACTAAATACCTAGGAATAAACCTAACCAAGGAGGTGAAAGACCTGTACTCTGAAAACTGTAAGACATTGATTAGAGAATTTGAAAAAGACACAAATAAATGGAAATCTACCCCATGCTCATGGATACAAAGAATTAATATTGTCAAAATGGCCATCCTGCCCAAAGCAATTTACACATTTAATGCAATCCCTATCAAAATACCAATGGCATTTTTCAATGAACTAGAGCAAATAATCCTAAAGTTTATATGGAACCACGAAAGACCCCAAATAGCCAAAGGAATCCTGAGAAAATGAGAACATTTATTGCCAAAGATGAATTTTATACTTTCAACCAAAAATTAGAATTTTGGAAAGGTTGTGCCGACCACCATGAGTTTAATAGGTTCCCAATACTTACAGATTTTTCCTGATGAGAAACAGAGGTGATATCAACAAATTGGAGTTTTAAATATTTTATAATTAAATATGTCAACATTTGAAGATCTACATAAAACAAGGAACCAAACTTTTCCAAATTCTCCATGTATTATGTTATAAAATGATGCATAAGTAAAATATCCATTCGAAGTGCAAGGTGTACCAATGGATTATCATTGATATTGTTTCATATTCCACATTGCAACTAAATAATTACCACTGCTGAGATTTAGTGTAGTACCAAGAAAAAATACCTACAATTATCTTTAAAGGCTATTAAGAAAACCCCTCCTTTACAAGCATGTATCTATGTGAGGCCAAATTTTCTTTATATAATTCAACCTAAACAACATATCAAAATAGACTGAATGAAGAAGCAGATAAAAAAATCCAGCTTTTTCCATTTAGCCAGACATCAAAGAGACTTACAAACATTTAAAGCAATGCCACTCTCTGCACTATATTTTTGGAGAACAAATAGATATTTCCATTAAAATATGTAATTTATATAATATATAATTGGTTTATTATTGTTTTAAAATGAATTAATAAATATTTTAATGTCTCCATTTTAATTCTTATATGGAAAATATCAATAGATATAATCTACATAAATAACATTCTTTGGTGTCCTCAATGATTTAAGAGTGTAAAGGGATCCTGAGATTAAAGTGTTTGAAACTATTGTTCTAGAATAACATCTAAGAAATAATGTAAAGATGTAGAGCTAAAAATTCAGTAGAAAATAAAAGAACAGATGAGACAAATAAAAAATAAACAAAAAGATAACCAAACAGATTGTATTAATTTACAATGCTACCAGAATTGGACATTATCTTAAATTTTCCCCTTCCCTTCCCTTCTCTTTTTCCTTTCTTCCTTTCCTCTCCTTCCTTCCCTCCCACTCTCCTTCCTTTTTACCTTTCTTCTTCCCTCCCTCCTCTCCTTCTTTCTTTCTTGATTTTACTTTAATAGATCTAAAAAGGTACCTTATTGTTTTAACTTCTATTTCTTTTACTGTTGTATATTTTCTCATATGCTCACATGTTCTTCCTCCTGGATCAACTTTCTATCTATATCTGTTGCCTATTCATCCATACAGCAAAAGATTTTAATGCTTTTCTAAGATGTAACAAATACTCTCTATATTAACCTTGATGTATGGCAGGGGAAAATCTTTTGATCTCCTACATTTCTGTTTTGTATTAATAAAATAAGTCATAGTTCTCAAAACAATATACAATGAAGATTAAGGACTTTGAAATTATAATTATCTTATTTCATCAAATCTTAGATACTGTTATTTTCTGCTCCTAAGAAAAAGAAACTTTCAATTATAATTGTGATACGTATCATGGTTTCAGAGATGTTAATCAATAAAAAAAATGTGAGTCTCAGATGGGCAAAATATAATTTTTATAGGTATATTTGCTAATAATTAAATAACTTAAATTAAATCTTTTCTACTATTGACACAAATTTATACTTCTGATTCCTGGCTATCCACTTCTGTTTTTGGCCATAATAAATATTTCTGTTGATTACTTTTATTAGTGAATCAGTTCCTTACTTAGGAATGAATGACCTATAAAAGAGACACAGAAAGAGCCAATGCGTTCCCACTTCTGCATACAATGTAACAGAGCTGCTGGAAGCCAGTACTCACTTCCCTCATCAAACACTTTCTGAGAACTTCTATTTATAAGGTACTGGGCTGCATGCTGGGGACACTAAGATGAAGATGTGGTAGAACTCAAAATTGTTAAGACAATGAGGAGTTGTAATTGGTTATTAAAGAGTAAAGAATTTATCAGGTAGACAGTAAGATGGGAACAGGTACCTGAGGAGCATTCCTTTGAAAAAAATTAAAATTCAAACAATACTAATGTATATAAAATATAGTTTCATCTCTACCTTACCTCTCATCACCATCCCATTTCTGAGATAAACACTGTTAATCAGTATAATGTGAACTTTTCCAGACTTTTCTCTATGTATATAAAAACAAAGACATGTATATACATTAATGAAACTGAGGCATACTAGAGATACTTTACTGTAACTTCCTCTTTTTGTTTAATGACATGTCATAGCCATCTCTTTATATCAATATACATAGATCTCTGTCATTTTTATAAACTGCTACATTGTTTTCCAATGTATGGATGTAGCCACATTTTTTAATGGCTTTATTGAGGTGTAATAGGTATACAGTAAACTGCACATATTTAAAGTGTGTAATTTGGTAAGTTCTGACATGTGTAGACATTCATGAAACCATCGCCACAATCAAGATAATGAATATATCCATTACCCTCAAGTTTCTTTGTGCCTCTCCCTTCCACTCATTCCCTTCTCGCCACCTACCTCCTGCCCCAATAACAACCAGTGATCTACTGTCTGTCCCTACAGATTAGTTTGCATTTTCTATTACACTACAATACGAGTACAGTATATAGTCTTTAATTCTAGCTTCTTCCACTAAGCACAATTGTTTTGAAATTCATCCATGTTATTGAGTGGTAGTCAAAGATATAACATGCTTTGTTTATCTATTTACTTGTTAATTATTAACATTTGGGTTGTTTTCAAGTTTGGTTACTACAAATAAAGCTGCTATGAACAATCATGTATAAGTATTTATATGGACATAAGCTTTCTTTTCTCTTGGGTAAATATCTAGGAATGAAAGGGCTATCATATAGCCAATCATATAATAGGTATGTGGTTTTTTTTTTAAGAAACTGCCATGCTGTTTCCCAAAGGGGTTATATCATTTCTCATTCCCACTGGCAGTGTATGAAAGTTCTAGTTCCTCTACATACTCACCAATACTTGGTACAGTATTTTGAATTTTAGTTATTCCAGTAAGTGTGTAGTAGTACTTCATTATGACTTTAATTTGCACTTCTCGAATGACTAATGGTGGTGGGAATCTTTTCATGTGCTTACTATTTGTGTATCTTTTTCAGTGAAGTTTCCCAATATTTTTCCCACATTTATTGGGTTGTTTATTGAATTTTGAGGGTTTTTTAATATATTCTGATTATGAGTCTTTTACCAGCAATAAAAATGAACAAACTATTGATACCTGCAACAACATGGATAAATCTAAAAATAATTGTACTTAAAGAGGCCAGATAAAAAAGAGAGTACATATTGTGACTCCTTTACACAGAATATTAGAAACTGCAAACTATCCATAATGTATGCTATTTCTTTCTGTTTTTCCTTTCTGTTCCTTCATTCCTTTCTGTTTTTCTGCAGATAAATTCTCTTGACACCCAACCTTACTCACAGCCATGTTTTTCTTTCCCTGTAAGCTCCAGTTTGAAAGCGGGCATTACATATTTTCTCTGCTTTTTCTTTAATTCTGAGAGTGTCAGAGGTAGGAGGGAACTGGGTACTGAGCAGCCTTTATGAGGGTCTGGATATGCTTTCTTTTTTTGAGATTCATTAGGTCCTATGCTAGGTCTCACTTATCTAGATTTTACCTAGATTAAGATGTGTCCTATTCCTAAGGGGGTTTCCTAAGTTGGGCTTTGGATAGTTTCCTCAATTCAGTACAGAACCCAGGAATGTGGTGAGCCCTGTGATTCTTGCTGCTCTGCTGAGATCTTAAATTCTGCCGTGATAGGTAAGAATGTTTATTTTCAAGGGTTCTTTCTCAACCTTAGCCAGGGCTGCCTAGTGAGCATTTGTAATGATTTCTCAGGTGATCTTCTTTCCCAAGTACTAACTACTAAGGGATAAAGGTGGACTTTGGAGCCATTTGAAGTTAACATGAATCAGGTTTCTTTCCTTAGTCACTAATTTTCCATGTTTAAGGACTTTTGTGGTTATTGGTACAGTTTTTGCTTGCTTTAATATTTTGTACTCATTTTGTTGGAGCAGGAATACTTTGTTTTGCAGATTCAGCCCATCTTCTCTACTTGGAGGACTCAGGCTTATTAGTGAAATAGACTAGAGCTCCTTTAGAGCAGTGATCATCTACTATTCCTCTCTTGAATACTCCACAGAACCTAGCCTAGTGATGGGTAATGGGTACATGTCAATATACAAAAAATGCTGGAGATAAAAGATACCACTTCATGTTCTATAATGGTTGACTCTAAGTATCCTGAACTATGGAGCCTGATTAATTCTCCTAAAGTATTTCTTTTGTCACACCACTCACCCAATTTCAAAATATGAAACTTCTCTTCTAACTGGGCTGGTCTATTTGCTTTGGAATATACCTCACATATTCTCAAATGCAGATTTTTGCTCATATTACCACTTGTCCAGAACAGAGAGTGTTCACTATTCAAATCCCCCCTCTTCGTTCAGAGCCCAGATTAAACCCGACCTCCTCTCTGAAAGTCTTACTGGCTATTCCCTCACCGCCTGACGGGACTCTCTCCCTCTTCTGAGGACCATTCCCGTAGTCTTCACCACGTTCACTGTACAACCAAGTGTGCTCCTCTGCGCTGCTTGTTTACTCATTGGGATATGTCTCAATCCTATAGCTAATAATAAATGATAATAAGAATTATGCCTTTCAGTAAGTACTTACTACTACATGTTTATCTCCTTTAATACTCATAACACCCTATGAAGGAACTTGCTCAAGTTCACATAGCTGGAGAGGGGATAGAGTCAGGATTTAAATTAAAATTTTTTTGGATTCTGAAGCCCATGTTTATCCACTATATCAATCCTCAGTCTAGCTGTAAAGTTCTAGTAGACATGAAGTGTATCTTATATTTCTTTATACTGATTCACTAATCGAAACATACTTTTGGGGTGTCTATTATATAGGGAATATAGCTAGGAAACAGAAGCTGAGTTCATCTCTGAAGAATCATACAATCTAATAATGAAGATAAAACAGATACTTTAGTAACTAAGTACACGTTAGAAAATGACTATAATAATAGTAAGATAGCTAATTCTTACGTGTTGCTTATTTATTGTGCATACACTTTATACTACATATACTAATTTAATCCCCACAACAACCCTATGAAGTAGATACTACTGTTATTATCTCATTTTGGAGATGAGAAACTGAGATACAGAGAGATTAAGTAACTTCCCAGGGTTAGACAATGAGGCCATTTGTGTTCTCAACATCTAAACTGCATCACACAGCAAATGTTATAATGGAGGTAGACAAAAAAAAATTATTGACTATATTAAAGAACTATGTATGAAATAGGGTAAGGGGAATCAGATGATAAATACAATCATTATATCAGGAAAATTAAGACTATATAGGAAAGAATTCCTAACATCTGAACTCTATTGGGATTCTGGAAACAATGTATTTAAATAGGTTATATAATAGAAAATCATGTTGCAACATACAGGTCCTACCTTGGATCTACAGAGAATGGCTTAGCTCAGTATTTTTTAAACTAAAGGTCATAACCCTTTTAGTGAGTGATGAAATAAATTTAGTTAGTCTAACCAACAATTATAAAGAGAAAGAAACAGAAAAGGAGTAGACTAGAATAAATGGAAACTATCAGTGCATGTCTCACATAGTAAAACTATACAAGAAACTTTTTTTCCTGTTTCACATATGTGCATATGTTATATGTACATGTACGGGCCCATGACATAAATAAACTGTACTTCTTGCTGTGAATCATGTCAAAAAGCTGAAAGCCTAAGCCTAGTTGACTTAGTCATATAACAACTGTTTATTGCTTCCTTATAAATTTCAGGGATGCTCTGAAAAGTTGCTACACACTTAAACCAGGAACAGCATGGAATGAGGAATGGTTTTTCCAAGTAACTGTGTAAGTTGCCCAATATAGGCAGATCTCTGGGCCATATCTCAAAAGTATTCTGAATATAGTTTCATGTCAGTGGCTCCCAAAATTGACAAATGTACTAAGTGTAATTAAAAGAATGTAAACAGATCCACAGCTCAAGATGGCGGCATGAGTACGGTGATGGAAATCTCCTCCCAAAACCATATATATTTTTGAAAATACAACAAATACAACTATTCCTAAAAGAAAAACCAGAAGATACAGTACAACAGCCAGGCTACATCTACATCTGTGAGAACTCAGCATCTCAGGAAAAGGGTAAGATACAAAGCCGTGACCCAGCGGGACCCAAGCACTCCCACCACCAGCTCACCGGTGGGAGGAAAAGGATCAGAGTGGGGAGGTAGTGGAAGCACAGGACTGTTAAATAACCAGCCCTATCTGCACCGGGAGCACAGACACACACTGCATGGTATACTGGATATTAGAGAAACGGAAAAGTAAAATCCAAGACAGAGACTGTGAGAGGGTCCCCACAGCTGGATCCCCTGGGACAAAAGAAAAGCTAGCACTTTTTAAAAGTCTTAAAAGGACAAGGGCTTAACAGCTGGACAAAATCATCCTGGCACACTCAGTCCAGCAGGCTGGGAATATTAAGGAACTTCAGGCACCCTAACGCCCTGGGTGGTAACGCAGCTCCAAAGCCCATCATGGCAATAGGCAGCCTGCCATTCATTCCCCCCTGCCAGCGATGCAAGCATACTGGCTGACTGCCACAGCAACCACACAGAGTCTTCTCCCAGCGCACAGCTAAAGGGGACAGACCCAGAGGCTGCTACCGGTGCAGAGCTGCCGAGCACAGACAGAGGAACCTGGAGCAAGGTCCGGAAGGCATGAAGGGGCACCATTCTTGCAGTAAAAAACACCAGGTGCATCTGAGACCCCCCGCAGTGACCTAGGCTATAGGAAGGGCCGCCCCACCCACGGCAGCTCAGGAGATTATCCCAAAGACTGCTCCCTGTGTGCAGGTAACTGGCACAGGCAGTGGAGAAGGGCAAGGAGACCAGAAAGCAGGAAGGGACTTTGTTCTCCAAGCTGACACACACGCCACCTGCAGGTGGCCACTTCTATCGCCATGAAAAGGCAGAATAACCTGGTCCAGTAAAAAATCACTCAAACAATGCCAGAGAGAGGGCCTGGTGAGATAGATATAACCAATCTTCCTGAAAAAAATTCAGAATAAAAGTCATAACCATGCTGATGGACCTGCAGAGAAATATGCAAGAACTAAGGGATGAAGTCTGGAGGGAAATAACAGAAATGAAACAATCAGTGGAAGGACTTAAGAGCAGACTGGATGAGGTGCAAGAGACTGTTAATGGAATAGAAATCAGAGAACAGGAATACAGAGAAGCTGAGACAGAGAGAGATAAAAGGATCTCTAGGAATGAAAGAATATTAAGAGAACTGTGTGACCAAGCTAAATGGAACAATATTTGCATAATGGGAGTAACAGAAGAAGAAGAGAGAGAAAAAGGGATAGAAAGTGTCTTTGAAGAAATAATTGCTGAAAACTTCCCCAAGCTGGGGAAGGAAATAGTCTCTCAGACCACGGAAGCCCACAGATCTCCCAACACAAGGGACACAAGGAGGACAACAGCAAGACATATAATAATTAAAATGGCAAAGATCAAAGACAAAGACAGGGTATTAAAGGCAGCCAGAAAGAGAAAAAAGATCACCTACAAAGGAAAACCCATCAGGCTATCATCCTATGATCAGACTTCTCAACAGAAAGCTTACAGGCCAGAAGAGAATGGCATGATATATTTAATGCAATGAAACAGAAGGGCCTTGAACCAAGAATACTGTATCCAGCACGATTATCATTTAAAGTTGAAGGAGGGATTAAACAATTTCCAGATAAGCAAAAGTTGAGGGAATTTGCCTCCCACAAACCACCTCTATAGGATATTTTAAAGGGATGGCTTTAGATAGAAGTACTACTAAGGCTAAATAGATGTCACCATAGAAAATAAAATCATAGCAAAGAAAGCAGACCGACCAAATACTAACTAAAGGCAAAAAATAAAATCAACTACCCACAAAAGCAGTCAACGGAAACACAAAAGAGTACAGAATAAAACACCTAACATATAAAGAATGAGGGAGGAAGAACAAGAAGGGAGAGAAATAAAGAACCATCAGACTGTCTTTATAATAGCATAATAAGAGAATTAAGTTAGACGGTTAGATAGTAAAGAACCTATCCTTGAACCTTTGGTAACTACGAATCCAGAGCCTGCAACAGCAATAAGTACATATCTATCGATAATCACCCTAAATGTAAATGGACTGAATGAACCAATCAAAAGACACAGAGTAACAGAATGGATAAAAAAGCAAGACCCATCTATATGCTGCTTACAAGAGACTCACCTCAAACTCAAAGACATACAGAGACTAAAAGTGAAGGGATGGAAAAAGATATTTCATGCAAATAGTAGGGAGAAAAAAGCAGGTGTTGCAGTACTTGTATCAGACAAAATAGACTTCGAAACAAAGAAAGTAACAAGAGATAAAGAAGGATATTACATAAAGACAAAGGGGTCATTCCAACAAGAGGATATAACAACTTTAAATATCTATGCATCCAACACAGGAGCACCGACATATGTGAAACAAATACTAACAGAATTAAAGGATGAATAGAATGCAATGCATTCATTCTAGGAGACATCAACACACCACTCAGTCCAAAGGACAGGTCAACCAGAAAGAAAATAGGTAAGGACACAGAGGCACTGAACAACACACTAGAACAGATGGACCTAACAGACATCTACAGAACTCTACACCCAAAAGCAGCAGGATACACATTCTTCTCAAGTGCACATGGAACATTTTCCAAAATAGACCACATACTAGGCCACAAAAGAGCCACAGTAAATTCAAAAAGACTGAAATTCTACCAACCAACTTCTTAGATCATAAAGGTATAAAATGAGAAATAAATTGTTAAAAGAAAACAAAAAGGCTCACAAATACATGGAGGCTTAACAACATGCTCCTAAACAATGGATCAATGACCAAATTAAAACAGACATCAAGCAATATATGGAAACAAATGACAACACCAGCACAATGCCCCACCTTCTGTGCAACTCAACAAAGGCAGTTCTAAGAGGAAAGTATATAGCAATCCAGGCCTATTTAAAGAAGAAAGAACAATCCCAAATGAATAGTCTAAAATCACAATGATTGAAACTGGAAAAAGAAGAACAAATGAAGGCCAAAGTCAGCAGATGGAGGGACATAATAAAGATCAAAGAAGAAATAAATAAAATTGAGTAGAATAAAACAATCAAAAAAATAAATGAAACCAAGAGCCGGTTATTGAAGAAAATAAAATAGAT
This sequence comes from Smutsia gigantea, assembly GCA_032199065.1. Classification (NCBI taxonomy): domain Eukaryota; kingdom Metazoa; phylum Chordata; class Mammalia; order Pholidota; family Manidae; genus Smutsia; species Smutsia gigantea. The sequence continues at coordinate 18,867 of JAVSCE010009324.1, forward strand.
AAACCCCTAGCCAGACTTATTAAGAGAAAAAGAGAATCCACACACATAAACAGAATCAGAAATGAGAAAGGAAAAATCACGACAGACCCCACAGAAATACAAAGAATTACAAGAGAATACTATCAAAATCTATATGCGAACAAGCTAGAAAACCTAGAAGAAATGGACGACTTTCTAGAAAAATACAACCTTTCAAGACTGACCAAGGAAGATACAGAAAATTTAAACCAACCAATTACCAGCAACAAAATTGAATCACTAATCAAAAAACTACCCAAGAACAAAACTTCCAGCCCAGATGGATTCACCGCTGAATTTTATCAAACATTTAGAGAAGACATACTACACATATTCCTTAAAGTTTTCCAAGAGGAGGGAATATATCCAAACTTATCTATGAAGCCAACATCACTCTAATACCAAAACCAGACAAAGACGCCACAAAAAAAGAAAATTACAGACCAATATCCCTGATGAATATAGATGCAAAAATAATCAACAAAATATTAGCAAACCAAATTCAAAAATACATCAAGAGGATCATATACCATGATCAAGTGGGATTCATCTCAGGGATACAAGGATGGTACAACATTCGAAAATCCATTAACATCATCCACCACATCAACAAAAAGAAGGACAAAAGCCACATGATCATCTCCATACATGCAGAAAAAGCATTCAACAAAATTCAACAACCATTCTTGATAAAAACTCCCAACAAAATGGGTATAGAGGGCAAATACCTCAACATAATATAGGCCATATATGACAAACCCACAGCCAAGATCATACTTAGCAGCGAGAAGCTGAAAGCTTTTCACCTAAGATCGGGAACACGACAGAGATGCCTACTCTCCCCACTTTTATTCAACATAGTACTGGAGATCCTAGCCACAGCAATCAGATAACACAAAGAAATACAAGGCCTCCAGATGGGTAAAGAAGAAGTCAAACTCACTATTTGCAGATGACATGATATTGTACATAAGAAACCCTAAAGACCACTACAGAACTACTAGAACTAATATCTGAATTCAGCAAAAGTTGCAGGATACAAAATTAATACACAGAAATCTGTTGCTTTCCTATACACTAATGATGAACTAGCAGAAAGAGAAACCAGGAAAACAATTCCATTCACAACTGCATCCAAAGAATAAAATACCTAGGAATAAATCTAACAAAGGAAGTGAAAGACCTATACCCTGAAAACCACAGGCAGTCTTAAGAGAAATTAAAGAGGACACTAACAAATGGAAATTCATCCCATGCTTTTGGGTAGGAAGAATTAATATTGTCAAAATGGCCATCCTACCTAAAGCAATCTACAGATTCAATGCAATCCCTATCAAAATACCAACAGCATTCTTCAATGAACTGGAACAAATAGTTCTAAAATTCATATGGAACCATAAAAGCCTCCAAATAGTCAAAGCAATCCTGGGAAGGAAAAATAAAGCAGGGGGGAATCTTGCTTCCCAACTTCAAACTCTACTACTAGCCAGAGTAATCAAGACAATCTGGTACTGGCACAAGAACAGAACCACAGACCGGTGGAACAGAATAGAGAGCCCAGATATTAACCCAAACATATATGGTCAATTAATATACGATATAAAGGAGTGATGGATATACAATGGGGAAATGACAACAACCGGTGTTGGCAAAACTGGATAGCTACATATAAGAGAATGAAACTGGATCATTGTCTAAACCCATACACAAAAGTAAATTCAAAATGGATCAAAGACCTGAATGTAAGTCATGAAAACATAAGCAAAAATCTCCTGGACATAAACATGAGCAACTTCTTCATGAACATATCTCCCTGGGCAAGGGAAACAAAAGCAAAAATGAACAAGTGGGACTATATCAAGCTGAAAAGCTTCTGTACAGCAAAGGACACCATCAGTAGAACAAAAAGGCATCCTACATTATGGGAGAATATATTCATAAATGATATATCCAATAAAGGGTTGACATCCAAAATATATAAAGAGCTCATGCCCCTCAACAAACAAGAAGCAAATAATCCAATTAAAAAATGGACAGAGGATCTGAACAGACTCTTCTCCAAAGAAATTCAGATGGCCAACAGGCACATGAAAAGATGTTCCACATCACTAATCATCAGAGAAATGCAAATTAAAACCACAATGAGATATCACCTCACACCAGTAAGGATGGTCACCATGCAAAAGCCAAAAACAACAAATGTTGGCGAGGATGTGGAGAAAGGGGAACCCTCCTACACTGCTGGTGGGAATGTAAATTAGTTCAACCATTGTGGAAAGCAGTAGCGAGGTTCCTTAGAAAAGTAAAAATGGAAATACCATTTGACCCAGGAATTCCACTCCTAGGAATTTACCCTAAGAATGCAGCAGCCCAGTTTGAAAAAGACATATGCACCCCTATGTTAATCACAGCACTATTTACAATAGCAAAGAAATGGAAGCAACCTAAGTGTCCATCAGTAGATGAATGGATAAAGAAGATGTGGTACATATACACAATGGAATATTATTCAGCCTAAGAATAAAACAAATCCTACCATTTGCAACAACATGGTTGGAGCTAGAGGATATTATGCTCAGTGAAATAAGCCAGGCGGAGCTAGACAAATATCAAATGATTTCACTCATATGACTCATATGAGGAGTAGAAAAACAAAGAAAAAACTGAAGGAAGCAAACTGCAGCAGACCCACAGAACCCAAGAATGGACTAACAGTTATTACCAAAGGGAAAGGGACTGGGGAGGATGGGTGGGAAGGAAGGGATAAGGGGGGAAAAGGGGCATTACGATTAGCAGACATAATAAACAGGGGGGCAGGGGTGGGTTGTACAACAGAGAGAAGACAAGTAGTGATTCTGTAGTATCTTACTATGCTGATGGACAGTGACTGTAATGGGTTATGTGGTGGGGACTTGATAATAGGGGGAGTCTAGTAACCATAAGTTGGTCATGTAACTGTACATTAGTGATAGCAAAATATAAATTTTAAAAAATAAGGGAAAAAAAAGAATGTAAAATTGTTATGCACTGTGGAAAAAGCTTGGCGGTTCCTCAAATACTTAAACACAGAATTTTAATATGATCTTGCAATTCCATTCCTAGATATACATCTCCAAGAAGTGAAAGGATGGATGCCAACAAACACATGTGCACACACAGTCTTAGCAGCTCTGTTCACAAGCGTCCATAGGTGGAAACAGCATAAATGTCCACGAGTGGATGAGTATGGCTAGACCAGCTGTGGTATATACACACTGAAATATTACTTAGTCATCAGAAGAATGAAGTCCTGACCTATAGTACGATGTGGCTGATTTCAGTATGAGGAGTGAAAGAAGGCGGCCACAAAGGTCATATATTGTATGACCCCATTTATATGAAATATCCAGAAAAGGTAAATCCATAGAGACAGAACACAGATTGGTAGTTGTCAGCGGCTGGGGAACTTCAGCATGAAGATAAACTGCTTAATGTGTAAGGGATTTCTTTGGGTTGATGGAACTGTTTTGCTAGATTGAGGTGCTGGTTGCACAAAACTGTGAATGTAATTAATGCCACAGAATTGTTTACTTTAAAATAGGTAATTTTATGTTATGTGAAATTCACCTCACTGAACTATGAAAAAATAAAAGCCTACAGGGAAATATAAATAAATACAAGTAATTAAAAATATCCAGAATCTGGAGGGCTAATCATCTCAGGATATTAGAAACTGAATAAAAAGTGTTATCTTTTACTTTTCTCAAAAATTTTATATGAAAGTAGGTCATATAGAGAGAGCAACAGTCCTTACTAATTAAACTAGAGGCTAGAGGGAAATATGAACTGTATACACAATTCTGACCAACATTTCTGAGAGAATATGGACATGTAATTTTCTAGAAACATCTTTAAAAAATAAAAATTCAGGAAGAGAGGAAACATTCTTAAACATGAAGGATGTGAGAACTTTTGGACAGATCTTTGGTCTTGAAGGAGGGGAAAGTAAATCAGTCTTCTGGTTTTTAGTTTAACCTAAAATCTTATCTTTAAGCAAAAAAAAAATGTGTGTTGAGGAGATGATGGGAAGCAACTACTTTCCTCTTTCCTTAAAGGAAATTGTTTCTGTTATTTCAGTTTGTATCTGCCTTTGAGAGCGTTCAGTAGAGATCCTGGCACAGGCTGGATAATCTCTTGGGGGTATGCTATAGAGGAGAATGGCTCTTGAGACTAGATTAAGGTTTTCTGAACTTTGATCAACTGAACCCTAAAGGTCCTCAAGGGTGGTAGAGTAAAGGAGGGAGAGTGGGAAAGGAAAAGGAAGGTGGGGTTGTTGCTGTTCCAGGACTGTATGCCTGCTGCATTCAGAGCAGTTTTATTTTCATCTTTTAAATATTGGGATTCTAGGTTAAGACTGCACTGGAAAAAAAATTCTGCTGCTAAAGAAAAATTTGATAACCACTGGACGGGATCAAGGATTCTTAAACCTGGCTGCTCAACAGAATTCCTAAATGAGGTTTTTAAATTACAAATTCCTGGTCCATACATCTAGACTTAGTGAAATAATAAATACCCAAAGGATTCTTGTACAGCAGCCCAAAGCTAGCCCACAGTGTTTGACCACTGCTACCCTGACCGCCTAAGACAAAAGAGAACTTAAATGGGTAGGAAGGAATCTTGGGGAAGAGACCTGATGGTAGCAGACAGAAAAAGAGAACATAGAGAGCTTAATCACTAGACTCTAATAAAGAAAAAAAATTGGTAAATGAGGAGACTTGCCTAGGACCAGAAGTTCCTCTGGAGGTTTAATTGCCTGGCAAATACCTCATAGCCTATCATAACTATCTATATTGGTGATAGTAGTTAAAAATGGTTTAATTCAACAACTGTGCAAGAAAGTATAATGTCAGCCATATATGTAATTAAAAATTTTCTAGTAGCCATGCTAAAAAGAGTGAAAAAAAATTAACTTTAATAATTTATTTTAAATCAATATATCCAAAATATCATCTAAACATGTAATTCAGGGTAAAAACTATTAATGACATTTTACCTTTTTTTTGTATTGTCTTCAAAATGTTACAGCACATCTCAATTCAGACTAAGCTTCAAGTGTTTCATAAACACATGTAGCTAGTGGCCACCATACTGTATAGTGTAGGACTAACTGTGGGTAAAACTGTAATATTTCTAGAATATCTTGCCTGGCTTTGGTGCATCTGCATATCCTCAGGGATGGAGAGAAGTTCAGCTCCATTTCAATGGGTAATTACCTGGGCAACTGAGGGTGTATCTGAACCTCAGAGGTTAAGGGAATGGGCTGGCTTGCTTGCTTGCTTCTTTGGGAGTAGGGGAGAGAGATGGCACTGGACTGCAGTTTTTAAGCAATAAACAGGTTTTAAACTTTATTTCTCCCTTTGACTGATTTGGGTTTTTAAAGGTATTTTACCCTGGGATTTCCTATCCCTGGACTTACATCTGGCGCTAGTCCACAGGATTCCTCTGAACACGAAATCTGTCATAATGGGTGCGATCTTTGGGAGGCCCGCCCCTAGAAATGGTGGGGAAATGCCCGGAAGCACCCCTGTGGATGGCGGGGAGGCCTCAATGGATGCAGCGGCAAAGGGTGCAGCTTCACCTGTTATTATCCCCCCCAGCTGTGGGGATTCCAAGTTGGGAACCCCTAATGGAGAACTGGTCTAGGGTAAAGTACCTCCTAGAGGGGTGGGGCCTTCCCCAGAACTGCAGAAGGGTGGAAACATTGGAAGTTGCAGAATTAGCCCTCCGTGAGTTGGAAGACTGCTTGGAGACCTTAGGGGGCCGGGTAGTGGCTAGCGTTGTAGGTTCTCTTTTGATCAAGGTGTTATACAGGAGAGAGAGGGACTTAGGCAGGAGAGAGACACACTTCAGCATCGCTTGGAGGAGCTGGGCAATAACCTATGGGATGCTGTTAGAGAAGAGAGACAGTTACTGAAAAGACAGGTCACGCTCCTAGAAGACTCCTTAGGGGCAAGGGGGGAGGCAGCAGGAAAAGCCGTGTTGCAGGAGGCCACGGGGGATGGGGAGGAAAGAGGAGTGCCTTCAGCCCCGGACATGGAGGACAAGCCGTTGGTGGAGAAGCCCGAGGGAGGAGAGCAGGAGGCGGGCAATTGGCAGATCTGCTACCCAGGGCACTGCAGGAGGTACAATCTTCTGTGTTAAAGGCCTGCCCAGCTGTAATTAAAAAAATAAAAATGAAACAACTGCTGGCTCCTCTGGGGGAGGAGCAGCCCCTCCCGAGGTTGTGGAGCACTCCATGCTCCGCCCCTACACCCAGGATGAGGTGGTGGACATGAACGTAAGGTATAGGCAGAGGCCATCAGGATCTCTGCCTACATGGCTTTTACGTCTCTGGGATATGGGGGTGGAGAACGTTGTTATGTTGGGTACTGAGGTAAGTAGAATGGCTTCCTTGATGACTCACCCTTCCCTCCAGCAGCAGTTCCAAAATGCCCGTCATGCCTCAGGGAATCAGACACTCCTGGAATGGCTGACAGCTGCCATCAGGGTAGTTTGGCCTAATCAGGGTGATTTACCATATTTTGCTAGTAATTGGAAAACATATGCAGAGCTCCAACAGGATATGGAATCCCCAGAGCAGGAACTGGATATGAAAAATATCAACTGTAATATGGACCCCCAGGGCCCTGATGAGGTGTGCACTCTAGGAATGAGAAATCTGGTGCTGCATACAGCTCCCACATCTCCCTTTGGGTCCCTAGTGAATACTCTCGCCCCCCCCCACCTAAGGCAACCCATAAGTGAGGCTACTCATATTTTAGCAGATCTGAGGGAGGCTGAAACAATAAGGGCACGGAGGGAAGTATAGGCCACGATTGAAAGGAGAGGTGCAAAAGGCCCCTTGAACATCTCGAGGACCCAGATGTGGGTTGATTTGATAAAGGCTGGGGTAGTTAAAGAAAAACTCGATGGGCAGCCCAATAGAATATTGTTAGAACTGAGGCACCAGTTAAAGCCAGAGCAGCAGTTCGAGCCACTGAGGTCCAGGACATGGAAACCAGAGTCAAGGCCCCATGCCCGGCCTGTGCCCCTGCAAAACTTCATGGGAGACCGTACTCAGGATTCGCCTGGGCCCTCACCCCACAGGAGGATCACTGGGCATCATAGTTCAACTGGGGGAGGGGGGGGGTCAAAGTCCCCACCTTGGGGGACATGGTGGGGACCAGAGGCCACATGTAGAATTAGCAATTCTTTGGTCCCCTGTGAATGTATGACGCGTCCTGGCACTGGTGGACAGGAGCTGAATGCTCTCTGATTCATGGCAACCTTGAGAGTTTTCCCAGGACCCCTACTATGATAGATGGGTATGGGGGTAAGGCAATTAGAGTGAAGAAAGCCCAAATCTCATTGGGGATAGGGTGTTTACCCCCAAAGGAGTATACCGTGTACATTTCTCCCATCCCTGAATATATTTGGGGGGTAGATATCCTGTAGGGCCTGTGGTTACAGGCCACTGCAGGTGAGTTCAGACTGAGGGTACATGTGGTAAAGGAAGTTCTGAGGGGGCATGCTAAGCACCCACCTGTAGTTCTGTCTGTACCTTGGTGGGTGACAAATATTAAGCAGTATAAACTGCGTGGGGGGGGCCCAAAGAGACTGGAGAAACTCTACAGGAGTTGGATACGGAGGGCATCATAAAGCCACTCAAAGTCCTTTTAATTCCCCAGTGTGGCCAGTGAGAAAGCCAGATGGCCCTTGATATATGACTGTAGAATACAGGGAATTGAATAAAGTCACATCTCCTTTGCATGCTGCTGTCTCCCCTATAGCAGACATTCTGGACACCCTCAGTCATGAACTGGGAACATATCATTATGTAGTAGACCTTGCTAATACTTTCTTCTCCATTGACATAGCACAGGAAAGCCACGAACAGTTTGCCTTCACGTGGGAAGGCCAGCAGTGGATATTCACTGTCCTTCCACAGGGGTATCTCCACAGTCCCACCATTTGTCACGGATTTGTAACCCTGGATTTGGCCACATGGAAGAAATCGCAACAGTGCGTTACATCACTACATTGATGACATTAAGCTCACATCTCATTCTCTTTCAGATTTAGAAGGGACAGTTCCTAGACTGTTGCAACATCTACAGGAAAAAGGATGGGCTGTGAACAGCACCAAGGTTCTGGGACCTGGTTTGTCTGTGAAATTCTTGGGGGTTGTCTGGTTGGGTAAAACTAAAGTTGTTCCTGAAGCAGTTACAGACAAGCTCCAGGCTTTCCCCACTCTTACCACTGTGGCAAGTACTACAAGAGTTTTAGGGTCTTTTGGGCTACTGGAGAGTGTTTATCCCGCACTTGGTACAAATTCTGAAGCCCTTCTACCGGTTGGTATGAAAGGACCTCAGGTGGGACTGGAATGAAACATGTGCAGCTGCTTTTACTGCTGCCAAGTGGGCAGTCAAGACCATACAGGCCTTGAATGTAATGGACTCATCAAGGCCTGTGAACTAGATGTTCATGTAAATGAAGATGGTTATGGATGGGGTCTTTGGCAGCAGCTTGAATGCACATGCCAACCTATTGGATTCCAGTCACAACTATGGAAAGGAGCAGAGGTCCAGTACACCTTTATAGAGAAGCAACTAGCTGCTGTGTACCTCAGCTTGCTGGCTACGGAGCCCATGGCCGGAACAGCTCCGACCAAGGTAATAACCACCTATCCCATCGCAGGGTGGGTACGAGACTGGACCCAAAGGCAACAGAGTGGCATGGCACAGACTCCTACACTTGCCAAATGGGACACATATTTACAGCACGCAGTGCCCTCTCTACTAGCCCCTTAAGTGGAGAATTCCAATACTCATTGGGGCCAGTGACCTATACCAGTGGAAAGCAGGAAGAACTTGCTTTTGAGCCACTTATTGCTGAGATTCCTTTTCAGGAGGGAAAAGCCCCTACCCCTGAAGATGCTTGGTACATAGATGGCTCTAGTTATGGGCAGCCCCCAAAGTGGAGGGCTGTGACTTTCCATCCTAAGACTGAGACAATATGGATGGAGGATGGAGAGGGGAAGAGCAGCCAATGGCCTGAGTTGTGGGTAATATGGCTCTTGATCACCCAGGAGCCTTCTCCCATAGTTGTCTGCACTGACACCTGGGCCATCTATTGGGGCTTGACCCTGTGGCTACCGAAATGGTGTCACACCAACTGGATGGCTGGTCATGGGCCCCTTTGGGGGCAAGAGTTGTGGCAAGACCTATGGGCCTCTGGTCAGACTAAGACAGTTACCATATATCATGTGACTGGCCATTTGCCTTTGGCATCCCCAGGGAATGATGAAGCTGACATATTGGCCCAGGAGTGCTGCCTAGGAAGGAAAGACTGCCTCTGATGTGGCCCAATGGCTGCACCAGCATTTGTTGCACATGGGGCAAAAGACAATGTGGGCTATAATCTGTTGGTGGGGCTTGCCATTGACCTTTGAAGAAGTCAGCTGATTCCGGAAGGAGTGCCTTGTGGGCTCTAAGGGGGACTTACACTGAGTCCCGCAGCAACAGGGGACAATAGTAAGGGGGCCAATACTCCGTGTTGGGTGGCAAATAGACTATAATGGGCCTCTGCCCATATCAGAAGGATATCGGTATGCCATGACTTGTGTGGACACACCTACTGGACTATTGGTTCCTTTTCTTACACGTCGTGCAGATCAGCAAACCACCAAGAGAGCCCTGGAGCTTCTCCTTGCAGCCTATGGCCAGTCTCAGTTGACTGAGAGCAATCAAGGCACCCACTTTACTGGACATGCATTGCAAGGATGGGTGCAGCTATTAAGAATGAAGTGGAAGTTCCATATACCATATAATCTTACTGGGGCAGGCATGATAGAGAGGTACAACAGTTTGTTGAAATTTGGCCTGAAGTAGGACACCAATAGTGTATAGGGTTGGTCAGTTCGCCTATGGACGGTGCTGCAGTGTTTGAATGAGAAGCCACGTAAAAGAGCTTTGAGCCCTGTGGATATGCTCACACACCTTGCTGCCTGTCCTATACCACTGTATGTCCAAACCAAAGAGGAGTTATTGAAGCCAGGATATGGCCAGCAGAGCAACATCCTGCTGCCAGCCCCTACTGCATTAAGCCCTGGAGACACTGTTGAATGGATCTGATCCTGGACGTTTCGACACATGTACCAGCAATGCCTGGCCCTTCTTGCACCTTGGGGGAAAGGCCTGGAAGTTGGCCTTCTGTGTACTCCTGGAGTAACAGCTGAATGGCCCCCAAAGGTCACGGTAGTGTACCCAAAACATCCAGGAGGTAAGAGCATCTTGCGGGGAAGTTTTGTTTTGTTTTGTTTTTTTCTTTTGTTATCATTAATATAAAATCACATGGCAACATTGTGGTTACTAGATTTCCCCCATTATCAAGTCCCCACCACATACCCCATTATAGTCATGGTCCATCAGTGAAGTAAGATGCTATAGAGTCACTACTTGTCTCCTCTGTGCTATACTGCCTTACCCTTGCCCCCCCTATTACATGTACTAATCGTAATGCCCCTTATTCCCCTTCTGCCTCCCTTCCCACCCATCCTCCCCAGTATCTTTCCCTTTGGTAACTGTTAGTCCATTCTTGGGTTCTGTGAGTCTGCTGCTGTTGTGTTCCTTCAGTTTGTGCTTTGTTCTTATGCTCCACAGATGAGGGAAATCATCTGATACTTGTCTTTCTCCACCTGGCTTATTTCACTGAGCGTAATACCCTCTAGCTCCAGCCATGTTGTTGCAAATGGTAGCATTTGTTTTCTTCTTATGGCTGAATAATATTCCATTGTGTCTATGTACCACATCTTCTTTATCCATTCACCTACTGATGGACACTTAGGTTGCTTCCATTTCTTGGCTATTGTAAATAGTGCTGCGATAAACATAGGGGTGCATATGTCTTTTTCAAACTGCGCTGCTGCATCCTTAGGGTAAATTCCTAGGAATGGAATTACTGGGTCAAAGGGGGAGTTTTGTTTTATCTTTATGGCCAGTGCATAGCCCTATATACTGACACACCTGTAGCTCCCACAGGGAGTAGGACGAAAGTCTGGTATACTAGACCAGGACAAGATCCCATTCCTGCCACTGTTTTATCACAAGACCACTCTCTTGCATGTATCCTACCTGATGGACAAGATTTGCCTATGCTGGTGTCATTAAAACATGTATCTTATCACCCTTAAGGTTATTTTCTCCTCCTTGTGGCCTGAATGCGCCCCCTGGCTGCAGCTGCCGCATGATGACTGCTCTGAATCCTCAGCTACTGCCTGCCTACGGAATGGATGAGCTGTGGATTTAATCTGCGTAAGACTTTGAACCTAGCTGAATCCTCCAGCTTGAGGATTGTCATGATTTTATTGCTGTTACTATTGTTATGTCATTAGTCTGGTCACGATGCTCCAGTTTTCTCACCCAGGGACCATTGCGGAAGAACGGGAATAAATAGATTGTACGGTGAGATTTCTGGAATGGTGGCCTGTGGGTAAAATTGTAATATTTCCAGAATATCTTGCCTGGCTTTGGTCCATTTGTATATTCTCAGGGATGGAGAGAAGTTCATCTCCATGTCAGAGGGTAAATTACATGGGCAACCGAGGGCCTGTCTGAACCTCAGAGGTTAAGGGGAGGGGCTGGCTTGCTTGCTTGCTTGATTCCTCCAGAGCAGGGGAGAGAGACAGCACTGGATTGCAGTTTGTAAGCAATAAATGGGTTTTAAACTTTATTTCTCCCTTTGACTGATTTCGGTTTTTAGAGATATTTTGCCCCAGGATTTCCTCTTCCCAGACTTACGCTAATTAATAAAAAGTCAATCTATTTCCTTTTAAAACTGATATTCTGTTGCAATAAAAACTTAATGAAAAGTCCACAAACCACCTTCCTAGCCCTAGAGACCAGGCTCCTGAGGCTAGTCAGATAACAATTTTGTCTGCAGACATCACATCCAACTTCACATCTTTAGCCCTGTTTCATCTCCCTCTTTCCAGTGGTGGATTCTGTGTTCTGGACATTTCCCCCAGAATGTCCTGCTCCCAAAGCCTACTAAAAATATCTATACCTAAATTCATCATCTTTCTTCTGAAATAAAATAATCAATTTACCCCTTGATTTTCCTACTTCTATTAGTTATCTGTGATCAAAATTTCAGTCAAATGCTTCTTTTTTCTTTATTCTACAAAGTACGCAGTCCTATTTATTCTTCCTTCACAATTTCTCTCTCATTAAGGTCTTTCATGCTTCAAATGCTACCTACTGATCTGTCCAGTATATTAACAACACATATATACTTAATATACTACATATAATGTCATTTCTCTTCAGTGACTCTACAATGCATTCCATAGCAGCTGTGAATTCAAGAGCACACACCATCTTGCTCCCATCCCCACCCCTGGCTTATTTAATTCCAACCTTCCTGTTCAGCAATCTCCTAGAAGAGTCTTTATTTTAGGCAAACTTTCCTGTTCACTGTCTCCCAAATAAGCCTTATACTTTCTCGTTTCTGTGATTTATAACTTTCTACCCACCTAGAATGCCCTTACTCTAGCTTTAACTATTCAAATCATCATTCCACAAATATTTATGTATCAAGCATTGTACTTGGTACTGAAGGCAGAATAAATAATCCTAATCTCACTTTCCTTACTTATAGAAATCTTCCTTTATATGCCAATTATACCTCAATAAAGGTGAAATTAAAAATTAAACTTCCTTTATAAGCCAAAACAGAAGTGACTTGCACTGTTCAGTTATTCTTATAAAGTATATGTCTATATGCTTTAAAAGAAAACATTGGGCCCTTACAATTTGCTGCCTTGTATTGCTAATTGTCACCTTTTCCTCTAAATATCTATCTTCCCAAACAGAGGGTGGATTTCCTTAAAGCATGGACTACAGTCATACCAGTGTGTTCTCCCTCATGCTCAGTGAGCAGCAGGTACTGAACACATTTGCTGATTGATAAGTACTTATGAAAGAGAGAATGGCCTGTGGGGCAGAAGGAGGGCTGTACCTAGAAAAGAGGCCACCACCTCCCCAGTGATACATTGGCAAATCAGGATAAGAGGTGAGAAGGGAGGGCATGCAAGAACCCCAAAGCTGTGGAAAGCACTTGTGAGGTTTCACTTTTCCAATTCCATTTGCAAAGAAACTCAGGATTGGCAACACTTAAGATCACTTATTCTGGTGTTTGGGCCTCAACAACATAAGTTAAGTGATCAACTTCAAAAATTCTTTCTTAGCACTAAATGAAAATAATACCACTAGTGATGTTTAATATACATACATAATATCTGACTAAAAAGATAACTCACCACATGTTGTGTTCAAAAACTTTGGCTGGGTCAGTTAAAATCCTTGTTCCCAGTGGGGCCACTGGGTGATGACCACTTTGGTATCTGTGTGGCATCTTTCTTGTCCTTAGACAGGAAACAGAATTTCTCCAAATCACATTCATCCTGATCAGTACCTGGAAAGTTACAAATGATTAATTAGTCAATATGGATTAAACAGTGTTATTTATCTAATAGCCAAAAACTGGTCCAAAGGATTTACAATGTGAGAAAGGACACAAAAACTAAACATTTTTTAATGAAAGATGGGCATGATAGCTTCTTTCTCAAAGTCTTTTTCAGGCCAAGAGAAGGGAAAAGAATATTTAGAGTGTGTGACATTGGCTGGTATTCCTTTTAAGACACAACTTTGACCAACTTTTCTCTGTTTGGTATTTGCTTAATTTTTAGCACATGGCCAAATCATGTAAGCCCAGAATCTGTATTTTGTATATTAAAAAGTTCTTTAAAGTGATTTTATTATTTTGTTTTTGGAATTCTGGGCAAACTTATTTCTAGGAAATATTTCATGACCACTAGACTAAAAATCTAAGCAATACAGCAAAATAAAAAAAACAAACTTATTAAATCTCATTTCCTGGGCTGAACTAAATAATATGAAAACAAGTCAAATAAATTAGTAAATACTGTATCGAGATATGATCCTAGCAATTCTTAATTCTAACAACCTTATATATGTGTATTTTTAAGAATAGTCAGTAACACACTTGCAAATAGTTTTCCCTGTACAAAGTACATGCTTAATTAAATCCTAGCATAAGAGAATCATCAATTGATTAGCCAAATTCATCCTCATTTCTGGAAGAGTAACTTAAACATTTAAGGAGTATGCCACCTTAATTATGTACTGGAAAAAAACATTGGTTTAAAATATTTATGGGAGTATCAAAAAGAACCTTTAAAAAGCTTACTTTTTCTAGAAAGAATGCATTTAATACTGCTTGGCATTTCACCCCCATTCAGTTGTTCATCACAACATTCAGCCTAATGCTGTAAGCTGTAAGGTAGAAACATGCTAAAAGGTGTGTACATAATATGCATTAAGATTATCCAAGGTGCTCTTATGAATAAAAATGACATGTATGGTACACCCTTTACCACCTTACTAAAAGTCAGTGGGTTTTAAGACTGAATTCCAAAATGAACTCATAGAAGGTCAAACACATCTTATTGGGCTTTTAAACATAAAATTCAAGATTTCTTTTGGAAAAAAAGGCTTATTTAAACACACCAAAGAGACTGTAATACTGAAATGGTTGCATTTAAATGTGACTAACAGTGATGAGAAATACAACATTCAATAGCTAGTACAGATGTTTCTTTTTTTCCTTTTTCTTTCTTTTTTTGGTATCATTAATCTACAATTACACGAGCAACATTATGGTTACTAGACTCTCCCCATCATGAAGTCCCCGCCACATACCCCATTACAGTCACTGTCCATCTGCGTAGTAAGATGCTACAGAATCACTACTTGTCTTCTCTGTGTTGCACAGCCCTCCCCGTGCTCCCCCCTACATTATGTCTACCAATCATAATGTCCCTTTTGCGCCTGTGTCCCTTCCTTCCCAACCATCCTCCCCAGTCCCTCTCCCTTTGGTAACTGTTAGTGCATTCTTGGGTTCTGTGAGTCTCTTGCTGTTTTGTTACTTCAGTTTTTGTTTTTTGTTCTTATACTTCACATATGAGTCAAATCATTTTATACTTGTCTTTTCCTGCCTGGCTTATTTCACTGAGCATAATACCCTCTAGCTCCATCCATGTTGTTGCAAATGGTAAGATTTGTTTTCTTCTTATGGCTGAATAATATTCCGTTGTGTATATGTACCACATCTTCTTTATCCATTCATCTACTGATGGACACTTAGGTTGCTTCCATTTCTAGGCTCTTGTAAATAGTGCTGTGATAAACATAGGGGTGCATATGTCTTTTTCAAACTGGGCTGCTGCATCCTTAGGGTAAATTCCTAGGAGTGGAATTCATGGGTCAAATGGTACTTCCATTCTGAGATTTTTGAGGAATCTCCATACTACTTTCCACAATGGTTGAACTAATTTACATTCCCACCAGCAGTGTAGGAGGGTTCCCCTTTCTCCACATCCTTGCCAACATTTGTTATTCTTTGTCTTTTGGATGGTGGCCATCCTAACTGGTGTGAGGTGATATCTCATTGTGGTTTTAATTTGCATTTCTCTGATGATTAGTGATGTGGAGCATCTTTTCATGTGCCTGTTGGCCACCTGAATTTCTTCTTTGGAGAAGTGTCTCTTCAGATCCTCTGTCCATTTTTTAATTGGATTATTTGCTTTTTGTTTGTTGAGGTGCATGAGCTCTTTATATATTTTGGATGTCAACCCTTTATCGGATATATCATTTATGAATATATTCTCCCATAATGTAGAATCTCTTTTTGTTCTATTGATGGTGTCCTTTGCTGTACAGAAGCTTTTCAGCTTGATATAGTCCCACTTGTTCATTTTGCTTTTGTTTCCCTTGCCAGGGAAGATATGTTCATGAAGTTGCTCATGTTTATGACCAAGAGATTTTTGCTTATGTTTCTTTCTAAGAGTTTTACGGTTTCATGACTTACATTCAGGTCTTTGATCCATTTTTCATTTACTTTTCTGTATGGATTTAGACAATGATCCAGTTTCATTCTCTTACATGTAGCTGTCCAGTTTTGCCAACACCAGCTGTTGAAGAGGCTGTCATTTCCCCATTGTATATCCATGGCTCCTTTATATTACATTAATTGACCATATGTTTGGATTAATATCTGGGCTCCCTATTCTGTTCCACTGGTCTGTGGGTCTGTTCTTGTGCCAGTACCAGATTGTCTTGATTACTCTGGCTAGTAGTAGAGTTTGAAGTTGGGAAGCGAGATTCCCCCCTGCTTTATTTTTCTTTCCCAGGATTGCTTTGGCTATGCAGGGTCTTTTATGGTTCCATATGAATTTTGGAACTATTTGTTTCAGTTCGTTGAAGAATGCTGGGGATTGCATTGAATCTGTAGATTGCTTTAGGCAGGTTGGCCATTTTGACAATATTAATTTTTCCTACTCAAGAGCATGGGATGAGTTTCCATTTGCTGGTGTCTTGTTTAATATCTCTTAAGAGTGTCTTGTAGTTTGCAGGGTATAGGTCTTTCACTTCCATGGTTAGGTTTATTCCTAGGTATTTTACTCTTTTGGATGCAATTGTGAATGGAATTGTTTTCCTGATTTCTCTTTCTGCTAGTTCATCATTAGTGTATAGGAAAGCAACAGATTTCTGTGTATTAATTTTATATCCTGCAACTTTGCTGAATTCAGATATTAGTTCTAGTAGTTTTGGAGTGGAGTCTTTAGGGTTTCTTATGTACAATATCATGTCATCTGTAAATAGTGACAGTTTGATTTCTTCTTTACCAATCTAGATGCCTTGTATTTCTTTGTTTTGTCTGATTGCATGGCTAGGACCTCCAGAACTACGTTGAATAAAAGTGGGGAAAGTGGGCATCCCTGTCTTGTTCCCAATCTTAGGTGAAAAGCTTTCAGCTTCTCGCTGTTAAGTATGATGATATTGTTTGGCTGTGGATGATATTATGTTGAGGTTCTTGCCCTCTATACCCATTTTGTTGAGGATGTTTATCATGAATGGATGTTGAATGCTTTTTCCGCATCTATGGAGATGATCATGTGGTTTTTGTCCTTCTTTTTGTTGATGTGGGGATGATGTTGATGGATTTTCAAATGTTATACCATCCTTGCATCCCTGAGATGAATCCCACTTGATCATGGTGTATGATCCTCTTGATGAATTTTTGAATTCGGTTTGTTAATATTTTTTTGAGTATTTTTGCATCTATGTTCATCAGGGATATTGGTCTATAATTTGTTTTTTCTGTGGTGTCTTTGGTTTTGGTACTAGAGTGATGGTGGCTTCACAGAATGAATTTGGAACTATTACTTCCTCTTCTATTCTTTGGAAAACTTTAAGGAGAATGGGTATTATATCTTCTCTATATGACTGATAAAATTCAGTGGTGAATCCATCTGGCACAGGGGTTTTGTTGTTTTGGTAGATTTTTGATTACCAGTTCAATTTTGTTGCTGGTAATTGGTCTGTTTAGATTTTCTGTTTCCTCTTTGGTCAGTCTTGGAAGGTTGCATTTTTCTAGGAAGTTGTCCATTTCTTTTCAGTTTTCCAGCTTGTTAGCATATAGATTTTCACAGTTATCCCTAATAATTCTTTGTATTTCTGTGGTGTCCATTATGATTTTTCTTTTCTCATTTCTGATTCTGTTTATGTGTGTAGATTCTCTTTTCCTCTTAAGGAATCTGGCTAGGGGTTTATCTATTTTGTTTATTTTCTCAAAGAACCAGCTCTTGGTTTCATTGATTTTTTCTATTGTTTTATTCTTCTCAATTTTATTTTATTTCTTCTCTGATCTTTATTATGTCCCTCCTTCTGCTGACTTGGTGCCTCATTTGTTCGTCTTTTTCCAGTTTCAATAATTGTGACTTTAGACTATTCATTTGGGATTGGTCTTCCTTTCTTAAATAGGCCTGGATTGCTATATTCTTTCCTCTTAGAACTAACTGCCTTCGCTTCATCCCACAGAAGTTGGGGCTTTGTGCTGTTGTTGTCACTTGTCTCCATATATTGCTTAATTTGTTTTAATTTGGTCACTGATCCATTGATTATTTCGGAGCATGTTATTAAGCCTCCATGTGTTTATGAGCCTTTTTATTTTCTTTATACAATTTATTTCTAGTTTTATACCTTTGTGATCTGAGAAGTTGGTTGGTAGAATTTCAGTCATTTTGAATTTACGAGGCTCTTTTTGTGGTCTGTTCTGGACAATGTTCCATGTACACTTAAGAAGAATGTGTATCCTGCTGCTTTTGGGTGTAGAGTTCTGTAGATATGTGTTCGGTCCATCTGTTGTACTATGTTGTTCAGTGCCTGTGTGTCCTTATTTTTTGTCTGGTTGACCTGTCCTTTGGACTGAGTGGTGTGTTGAAGTCTCCTAGAATGAATACATTGCATTCTATTCGTCCTTTAATTCTGTTAGTATTTGTTTCACATATGTCAGTGCTCCTGTGTTGGGTGCATAGATATTTATAATGGTTATATCCCCTTTTTGGTATGACCCATTTATCATTATGTAATGTCCTTCTTTATCTCTTGTTACTTTCTTTGTTTTGAAGTCTATTTTGTCTGATACAAATACTGCAACACCTGCTTTTTTCTCCCTATTGTTTACATGAAATATCTTTTTCCATCCCTTCACTTTTAGTCTGTGTATACTGTTGGGTTTGAGCTGAGTCTCTTATAAGCAGCACATAGATGGGTCCTCCCTTTTTGTCCATTCTATTACTCTGTGTCTTTTGACTGGTGCATTCAGTCCATTTACATTTAGGGTGATTATCAATAGATATGTACTTATTGTCATTGCAGGCTTTGGATTCGTGGTTACCAAAGGTTCAAGAGTAGCTTCTTTATTATGTAACCATGTAACTTAATTCTCTTTTTAAGCTTCTATAAACCCAGTCTGATGATTCTTAATATCTCTCCCTTCTTCTTCCTTATTCTTTGTATGTTAGGTGTTTTATTTTGTAGTCTTTTATGTTTTCGTTGACAGCTTTTGTGGATAGTTGATTTTATTTTTTGCCTTTAGTTAGTATTTGGTTGGTCTGCTTTCTTTGCTGTGAGTTCATTTTCTCTGGTGACATCTATTTAGCCTGAGGAGTGCTTCTATCTAGAGTCGTCCCTTTAAAATATCCTGTAGAGGTGTTTTGTGGTAGGTAAATCCCTCAACTTTTGCTTGTCTGGAAATTGTTTAATCCCTCCTTCGACTTTAAATGATAATCGTGCTGGATACAGTATTCTTGGTTCAAGGCCCTTCTGTTTCATTGTATTAAATATGTCATGCCATTCTTTCTGGCCTGTAAGGTTTCTGTTGAGAAGTGTGATGATAGCCTGATGGGTTTTCTTTTGTAGGTGATCTTTTTCCTCTCTCTGGCTGCCTTTAATACTCTGTCCTTGTCTTTGATCTTTGCTATTTTAATTATTGTATGTCTTGGTGTAGTCCTCCTTGGGTCCCTTGTGCTGGGAGATCTGTGGGCTTCCCTGGTCTGAGAGACTATTTCCTTCCCCAGTTTGGGGAAGTTTTCAGCAATTATTTCTTCAAAGACACTTTCTATCCCTTTTTCTCTCTTCTTCTTCTTCTGGTACCCCTATAATGTGAATATTGTTCTGTTTGGATTGGTCACACAGTTCTCTTAATATTCTTTCATTCCTAGAGATCCTTTTTATCTCTCTCTGCCTCAGCTTCTCTGTATTCCTGTTCTCTGATTTCTATTCCATTGACAGTCTCTTGCACCTCGTCCAGTCTGCTCTTAAGACCTTCTATTGATTTTTTCATTTCTGTTATCTCCCTCCGGACTTCATCCCTTAGTTCTTGCATATTTCTCTGCAGGTTCATCAGCGTGGTTATGACTTTTATTTTCAACTGTTTTCAGGAAGATTGGTTATATCTATCTCACCAAGCCCTCTTTCTGTGTTGTCTGAGTAATTTTTGACTGGACCAGATTCTTCTGCCTTTTCTTGGCCATAGAAGTGGTCGCAGGCAGGTGGCACATGTGTCAGCTTGGAGACCAATGTCCCTTCCTGCTTGTTGGCCACCTTGCCCTTCTGTGCTATCTGTGCCATCTACCCACACACGGGGAGCAGTCTCTGGAATAATCTCCTGAGTTGCCATGGGCAGGGGGTCCTCAGGATAGCCTAGCACAACACGGGGGGTTGCAGCCACGGTGGGTGTGTTCTCCTGCAAGAACAGCGCCCCTTCTTGCCTTCCGGACGTTGCTTCGGCTTCCGCTGGCTGTGCTGTGTACCCGCACACTGGTGGCAGTCTCTGGGATAGTCCTGAGCTCCCTGGGTGGCGCGCCCTCGGGATAGCCTAGCGTACTGCGGGGGGTGGCAGACATACACTCCGGGTATGTTCTCCTGTGAGTATGGCGCCTTTTCATGCCTTCTGGCCCTTGCTCTCACTTCCTCTGTCTATCCCGGTTAGCTGCGTGCTGGGAGGGAGACTCTGTGTGGTTGCTGTGGGTGGGGCTGTTCCCTGGCTGCTCCACAGCTATGGTGGTTCAGCTGGTTTGCTTGCAGCAACAGCTGGGGGAATGAAGGGCGGACTGCTTATCACTGTGAGAGGCTTCAGGGCTGCATTGCCCCCCAGGGCGTTAGGAAGCCAGATGTTCCTCAATATCCCCAGCCTGCTGGGCTGAGTGTGCTAGGACAATTTTGTCCAGCTGTTGAGCCCTTGTCCCTTTAAGACTTTTAAAAAGCACCTGCTTTTCATTTGTCCCAGGGTTGCCGGCTGTGGGGACTTGCTCGCAGTCTCCATCTCGGATTTTACTTTTCCGTTTCTCTTGTACCCAGTACACCATGCAGTGTGTGTCTGTGCTTCCAGCGCAGATTACTAGGGCTGGTTATTTGGCAGTCCTGTGCTTCCACTCCCTCCCCACTCTAATTCTTTTCCTTCCACCGGTGAGCTGGGGTGGGGGGGTTGCTGGGGTCCCACCAGGTCACGGCTTTGTATCTTACCCTTTTCGTGACATGCTGAGTTCTCACAGATGTAGATGTAGCCTGGCTGTTGTACTGTATCTTCTGGTCTCTCTTTTAGGAATAGTTGTATTTGTTGTATTTTCAAAAATATATATGGTTTTGGGAGGAGATTTCTGCTGCCCCACTCACACCGCCATCTTGAGCCACTCCGCAGATCTGTTTCTTATTCATTTTTCCTTTTCCACTAAATGCAAGTTTTTGGTGGAGGTAAAGGAAATTAAATGCTCCACCTACCACTACCTTTCCTCTGATGTGCCTTTGTTCTTTCTCCTGCCAGTGTTCTACATAAGGTTAACAAAACTCTGCCTGCACAATTATTTTTAGAGCTCTCTTTCTACACTATTATTCACAAAATCTTTTTTATGCAGAAGAGTAGAAATTGATTCCACTTAGAAAGAGGGGAAATTCATGCTCAAAAGTGTAAAATGATGTAAATGTTTTCCATCCAGACAAAACAAATCAAAATGAAATTTCAATCCTTGAAATAATCATGTGATACTTACCTATATCTACATATAGAAGAGAGGGGAAAAGAAAATGTGTTTCTCTCACTATAAATAACCAAGAACCTTTATAGACCATTGGAGACTATAACTCATAACCAGATTGGACATGAGGCAATTCAGGAAAATGTCAGGGAAGTGTGTGCCTTGCAGGTTGCTAGCTTGTATAGAGAGCATGTTGTGGTCAGGGCCTAAACAAGTGACAGTTTGTCCTTCTTAGGCAGTTATTTCTCTAATTAACCACACAAATATCTTTATCTATTTCATTTATTTATCTTTAACAGTCACACATAGACTTTCATTGTTATTTTTATTATATATAAAAATTTTGTGTAATAAATATAGATAAATATATAATAAAATTATATAAATGCCTTCTTAACTGCAAGCTTTAAGGATAGCAGCACCAAGGTATTTGTGACTTAATTACACAAAAATGATACCTGACATATATTTAATTGGAAGGAATTACTTCATATTTTCAAGGATGGTTCCTAAGAACCTAGGAGTGTGGAAGAAGGAAGTGACAGAAGAGTGTGACAGTATACAGGCAGCTATTTAGTTATACTGGCTACAGTGATCAACAAATACGTGCTGTATATTACGACTATCATGTTAGCTTAATGTTTATTAGATCATGGTTTCTTTTTGTGATTGGAAAAGAAGAGAAGGGTAGGGTCAGCCCCAAACAGAATTCTGGTAGCAAAAGTTAGTTTCTGCCACTAGATTACCCCATTCTCTTTCTGTATCTGCTCTTAACTCTGTTTTGGCATATCCTAATACAAGTTTAAGTAAGATATTATTTGCATAATGAAACTGTATGGATAAGTAGTATTTTTATTTGAAATAACACAAAGAAGTGTAGCTAAAAATATCCCATTCACGCACAAGAAGGCAGGAAAGGAACAACAGAGAAACGAAAAACAAATGAGATAATGAGAAAACAAATATTAAGATGGCATATTTAAACAGTAATTGCATTAAGTGTAAATGACTCCAGTAAGGCTCATGTTGTCAATTTTGTATGAAAAGGTAAGACCCAACCATATACTGTCTATAGAGAAGCACTTTAAACATAAAGATACGAAGAGATTAAAAATGACTAGATCTATATTAATAGACAAAGAAGATTTTAAAAAAAGACAGTTACAGAGATTAAAAAGGGACATTAATAATTGTGAGCCAATTCATCAAGATACAACAATCCTAAGTATGCATGTACCTAATAACAGAGCTTCAAAATACATGAACCAAAAATGGACAACTTTTTTAAAAGGAGAAATGAACAAATACATAGAGAGATTTTAATACCCTTCTCTCAGTAGTAAATAGAACACTTGGAAAAAAATCATAAAAAAATAAGGATACAGAAGATTTGAATATTATCAACTTGACCTAAATGACATTCATAGAAAGAACACTATACCCAATAACAGCAGAATACACATTCTTTTTCAAATGAATATGGAACATTTGCTAAGGCAGACCATATATAATAGGTTATAAAGTCTCAGGAAATTCCAAAGTACTAAAATCATACAGTCTGCTTTCTGACCATAAAAATCAATTAATATTTTTGATGAACTGACTTATTAACAAATATTCCTCTTTATCTCTGGTGGTCATAGTTTTCTTGAAGTCTACTTTGTCTAATATTAATATAACCTCACAAGCTGTCTCATGCAGTGTTATGTATATCTTTTAAAAAAATGTATTTATATATTTAGAGTAGGTCTTCTATAGGAGCATACTGTTTATTCTTGCTTTTTTATCCAAACTTAAAATAGATGTTTAAAAAAATTCCCAAATATTTAGAAATTAAGCAACACACTTCTAAATACCCTAGGTCAAAGATTTACATGAGTTTGGAGGTCTTAAGGCAAATTAGAAAATATGTTGAATAATCATGAAATCTTAAGTATCAAAATTTATAGGATGCAGCTAAAACAATGTTTAGAGGAAAATTTATAGTTTTATTTATTCTTTTTAGTTGAAATATAATTGAAATACAGTATTTTATGGGTTTCAGGTGGACAACATATTGATTTGACAATTACATATATTACTAAATGGTCACCATGATAAGCACAGTTGCCATGTCAACATACAAAGATGTCACAACATTACTGACTATATTTCCTATGCTGTAGTTTCATGTCATGAGTTTTAAATGTGTCTGTTAGAAATTAAGAAAGATCTCAAATCAGTGGTGTCAGCTTCAATGTTAAGAAGCTGGAAAAACAATATATTGGATGCAAAGTAGAAAGAAGGAAATAATAAAAATAAAAGCAAAAATCAATGCAATAGAAAATGGACAAAACAAGGAAAATCAAAATCAAAAGTTTTTTTTTAAAGATTAATAGAACTGATAAACCTCTGGCAAGACTTATTTGAAACATTTGTGTTTCAGGAAACACTGATTTCTAATAACAGGAATGAAAAAAAGAGGAAACATCCACAGGCACTACAGACATTGAAGACTAGTAAGGAGATATTACTTTTATTCCATTTGTTAGATGGGATAAATTCCTTGAAAACACAATTTACTGCTAATAACTTACCAAAACAGCACAAGAAAAAAATCTAAACAGCCTAAATTTATTAAATTAAATTTCTAACTTGAAGCAAAACTAACATCATACCCATTAGGATGGCTACACATATCTCTTATTAGTTACATACACACACACACACAAACACACACACAGACACCACAGAAAGTAACAGGTGTTGGTGAGGATGTGGAGACTGGAACCTTCATGTATTGCTGGTGGGAATGTAAAATGGTACAGCTCCTATGGAAAACAGTATGGCTTTTCCTCAAAATATTAAACATGGAATTACCATGCCATCCAGTAATTCTACTTTTGGATATATACCCAAAAGAAGTGAAAGCAGGGACTTGAAGAGATATTTATATACCATGTTTACAGCAGCATTGTTCACAATAGACAAAAGGTGAAAACAATCCAAGTGTCCACTGAAAGACAAGTGGATAAACAAATCATATACATTAAAATGGAATATTACTCAGCCTTTAAAAAGAAGGGACCTTTGACACATGCTACAACATGAGTAAGCCTTGAAGATGTTATGCTAAGTGAAATATGCCAACTACAAAAAGACAAATGTTATATAACTCCTCTTACATAAATTTCCTAGAATAGTAAAAAATTCATAGACACAGAAAGTAGAATGGTGGTTATCAGGGCCTGGACATAAGACAGTGTTTAATGGGAACAGAGCTTCATTTGAGGAAGATGGAACAGTTCTGGAGTTGGATGGTTGTGATATTTGCACTACGATGTGAATATACTTACTGTCATGAACTGTACACTTAAAAAAAGATTAAAATGGTAAAATTTTATGTATATTTGACCACAATAAAAACAAACAAATAAAAACCCTTCCTACAAAGTAAACTGCAGGCCTTGATGGCTCCACTAGGAAATATCAACACTTCAGGAAGAAATAACACCAATCTCACACAGACTCTCAAAAAATAGAGAACACTTATCAATTTGGTTTATAAGGCCAGCATAACCCAGGTAAGTGGTACACTTAAATGAAATAAAGATTTGAATATTGACCTCATTGTTACTATGCAGTTTTCCCGCCTTAGTGCTTGTCACTATAGGTTCAAGTTATCAGGAGTTGTCAGGAATAAAACTTAAGGATATCTAAAAGGGAAAAGCCTTGGCTAGAGTTTTCTAGGCATGTCTTGGTGTGCTTTAACTGCTAAAGCTTTTAGTTTGGTTTTCTCCAGTTCAGAGCAGAGAAATCTGAAGGCAACAAGAATCTCCTTGTTAGGTGCTTTTGAGTTTTTATTTACTGTTGAAAGCACCTGAAAAAGTTTTTGGTCCTGAGTCTTCACTTAACATAGCTCAAACTAATTCTGACATATCAAATTCTAGTCCATAATCAAGACTTTTACTTATTTTGCCTATAGGTTCCCACTTCCAGCTTATCGTCCTATGGTGGCTATTCCTCTCAAATCCTGTCAAGGTCAAAATGAAGCAGAATGAGCATGACTTTAGGCCATAGCTCTCTGAGATCTCAATTCCACAACTCAGCCGTGAATAGTCAGCTAGCCAAAGCAATCACTAAGGAACAGATCCAGAAAGGAACTGAACCTCATGTAAGTATCAGAGTGACAGAATTTCATTATCTGTAGCATTTATTATGCTATAAGTATCCTGAGGTATGGCTGAAGAACTGACAGACTTTCTGGTAGCTCTGGATGCAAGCAAGTGTACACCTATTTTAGAATGCAAGGAAAAGAATAAAGATATAAAATGACTTGGGTTCCACATATAGTATGACAAGCCAAGGAAAAGAGTTTTAACTTACCAGTTTTCTGGGCTTACCACTACCACCACACTGAACTTGTAGCAAAAGAAACAGCCTATCTCTGTCCTACCTCCGTATTTTAGCTGGATGCTTTGCTTTCCACTAAAATGGAGCCCTTTTTACAATGATTCACATATCTGCCTTACCAAACTAACAAACCATACCATATTCTACTGGAATAGGTTAGATGTATATACAAGGATATTTCATGTTACAAAAAAGTGTTTCTTAAATAATTGAAATTTTCATGTTTGTAGAGAAATCATTTTAAGTACCTTTTAATAAAAAGGATGATTTTAGTTAAATACTCCATATTATATTTTGAAAACTAAAAAAAATCTTTGAGGAAGTAAAGCACCAATCCCAATTTATCTTTCATGAAAATCTCAATTTAAAAAAAGTTAAGTGTTTGCCATGCACGAGGCTGTTGAAAGCACTTTACATATATCATCTTATTATTTCCTATTAACTTCTATTTCCCTATCAAGGGGTACTTTTTCTGTATACATATCAAAGAGGAAAAACCCATACAGGATAAAGCAAAAGTAACATGCTTAAGGTCACCCAATCTGTAACAGATGGGGCTTCAGTTTGAACCCAAGCAGCCTAATAGGAGAGCCTACATTCTTTTTTTTTTAAACATCTTTGTTATTCACATATATAAAATTTACCCATTTTCATTCTATTTTTGTACACCATACATGCAAGAAGGATCACAGTACTGATTCTCCAGTCTTTTTCAGCATTGGTAGTTTGTTCTGATTTAAGGAGGCCCAGAATTCCTCTCCCCCTTTATCTTTCTCAATTCTGTTTCTATTCTTGGGCCTTAATCAAATAGTAAGCAATGCCACTGGGAGATACAAGACTCCACGTTTAGGAGAGCGTAGCTATTCTCTTTCCAGCATTCAAATCTCAAGATACAGGCAAAGCACTCTTGCGTTACTTAAATAATGTAACATTTTAATACCCAATTCTTTTCACTGGTGTTCTACTTTTACACAGCTGAAGGGTAGTGGCAAAGAAGGACTTACTTCCCTGGCTATTTAAGCTTGATCCTAAGATTGCTTTCTTACATCTCAATACTACTAGAGGAGCACCAAAGGAGTAGAGCAAACAGTACTGCTGTTGTGTTACAGAATAACGATTATCCCTGGAGCACTTGGCTGACTCTGAGCAAAAACTTTCTAAGGCTCCCCAAGAATGAATCCCAGTTGTCTCAGCCACTGAAATCTCAGGGAAAGAAACTTCTGTTAATCATACACTAAATATCTGTTTGAATTTTAAAAAGTTAACATCCCTTCAATGTTTCCTGGGTTCTGAGCATCCTTTAAATAAATAAATTAGTGAGACATTCATGTTTTTACCTTTGTAATTCTTCAGCTTTTCTTCTCTGCTGGGAAGCTGGTATGAAGGTTTCATTCACAGGAACAAACATTATCTAGATAAAGCAGCACGAACATTACCTAAGAGGCTAGCATTAATGAGAGCAAATTAAAGTGCTATCATTGTACTGTTTTGAATAGTGAAAGCCAACAGGTAATAAACACTTAAGTATCACCTATGCTACCGTGAAAACTGAAGCATCAATCAACCCTGACAATTACAGAGAACTCTGAGGGTGACCATCTGTGAGGCAACACAGCTCAGCAACTCATACATCTTGTTTTAATATTTCTTTGGATGATTATAATTTCAGAGTATAAATAAAGTTATTAGCAAGAACATAACAACAATAATTACAGTAAGTATTTGCAGAGCACGTTGATCACACTATGACATCAGTCATGCTGCAGGTTCAACATGGGAATCTCAGGCTTAGTGTTTGCTCTCCATGACCGCCATTTACTCACTCACACAAAAAACTGGCTACTGGGGCTTATAAGTTACTTCTTTAAGGGATTTCACAGAAACCCATTTCAAAGCAGCTTCAAACCTAAATATCTGAAGGGTACATAATCCTAATTACTCTGGAAGTTGTCTCCAAAAACATTATACTGGACCAGAATGAAATGTTTTAACTCATCCACCTGGCATTTCACATGTGTGTGCTATGGTAACTTCTGGAGGCATCAGTTATATTTGGTAGGCTGAGAAAGGGTACTAAATTACTCACATACTTCATTTGTTATCAGTCCTTACAAGTTCTAGTAAAAAAACTCACATGGATGAGATTAATGGAGTTCTGTCCTTAATGAGACTTCTGCTTTCCTATCATTGCAAAGTTCTATGTCCCCAGGTACATTAGACAGCAGGTGATGCTTGTACCTGTATGCAGGATTTACCCAGTCATGCTTGGATAAATGTATCAATAAAGCTTCCCTGGCACAAAACTGAACTATAAAAAAATTCAAATTGTGAATGGATGTTAAACACACAAAAAAATTAGACATGAGTAAAAGTATCCAAATGAATGTATTTCCATAATTTCAAAAGAACATGGAATATAGGTAGGCAGAGGTTACAGCACTGTGTAAATTCTACTTTGAAGAACTACAATTAGTTACAACTTGCAGAAAAGCAAGGCAAACTACACCATGGAGTATCAGGTAAAATTTTGACTGCCACATCACAGGAAGCACAACACAGCCAAAAAAGGGACCAGAACAAAAAGTAAACTCATAGGAATAGTACAATTCCTACATGAGAACAGAACAGACACATTGAAAGTTTCCAGAGCCATACAGGATTCTATAGGATTACAGAGAGGGTGGCCAGAATATGTTAGATTCCTCTTTAGATGCACCTGTGCTTTCTACCTGTTAATGGTCAGATGCTGCTCCCATGGAATCACTCCTTTTCTCCTCTCCAAGAGTCTTCTTGTACTGGTCTTCTATCTATTCTCCCTTTTACCCAAGAAGAAACAGATCCCTGATTTCCTTGTGTCCTGGTGATCACTTAGAGCTTAACTCCAAAATCTTGTTCTTATTCAAAAGATTAGACTTCCCAAAAACTCACTTTCCCAATTTCTCTTGCATCTGGAAGAGACTTGTGACCATGTTCTGACTGATAGAAGTCTGCTAAAGGGCTAAGTCTTTGCTTCCCTACAGAAGGGAAAGAGGCTGGAGGACAGTTTGCTGGCACCAACTCACTCTGCCTCCTTCCTAAACTTAGATGTGATGCTGTACACAGAGGAGGAAAAGGGCCTGGTTCTTGATGGCATCACTGAACAGGTAAACCTTCCTCCAGACTTGTTTAGGTGAGAAAAATAAATCCTGATATATTTAGCAACTGTTAGGTTGTCTCTTATTTTTGACCAGGAGGATCCTAATATATAATATCCATTACTGTTAAGTCCTGGGGATCCAGGGACAAATCTGTTTGGTTCATGCTCTCAAGAACCTTACCATCAAGTGAAAAATGAGATGCAAACAGAGTTCTGGCACATGCATTAGAGAGGCGGTTATAAGGTGCTATCAAAGCACATGTGAAGTTGCAACTCAACTAGTGATCATTTACTGATTGCCTCCTGACTACCTGCTCCCCACTCCTAATAGCTCATGGACCTGGGATCTATGGGTTTGCAGAGAAGCAACAATGGACCTGGCTGAAGCCAAAGGGGGACTGTATAACCTATGCTAAACCAGTCAGCACATTCCAAACCTTTGGGCACAGTGGTTACTTCAGAGGTGAACATGTGACTAAGCCTATCAAACAGAGTGCATCTTACATCTGCTGCTAGGGATTTTGGGACAAAGATGATTTCTCATACCTGTTACACATGAAAGAGGAGGTTGAAAGCCCTGCATCTACTGAAAGCACATTAGTCAGCTCAGGTCACCTTAACAAAAGAACACAGACTGGGAGGCTTAAACAACAGAATTTTATTTTCTCAGTTTTGGAAGCTGGAACTCCAAGGTCAAGACAGCATCAGGGTTGGTCTCTGCGAGGCCTCTGTTGCTGGCTTGTAGACTGCTGCCTTCTTGCTGTGTCCTCACACAGCCTGTCTCTTGCATGCTTGTGGAGGGAAAGAGAACCTCTGGTGTTTCTTTCTCTTCTTCTAAGGACACAGATCTACTAGCTGGTTAAGGCCCCACCCTTATGATCTCGCTTAACTTTTATTACTTCCATAAACGCTCTGTCTCCAAATACAGTCACACTGGGGGTGAGGCTTCAACATATGGATTTGGCTGTGGAGGGGGGGAGGACACAATTCTGTCCATAACAAAAGCCATCTTGGAGCCATGAGGCCTGGCCTTAGGATAGTATGGTACAACTTTAGAATGAAACCAACACGGAGGAAGGAAAATTGCGAAGATAAAAAGAAGTTAGGTGCCATTGTTAAGCAGTTGGGTTATGTTTCACTTGAAGCCAGTCCCACCTCTGGCTTTTTACAGTTATTGAGCAAATACATTCTTTCAATTGTTTTAACCAGTCTGAGTTTTCTGTTATCTGCAACCAAAAGGAACCTAACTGATGGAGCAGTTACATGATTTCCTAGACCATCTAGTGGTCTGGGGCACAATATTTGGTTTCATGTAGATTGGGCCTGTCCAAGCACATAGTACAGAAAGTAGTGGTGATTTAGGATGAGGGAATTGAAGGATATAACTGATTACCATGAAGTCAGCCCAAAATGACTGAACACACACACAAAAAAGAGAGATAAAGAGGGACTGGGGAGAGGTCCTAATGGACTTGATGTGGCTGAAGTTTGGGCTTCATAGAAACAAGGAAAAGGGAAGACTGAAGGTATTGGTTAGTAATCAGGCCTTCTGAGTTTATTAACTCATGTCAACTTGTAACAAAAACAGTACCACAGTAACAGTGAGAAGGAAATTCTACTTTGAATGAGAAGTTCTAACAGTGTGGCTAGACAGAACCCTAAGGCCATAAACACGTCAAAACACCAGAAAAACATTTTAGCGTGGACAAAAGCTAAAACATGGACTCCTATCCACCACCTTATTTTAATCTTCTGAAGGGCATTATAAGAGATCTACATCTTCTTGTCCCTCAGGAATGATCTCCCACTGGACACATCTACGAAAACAGGGTTTGTCAAACTGAGGTCCTATGACAATTTTTCAAATTGTGTTTTTATTATGATAATAATCTAAAAAGAAATAGGAACAAACGTATAACTGCTACTTGATTTCAGTGCCTGTGTTTTCATTTATGACCTTGTTGGCAACAAGTAGCACAGATATAATATGTAACTGATGCATCGGAGTATACAGCACACTATAAAAGATTTTGCAGTATTTGAATTGAGAAAAGTAGAGAGGGAATTCAGAAGACACAACAGTGCAGAAGGGCCGAAGTCAAAAGAACCTGCGTGGTGGTGGTCGGTACCTTGTTAACAACAAGAGCTACAATTTTGTTTTGGTAAAACATCAGCAATCACATTATAATGCTGTTAATTCGAATTTTATTGTCTTTGTGGTTATATTTGTAGTTATTTTAATTTTATAGGCAAATAAGAGCTTTATGCATAAAGAGCTTATACCTAGATTTGTGTAACAATATAGTAAAAATATTTTAAGTCAACCCAGGGGCCTGATAATTTTTTTCCTTTAAATGAGGGTTTATCCATTTTTCTACATTGAAAATACAATACTAGAAGATTCTATTCTGGCAACTTTTACTCTTATTCTTTCTTAATAGCAAAAATATACAAACTAGGGTGGTACCACCTCACTTCTCCTTGAAAAGCAATTTAAGGTGAATGGGCAAAGGGTTTGGACTAAACTGAATCCAGGCTTTGCCACTTACTACCACATAACCTCTGATACAATGCTTAACTTTGTTAATCTCAACTTCCTTAACAAAATGTGGCTAATAAGATTATTTCAATACATAGGAAGGTGATCTATGTAGCATATATGTAGCATAGGGCTGGTGCATAGTAAGTACTCAATAAACTTTAGTTGATATTACTGTTATTATTGTTCGTCTGGTTCCTCTTAAAATTTCCACAGGGCTTCATGAATACCACAGGATCAAGCTTTCTACTATGCTTCTTAGTTTAAATAGTTATAAAGTAACTGCAGCTTCCCAAGAATACCAATTTACCAATGATGTAGGGTAGTATAGTAGTAAGTGTTGAACCAAGAATATAATAAACGTCAAGTTCAAATCCTGGTCCAACCATGCACTAATCATGATTTTTTGGAAAAGTCACTTACTTGCTTGAGGCTACTGGGTCATTTGTGAAAGGGAGATAATTCCTAAGTCACAAAGTTCTTATACACTACATAGTGCTTTGCAAATGTGAAGTCAAATTAGTACTCAGTGAATTCCAGAAACATTTCTAAATGGCACCCCTTAAAACTTGAAAAGATAAAGAGAAAAAATTATAATAATTAATAAATAATTAGCACCATTCCCACCTCCCATTGTTGAGCCATCAGGTGTTGAGGTGGTCAATCAGGACAAACCAAACACAGAGTAACAAACAAGGCCTTTACTTACTGCCACAGTGCAAGCAAGAGGCAAGGAGGCACCAGTTCTCTGGTGTTCCATTTTTTCCTGTGGAATAGCATTATGTAAGAATCAAGTGGCTGCAGCAAGAGCAAAACGAGGGAAACTGTCTTACTGCAGAGGAGCCCTGAAAAATAGGCTATTGCCTTTTTACAGACTCACGGGCAAAAGGGGGTATTGGAAGCCTCAAGAGCAGAAGTGGAATCTGAGCCAAAGTGAAGAAAGTGTCTCAGGAGAAACCCTCATTATTGAGCATGCCATCCAGGGGTGGCCTTGACTACAATCCCTCCAGAAAACTGTAATGCACTGGCTGTGCACCAATTCTGGTGTGGGGATGGCAGCACCTCCCTGTGAGGCCTTCCAGGAAAAGTCTTGTAATGGCCTAAGATCAAGTCTGAAAGATGACACAGGATTCTGACCTGGAGCCAGACTCCTCACCCAAAGAAAAAAAAAATACAAGCATTCTTTACTCAACACATAATAAACTTATTCTGAGAAATGTTATAAACTAAAAAAAAAACCCAATACATTTAAGAAGGATTTTTAAAAAGCTCACAAATAATAGTGCCATGGCGAGTTGCTTAGGAATAATTGAGAATATTAATTATATTCTTAACCTCCAAGGGCCATATCATGTAGAGAAACCTCAGTAATCTTCAACCTATAAAAGGTCTTATCTCTAAGACCATTTGTTAAGTCAGAGCTCAAACCACATTTTCTATAGAAAAATTTAAATAGTGATTAAGCTATCAGGCTAATCCACACATACTTTTTAAATCCATGCTGTGGATGAAAAGAAGTTTGTTTGTTTATTTTAAATGATCTTAGAAAACTGGCAAATTCCACTTTCCCAAATAGCTGAAACACTGCCAATCCATACTGCCTGGGGCAACTTGAATCTTATTTAACTCATAAAACAATCTGATTAAATGATGATTCTTTTAAAACAACAACAAAAATCATAAAAAACCTATCAGTCATCCCTTGCAACCTGATAACATAAGGTGTGTCTGTAAGTAGTGTTGTTTAACTAAAAACTAGACCTATACATCAAAGTGTTGACTCTTCAAATGAATCATTTTAAGAGATGACTATTTAATGTAATAGTAACATCGTTGAAATTCCATTTTCAGATAGTCTTATTGATTCTTTTTCATATCCTCAGTGGTAGCAAACTTTTTTTTAAATGAGCTTCAAGTATACAACACGGTAATTTGACAGTTGCCCACATTGTTAATCCTCACCCCAATTAGTGCAGTACCTATTTGTCAACATAAAAAGATGTTACGGAACCACTGACTATATTCTCCACGTTGTACTACCATCCCCATCACTAACTTACATTATAATTGAGATTTTGTGCCTCTTTATCCCCCTCACTCACCCCACCAATCCATCCCAAACCCTCGCCCTTGGTAATCACCAGTCACTTCTCAGTGTCTATGAGTCTACTGCTGCTTTGTTCATTTTGTTTTGTTTTGTTTTTAGATTCCACATATAAGTGAAATCATATGCTATTTGTCTTTCTCCACCTGGCTTACTTCACTTAGTGTAGGAGAGCTCCCTTTTCTCCACATTCTCACCAACACTTGTTATTTCTTGTCTTTTGGATAGTAGCCACTCTGACTGGTGTGACTGATAACTGTCATTTTAATTTGCATTTCCCTGATGATTAGCAATGTGGAGCATCTTTTCATGTGTTGTTGGCTATCTGTACTTCTTCTTTGAAAAAATGTCTGTTCACGTCCTTTGCCTGTTTTTTAATCAGGTTATTTTTTGGGGGATGTTGAATCACATGAGTCCTTTATATGTTTTGGATATTAACCCCTTATTGGATAAATCATTTACAAATATACTCTCCAATACTGTAGGTTGCCTTTTGTTTTATTGATGATGTCCTTTGCTGTACAGAAGCTTTTAGATTTGATGTAGTCCCACTTGTTGTTTTTTATTTTGTTTCCCTTGCCCAGGGAGATATGTCCAGAAAAAAATTGCTCATGCTTATGTTAAAGAGATTTTTGCCTACATTTTCTTCTAAGAGTTTCATGGTTTTCTGTCTTACATTTGGGTCTCTAATCCATTTTGAGTTTACTTTTGTGTATGGAGTTAGATAGTAATCCAGTTTCATTCTCTTGTGGGCAGCTATTCATTTTTTCCAACACCATTTACTGAAGAGACTCTTTTTTCCATTGTGTATTCATTCTCCATTGTGCTCCTTTAACACAGATTAATTGACCAAATATGCATGGGTTTGTTTCCAGGCTCTCTATTATGTTCCATTGATCTATGGATCTGTTTTTGTGCCAGTACCATACTGTTTTGGTTACTGTACCTTTGTAGTATAGCTTGAAGTCAGCAAGCATGACCCCAACTTTGTTCTTTCTCAAAATTGCTTTGGCTTTTTGAGGTCTTTGGTGGTTCCATATGGACTTTAGTATTTGCTCTAGTTAATGAACTATGAACTAATGAACTAGAAAATGCCATTGTGTTTTGATAGGGATTGAATTGAATCTGTAAACTACTTTGGGCAGGATGGCCATTTTGACAATATTAATTCTTCCTATCCATGAGTGTGGGATAATTTCCATTTATTTGTGCCTGCTGCAATTTCTTTCATCAGTTTGTTATAGTTTTTAGAGTACAGGTCTTTCCCCAACTTGGTTAGGTTTATTGCTAGGTATTTTATTCTTTTTGATGCAAATGTAAATGGAATTGTTTTCCTGATTTCTCTTAGTTCATTTTTGGTATTTAGGAATGCAACAGATTTCTGTATACTGATTTTGTATCTTGTAACTTTGCTGAATCCAGTTGTTATTTATGGTTTTTCTAGTTTTCTATTCTATAGTTATTCTAATAGTTTTTTTGATGGCATCTTTAGGGTTTTCTATATATAGTATCATGTAATCAGCAAATAGTGACAGTTTTACTTCTTCCTCACCAATTTGGATGCCATTTATCTCTTTATCTTGTCTAATTGCCATGGATAAGACTTCCAGTACTATGTTGAATAAAAATGGTAAGAATGGGTGTAGCTCCAGGGGGAAGGGTGTTCCCAGCCCAGTACGAATCCCCTATGAAACTGGTGAAACTGAAATAAGTCAAGGGAAAGAGCAGGTTAGGAGCAAGGCTTTTTATTACTCATAGCTTGCTTGGATTTGCTAGCTAGGCAGCCTCATCCATCTTCTCTGGCTGCCACTCATGCTCTGCCCCTGCCACAAGCTCTCTACTTCCTGTCTGCCCCTTCTGGGAGGGACTCCATTGGCAGGTTTGGTGACTGGCAGATGCCAGATGAATTACATACCAGGAATGGAGGGGAGGACAGAATGTTGTTACCTTGCCATCCCTTGCCTTGGAGGCTGCAGAGTGCTAAACACCTATTGATATGTAAATGGACTAAGGCTAGGTGGGAGATTCTGGAAATTCTGCAGTATACCCCACAGTGGGCATCTACTAAAGCAAACTTTTTGCTTTAGGATAATACCTTTTTTGGGGGAGTTTACTTATTGTTCTTGCTGCCATAAATGTTTAGACTCTCAGTATAACCAGATTGGAAGGATCATATTCATATAGCTTCTGGTATGTTCCATTTCCTTAAACAGTCTTTAACAGTCATACTTCATAAGTCAAGTTCACAAGGTACATACTGTACCATCACAAATGATAGTATCCTTTGTGCTTATCCTTTTTAAGAAGCCAAAACTCTCTGGAACATGAGCTAATTGGTTTTTTTTTAACATGGATAGCAAAAATAGAAAATATACAGGGGGAAAGATCCACTTTATGATTGCAACAAAAAATAATTATGAAATACCTAGTAATAAACTTAGCCAGAAATGTACAGAACTGATATGAAGAAAGCTATACAACTTCACAGAGTGGCATGGAAGATAATTTTAACAAATAAGAAGACAGTACATGGGTTTCTGAGGTTGAAGATTCAATACTGTAAAAATGTAAATTCTCACCAAAATCTTCCTTAAAATTAATGAAAGTCCAATCAAAATTCCAGAAATGTTTTTGGGGAATTTGAACAAATAATTTAAAAGTTCACTTGGAAAAATAAACATGTAGGAAATGCCAGGAAAATACTGGGAAGGAAATAAGTGATAGGGTAGAGTTAAGTGGGGGGAGGGGGCAGGGAGGGCTTACCTTCCAGGCATTACAATATACTATAAATCAAGTATATCCTGGCCATATCTATAGTGTCAGGATATGCAGTCAGAGCAGAAGAACAGAATAAAAGTCCAGAAACTGTCAAAATATATATGAGAATTCCATTTGTAATAAAGCTGCTATTTCACATCAGTGGGTTCAGGATGGGCTCTTCAAAGAAGAGTATTAAGAAAATGGCTATCTATTTGGGGAAAAAAATTACATCCATATAATATATCTAACACCAAAATAAATTTCAGATGAATTAAACTTTTTAATGTAAAAAAATACTTAACAGGCCTAGAAAAAAAATACAGGTGAATACTTACTAAAAAGTGGTGCAGAAGAGACTGTGTTGAACATGATACTAAATCTATAAAGTATAAAAAGAAAGATGACTAATAGATTTATTTATAAAAATACATGGGAAGATATGCTATAAATGATACTGGTGGATATACCTGCAAAATACTTCAATGTGTTGCTATTAATATATAAGGAATACTTAGAAAATAATTAGAAATGACATCAGTAGATACTGTGCTAAGGCCATCAAGCATTCACAAATGAAATGCAAATGGCTACTAAAACACCTAAAATTATGTTCATCACTTTAATAAAAAGTGTCTTTTGGGGATGCTTTTGACTGCAAGTAACAGAAGACCCTATTCAAACTGGCTTAAATAATAAGGGAATATATTTCTCCTGACTGGAAGTCCAGAAGTTGGGCAAGTTCCAGGTATGATTTCATCTGCATTTCTATAACATCATGGACCCAGTTTGCTGCCATTTCTCCATCTTGCTCTTTACAGCATCACCTTTATCCTAAGGCTGGTGGTTCCCTTTGCCAATTACGAAATGGATACCTGATGTGTCCAGTCCAGGCATTCAGAGTTAAAAAGTACCATCTCTTTTCCACATCTCTTTTTAGGAATAAGGAAACTTTCTCTTTCTCAAGCTCTTCAACAGACCTGCTCTCAGATTTCACTGGCCAGAATCAACTATTCCTAAACCAGTCCCTGGTAAGAGAAAGAGTTCCTATATAACCTTAGACTAGAGGTTCTTAGAGTGTGGTCCAGGGATTCCTAGAGGCCCAAGACACTTTAAGCGGATATGCAAAAGGTCAGAATTATTTTCATAATAATAACATGTTATTTGCCTTTTTTACTTGTGACTTTGCACTGATGGCACACAGGCAATAGCAGGCAGAACTTCTGGCACCTTAAGTCTGAACCAAGGCAGTGTTAACAAACTGTACGGCAGGCCATTGTCTTCTTCACCAACCATACATCCACAGAAAAAAAGAAAAAGTCAGTTGCACTTAAGCACACCCTGGATAAAGCAATAAAAACTGTTTTCATGGAATACCATTTTTACTTTGGCATTTTCTCAAAAACAAAGTAAGCCTATCAGGAAAACAACTGACACTGTCTGTTGCTACTGATAAAATTCAAGCTTGTAAGCAAAAAATTAAAAGCCTGTGTTCACTACTGTTGAGTTTAAACATTGTTCTGATGAGATTAAGGTATTTTTATATTTTATAATGAAATGTGTCAACATTTCAAAGACCCACACAACTCAGTGAACCAATGTTTTCCAGTTGACCAACACATATTACAAAATCATGCATGGTTAAAAGATCCGTTCAAAGTGCAAGATGACCAGTGGCTTTTAGTATAACAGAGTATAAACAGTTCACTGATGTAGTCACAAATATTACACTACAATTCACCTTTAAGAAACTACCATTTATTGGGCTTTGATGTAGTATTAAAGGAGAATATTTACATTAACCCTAAGACACTATTGAAGTACTCCCCCACACCTTTCTAATTACTTATATATCTGTGTGAAGTCAGATTTCCTTCATTATATCATTCAGAACAACATATCATAACAGACTCAATACAGAAGTAAATATATGAATCCAGTCCATCTTTTCTTAGGCCAAACATTCAGGAGATTTGCAAAAATGTAGAACTACACCAGTTTTCTCATTTTTTTCTTTCGGAAAATATTTTTAATAAAAGTGGTCCATGTTAATATGCAATGGGCTTATTTACTGTTATTTTTTAATGACTTAAACATTTAAATGACTTAAATAAGTACTTAAATTATATCCTGGGTTTAATTTTTAATACAGTAAATATGATAACTATGATCCACATGAACAAAAGCTCCTAGAGCCTCTATGATTTTTCAGAGTGTCAAGGGGTCCTAAGGCCAAAGCTTCAGAACCACTGCCTTAGATTAATTTTCTGGGCTGACATGGAGAGTGGAAAGTCTACCAATTAAAAAAAATTGTGTGATGCCTCACTCACTATCGCTTTGGCAAAGGTGAGATGTGATCAGCAGCGTGCAGGAACAAGTATCCTCACACATTGTCAGGGGAGACTACACTGACACACCTTTCCTGTGGGAGCTTTGGCAATGCTTATGAAAATTTTTAAAGAAGAAGTTTGATGGAAAATCCCATTTCTAGAAATATAACGTAAGAATATAATCAGAGGAATCTAAGAATATAATCAGAGGAATATAATAAGGATTTGTCACAGCATTGTCCATTGTACTGGAAAACTGCAAACAATCTAAATACTCATCTTCAGAGGACTAAATTATTGTACATCCATAGAAAGGAAAATTATGTAGTACTTAAAATGTTGCTAAAAACCTAAATTTATTAATATGGAAAGAAGTCCATGATGTATTAGGTGGGGGTCAGGTACAAAAGCGTAGCTATGGTGTGATCTCATTGTTAAAACAATATATGTCTCAACAAATATACTTATGCATAGAAAAAGTATGGAAGAATTTACAGTAGTTATCACCGAATGAAAGGTTCAAGGAGATCCTTATATTTTCTCCTTAATACACCTCAAAATATTTTTTCTTTTAAAGTAAACTCAAGTTACCTTTATAACCAGAAAACAAAAATATTTTTTAAAATCACTAAGTATATAAAATTTATACAATATTCATGGGTAGAGGATCCATGCTTGGGAAGGAAGGAGAAAAAAGATGGTACAGGCAGCAGTGATTGTGACACTCAAAAGATTTCAAAACTTTTCTGGTGGTCACCCATTTACATGGAGTAAAAGATGCCATGGACTCTGTAAGAGCCTGGCTAATGGGACCAGACAGGATGCTGGAACCAGCTGGTACAAGGACCCAAACATTCTACAGCAAAAAAGTCCAGAGAAAGACTACTTTTAAAATACTCCAATTTGTTAAACCAAGTAAAGGCAGATAATTGCTGTTGCTCAGAAGGTGGGGCAAAGAACCCTGAAAGAGAAAGAAATTATTGGAAAAGGCACAGAGTAGCAGGAAGAAGTGGCAAACAGACAAACCATGCAAGAATGCCAAATTCCAGTTATCCAGAAACATCTTATTCACCAACTATTGCAGGTACTTGTTCCATTGCTGTTTGACATGATGGCTGCTCTCTCTTTCCATTTGGTAACTGTGTGTTTCTGATGTGCCAGGCCTTTTTCATTTATAGTACTTGTTAATCATCAGGCAGCAAACACAGATGGCACCAGTCATGTCTGCCCAGCCTAGCTGCTGAAGCCAGCTCCTGGGAAAGCTCGTGCACCCTCTGCTGGTCAGCTCCACACCAGAACAAGGTCTGTGTCTGAAGAAGACAACTACCCAAATCATAGGATATCTTTATTGTTCTCTATATAGCTAATATCAGCAAAGAGTTTGAAAACATTTCCTCAAACTGAGGAAAGCCGAATGAGACAATTCCAGATTAAAATGCCTTCCTTTGTTACACCAAAGGAAAACATAAATCTAAAGTCCTATGAGAAAATAAACTATCAAAATCATTTTAAATTCAAATGACTTCACCTTATTACATATTAAATAAGTAAAAGTGAGTATATGACTACAATTCTGGTTGAAAACCTGAGAATTACTATTAACAGTAATATTTGTATAGATTTTACATCTTACAAAAAGCTCTCACATCATTTTCACACCTAATCCTTACAGCAATCCGTAAGTGAGGGAGGAAGGAAGGATAAGCATTTTTGTTATCACCATTTTATAGATATGAGAGATGTGGCTCAAAGAGGTTACATGAGCTGCCTTGTTCTCACAGCTACAAGAGCCCATACTCCCAAAACCTCCTGACTCCAAATTCTACCTTCTACTCAGCACACTATTACATCCGAGCTGCTGATCTATAAGGAGTTTTCTAAAGAGTTGGTATGTATTTTAGGCAGAGAAGACCTAGAACATCTGTTTCTATAATATATTCCATTTTATTTCAAATGCCACCATTTCAGATGCTGAACCTTAAATCTGAGAGATTTACACTGCAGGCAGTGCTTTGTCTTTTAAAGACCATCAGTCTAACAAGGGGAGTGGCCATTTCAACAAGGAATCTACTGAAAACCAAATAAAGCTGACTTCAGAGTTTCTATGTGCAGCATGTCTATGCCCATAAAAAATAGATCTTGTCAGGCTTTGGGGCTTCTGCATTCACTCAGTCAACACTATGTAAGCAGCATGAAACTGGGGATAGGAGTCCTCAAGTTCTGGTCCTGCTTTTCTTCAATCTTTACAATCTTAATGATTTCCCTCTTATAAACAAAGCATTATGGATACTATGCTGTTGGAGTGCCAAGCTAAAAATCAGTATGTTGAAGAGAGATTCAGTGAAATTCAGCTGTAATCATAGAAATCCCCAAAACTAAGGAGCAAAGCAAAGGAGTAATGATAAATAGAATCAAACAGTTATGCTGGCTATGTGCCAGGCATTACTCTAAGTGCTTTACATATATTAATTCATTTAGTCATCCAAGATCTCACTTAGCAGATTAAGTAGTAGAGGCACAGAGAGGCTAAGTGATTTTAGTTATTTAGGGTAACCAGGTTCACTGGTTAATACTGAGGCTGAGATCTGAACCCAGGCAGGCTGGTAACTGAGTACATCCTCTTAACCATTAAAGCTATGCTGTTTCCATACAGTGGTATCTACCATATTCCTGTTGCATTTTTAAAGTAAACTTACTTTAGAACAGCTTTAGATTTACAGAAAAGTTGCAGATAGTAGAGTTCCCATATATCTGACAGTTTCCCCATTAAATTTTTCATTATTGATATATTTGTTATAATTAATAAGCCAATATTAATACATTATATAAACATAAGTCCATACTTTATTCAGAGTTCCTTCATTTTTATCTAATGTCCTTTATCTTTTCCAGGATTCCACCCAGGGCACCATATTATATTTAGTTCTCTGGTCTCCTTAGGCTCCAAGAGTTCTCAGACTTTGTTTTTGAAGACCTTAACATTTTTGAAGAATATTGATCAGGTATCTTGTAGAATGTCCCTCAATACATATTTATGAGACATTTTTCTCATTAGACTGGGATTATCGGTTTTAGGGAGGAAAACCATACAGCTCAAGTGCCATTCTTTTTTTTTAAATAGCTTTATTGAAATGTAATTTACAACCATACAATTCACTCATTTTTTTTTGTCCTGCCAAAATTTTAAAAGTTGTATTTAGAATTTGAGAAAGCTTAAGGGAGCTTAGGTTATCATTTTAATGCACAAAGTTATCACATTAAAGTCTTCCCAAAAGCAAAAATCAGCATTTGCAAGTTGCTACAACATATAAGAGCCAAACTATGAAATAATGCTGATGCGATCACCAACATTATCAAGTGCCATTCTTACAACATCTTATCAAAGGTACACACAATGTGAACATGATTTATCACTGTTATGTTAACCTTGATCACTTGGATGAGGTCATGACTGACAGGTTTCTCCACTGTAAATTATCCCTCCACCCTTCCATATGGTATTCTTTGGAAGGAAGTCACTATGTACAGCCCACACTTAAAGAGTGGGGAGTTATCCTCCACCTCTTTAAGGGCAGAGAACCTATATAAATTATTTGGAATTCTTTTGCATGGGAGATTTCTCTTCACCTCCATTTATTTATTTATTCAATCATGTGTTTCTATCCATACGTATTTTAAACTTTGGATCATGACCCAATACTACGTTATTGTTGCTCAAACTCTTCTTGCTTTGGCCATCAAGGGATCTTTCGGTTGGCTCCTATATCCTCTGACATACTCCCATCATTGTGTTTTGCTTTTGAGCACTTCCTTACTTTCTGGTACTACAAGATGTTGCAGGTTCGTGTTGTATATTCCTTGACCCAGTCCTAGAATCAGCTATTTCTCCAGAGTGCTCATTCCTTTCATTGGAGAATGGTCTGGGGACTGGTTGTGCTCCTTGCTACTAGACTGCTTCTAGGCCTTCTCAACCGACATAGCAATGAAATAAATGTGTATGTACAGAACTATGTACAGACACATATCTTTATCTACAAATGTTTCTGTATGTACCCATCTGTATGACATGGATCACTCTAGTCTTCTCCTCTTGCTTTTCTATAACCTCCACTCCAACAGTAAAAAACCTATATTCCATCATCCACCATCCAGTTATTGCTGACATCTGATTCACATGTATAGTGGTTTCAGAATTGTTAACCCATACCTCTGTGGGAAACTTCATCAACTACATTTCAGGGCTAATGTACAGTTCCTATTTAGCATTTAGTCTTGCAGTCTCATTCTCAAAGTCATTTAGGTTAGCACCTTTTCCCTGGCCCCTTTCAGTGAAGTTATTGCATACATTTGTAACAGATTTTTTGTCACAGTTTGCTTCCCATTCTGGAGTCCCTACTTACCTTTAACTATTTTTTAAATTTTGTATACATTAAGGTTTACTCTTTGTGTTGTAAAGCATTATGGGTTTTAATAAACGCATAGTGTCACATATCCGCTATTACAGAATCATATGAAATTGTTACACCATCCTAAAACTCCTTTATGTACCTAATCAACCCTCTCCCCTCCCTAAACTCCCTGTTACATTTTCCGAATAGACAACGCACTCGACATCATCGCTTCTCATCATTTCCCCTTATGACAGTGTGTTCACATTTCAATACTGAGTGTTTCCACTTAGCAGATGATTGAATGAAACTCAGAGAGAATAAGTGGCTTGGTCAAGATCTCACTAAGTGGTGGTTGTGGCACTACAGTCTGTGCCTTCTGACTCCTGGTATGATGCTCTTTCCACTACAACAATGCTGCTTCCTTGCTTTCAGTGGGGAGAAGGATAGTTGTGCACAGAGACAGGAAGAAAAAACAGAAATGGTGGTAAATTGATCAT
Organism: Smutsia gigantea; assembly: GCA_032199065.1. NCBI lineage: Eukaryota > Metazoa > Chordata > Mammalia > Pholidota > Manidae > Smutsia > Smutsia gigantea. The sequence goes on from JAVSCE010009324.1 coordinate 62,506, forward strand.
ATCATACGTTAACGGAAACCTTTACACTAAAAATGTGAGAAAGTAGAATCTATGTCTAGTAATTTGGTGAACCTGACACCCCCAAAATCTTTCTGCTAGAAAATACTTTCAAAGGCTGGATAAACAATAAAAAAAATATCTTGTTAAATACATCACTGAGCCAACAAGAAAGAAAAATCCTGAGGCCAAAAGCTAGCAAAGATCCAGAAAGCTGAGTGAGAACTGAAGCTAGCAGCTGCCCAAATCCCACAGTGTATAAAAAACAAACACATCACAAAAAAACTTACCTAAATGAACTGAAATTTGGTGTAACATTAAAAAATGCATTTAGGTAATTCACATTATCAGATTAAAGGGAAAAAAATATGATCACCTCAGCAGAACCAGAAAGTAGTTGATTAAATTCAATATTTATTCATGATTAAAAATCAAGTAAGACTTTTAGCAAATGTGGAATGGAAGAAAATTTCATCAAACTAATAAAAAGGGTAGCCACCAAAAATCTACACCATTATCCTTAATGATAAAATATTAGAGGAATTCCTATTATAAACATGAATAAGCCTATGAATGTAAACTTGACATACAATAGAGTCACCACTGCAGATCTGTGGAGAAATGAGGGACCCTTCAATAAATGGTTCTAGGGTTATTCAAGAATGTAGGGGAAAAAAATTAGGGATAATAAATGGGTGTTGGTTTAAGCTGCTAAATTTGTGGTTATCTGTTACACAATAGAAAATATACACTCTTTGACTACTGTTCACACACTTGTGTTCAGATGTGCACCTGCAAACAAGTGGAGCCATTGTCATTGGCACAGGCTAATGAGAGAAATGGAGACTATGTAAATGACGTTGTTTGTCAAATTAAGGTCAAGTGAAATCATGACACACTGAACAAAAGAAGTTTTTGCAGTGCTTTAAATAAAGAAAAGAGGTAAGGGCATTGAGTAATCTCTCAACACAAGGACAATATGGACAGGCCTTTCTGTAAGGAAGTTACGCCATGGAGGACAGTGAACATTGACTCTTGGAGCATGTTAGATCCAGCAAAAACAGTCTCGCTGGAAACAATGTATAAGTATTCATTTGAATTTATTTGTTTTATAGCTTTGCCTCATTTGACTTATAACTGTTTGGGACTTAACAGTTGTATAAAAGATAAAACATAAGGAGTCTATATATAGTTTTATATTTGCATATATTTAACATACGGAATATATTTTAAGCTAACAATAGAGAATCCTGGGTATCTACTTGGGTTTGAGAAATTCTGCTCTGGGTGGTAGGGAACCACTAAAAGATTTTAAAATAGGGAAAGGAGAGATTTGTGCTTTAGAAAAAGCACTCTGGCAGTAGTATGAAGGTTTGGAATTAAAAATATTTAAGTAAGACAGAAAAAATGCTACCTCACACAATTAATGTGATAAAATAGTGAGGCCAGGGGTTATGTCCCCACAGGCCACAGAAGACATGGATAAACAAATCAAAAGAACTTGGTTGTGTGAGGAAAAGGAGGGCAATCCAGAATGACTGTCCTTTGGGTGACTTGGTGGTGAGATAGAGACCACAGGAAAACAACCAGGTGGTGGTGAAAGGGAAGGAGAAAAAGAGAGATGATGGATTCAATTCAGCAATGATTTGAATTTCATTTCAGCCAAAGAAAACTTGCATTTTCTGGATCCCAGTTTTCTCAGTGACAGCTGCATTCATGAATTACCAAATTAACTATTATAGCACTCTAAAAATATGCAAGCACTCCACATTATGCTGCAAATAAGTCCTGAAATATCAGCAAAAGTCCAGGCTGTGAAGCGTTTAAAAGATAACGACAAATTTTTACTGAACACAAACTGTGACCCAACGCACTCACCTAGTAGTGTACTTTTTGCTGTCAGTCAGATGAGATCACTTCCTAGAGGTTGCATGCCAAGCCCACGTGGGACAGGCAAAGATACCACCCTCAAGGGACTTAACAGCAAAGCATTGGGACACCGCTGGTGCTTGATTACTGAAAATGTACTGCACATGGAACTTTGACCCTACAGGCAGATCTAGTTAACAAAGTTATCCTATCTTAGAGCAGTAAGAATGTAAACATTTCATATTTTATTCCCATTACGGAGAAATTAAAAAAAAAAAACGACAGGAAGGAAAAGGCAGCACTTAAAGCAAAATCACTTTGTGTCCCCGCAGGCCACCGAAGGGCGGGCCTCTGGGAAAAAGTAATTCAACCCTAGTTTGGTGGGAGTGACAGCATCCTCCACCACCGACTCATACAAAAGCACGGTGTTTATAGACCCAAAATGTTTAGCCGTCAACCTCATCCACAATATTCAACGTGAGACTGGAGGGAAAGCTGTGGGGCGTACCTTTTGCACAGGACGCTGATTTGGGGGATCGCACTGGACACAGCGCCACTCTCGGCGCCCGGCCAGCTCCCAGAGCGGAAGTCTGGGGCTGAAAGGCGTGGGGCTCTCGCAGCAGAAAGAGGCAGACCCCCTAGCGCGGGACGCTCACGGGGAACAGAGACCACGCGGTGGAAGCACAACGCCTCCAGACTCCCGCGCGGCGTGCGCCGGGATGGGGGCGGGGCCTTGGCGCGCGCTCGTGCCCGATGCCTGACGGGAAGTGTAGTTCTGGGAAGAAAACAGGCTCGCTCAGAAGGCGCTGAGAACTACATTTCCCGGTCAGGGACCGGCTCCAGCAGGCCGCGCCTTACGGGGACGTAGCATTGCCCTGTCCGCAGCAGGCTCCAAAGCGCTTGAGGGGTCGGCCGGGAGGGCGTGGCCTTTCCTTTTCCCTCCCCGCGCTCGGTGGGGACACCGGCTCTGACTTCCCAGCTCCCACTGCCGTACGCCTTCCGCCCCGCTCCACGTGTCAGCTTTTCCGGTGCGCCTCAGAGAACCGGGGCCTGGGGGTTCGGAGGCAGTGCCTGCTGCTTAGCGCGGAAGTGCGGGGCGCTGCCCTTGCCGCCGCCATGGGCCCGACGCAGAAGCCCAACGTGTGCCGCCGGCTGAGTCGCCGGGCGTTGGGCTGTTTCTCGCGCGACGCAGGCGTGGTGCAGAGGACGAACCTGGGCATCCTGCGGGCGCTGGTGTGCCAGGTGACGGCCCGCCGGCTGGGAGCGGGACTAAGGGCAGAGCGCGACCGCAATCAAGACCATACTATTGGGCTGCAGTTTTTACGCGTTACAGCCCCCTATTAAGAAGATAACGTGCGACGGGTAGTGGGATCCGGGCGCTGAACCTGGGGGATTTGTAAATATAGTTATTAATAGAGAACCGGATGCTTTTAGTTTTAAGCTGCTTATGTCTTCCTGCAAGCAGTCTCTAGAAGTTGCTCACCCCACTAAAACCCGAACGACAGGGCAGAGTGAGGAAGAATTGAACATACTGCATTAAAATAACGTATGTGAGATTACGTGGAAAACCGTAAAACCTGGCTAACTTAAAATTTTGGTACACGGTAGAGGCTCATGAGTAATTACCTAAACCGAAGTTCTTGTGTCTTTCAGGAAAGTACTAAATTTAAGAATGTGTGGACAACTCATTCCAAGTCACCTATAGCCTATGAGAGAGGAAGAATATATTTTGACAATTACCGGTGCTGTGTTAGCAGGTACCTTTTGGTGTAAATTATTGCTGTAATCGACCTCGCTGTTGATCTTAACTCTATTTTTATGGAACCACATGCCTACATTAGTGTTTAGTGAAAGAGCAGAATGGAAAAATGGGTGCAAAATAACAGTAGGAGAGTAAAATGCATCATGTAGTTTAAAATTTTGCTAAATATAAAGTTCCTGGCTTCATGTCTGTAAATGCCAATTTAAAACAATTGTACTATATAGTGCAGGCAAAATGATCGATGGCTGAGAGTATGATGTAGTATTCTATTCTGCTTGAAAGATACCAAAGTCAAGGCAGCCATGTATCTAATAATTAGAGAAGAATTTCTGTTTCGTTTTGGAAGCACTTGCCTTTATTTGTTTGCTGGGAAAATTTTCAGGTTTGCTTAAGTAGAGAATAGTATATATACTATACCAACTAACTAGATTCAAAACAACCAAGATTTTGCCACATTTACTTATCTATGCCAATGTCCCCTTTTTGTTTACCTCTTTGCTAAGTAGTCTAAACCATGTTTCAAACATGCCATACCTAAGTTTGCTTCTCTAAAATACATGACATTTTCATTTTTTGTAAGAAGCTTTATTAAAAGAGCTTTATTCATATACCGTACAATTCACCCATTTAAAATGTACATACAATTCAATTATTTTATTGAAATTAATATTCAGTGAATTTGATGAGCAATTGGTGGCTCATATAGGCAATCACCACTACAGTTAGTTTTAGAATGTTTTCATCACTTCAAAAACACTCCCATGCCCTTTAGCTATCATACTATTACCTCCATCACTCTCAGCCCTGAGCAAATGGTAATCTACTTTCTATCTCTTATGTTTCACCTATCCTGGACATTTCATAGAAATGGAATCCCATAATATACACTTCTGTGACTGGCTCTTAGTAGATTACCAGTTTATTATAAAAGGATATAATTCAGGAACAGCCAGATGAGAGAGAGAGAGACAGGGCAAGGTATGTGGAAAGAGGCATAGAGCTTTCATGCTCCCTGAGCATGTTATTCTCCCTGACCACATGGAGATGGGTTCACCAATCTGGGAGCTCCTCTCCTTTTCTAATAGATACATTTCCCAATAAGTATTGTTTTTACTGCATCTCACAAAAGTCAATATATTTATTCATTTTCATTTCATTAAAAACATTTTTACGTTTATCTTGAGACTTCTTTGACCCATGCATTAATTAGAAGTGTGTTGTTTAATCTCCCAAGTATTTGGGGATTTTCTAGCTATCTTTCTATTACTGATTTCTAAATAAATTCCCTTGTGGTCAGAGAGCATACTTTGTATTATTTCTAGTCCTTTAAATTTGTTAAGATGTGTTTATGGCCCAGACTGTGGTCTGCGTTGGTGAATGCTTCTTGTGAGCTTGAGAAGAGTCTGTATTCTGCTGTCACTGGATGAGGTATTCTATAGATGTTAGATCTAGTTGATTGACGCTCCTGTTCAGTTCAGCTCTCCTTACTGACGTTCTGCTTGCTGGATCTGTCTTTTACCGATAGAAATTTTGTTAAAATCTCTAACTGTAATAGTGGGTTTGTTTTTTTTCTCTTTGTGCTCCATCAGTTTTTGTCTCATGTATTTTGATTCTCTTGTTAGATGCATATACATTGAGGATTTTTATGTCTTTGTGGAGAAGTGACTTCTTTATCATTATGTAATGCTACTCTTTATCCCCAGTAATTTTACTTTTTAAAGTCTGCTTTGCCTGAAATTAATATAATGATGGGAGCTCGCTTTTGGTTAATATTTGAATGGTATATCATTCTCCATCCCTGTTAATCTACCTGTGTCTTTAAAATGGGTGTCTTGTAGACAACATATATGAGTCTTGTTTTTTCATCCACTCTGACAATCTCTTTTAGTAGATGTATTTAGAGCATTCACATTTAAAGTGATTATTGTTATAGTTGGTTTAATACCTCCCATATTTGTAACTGTTTTCTGTTCATTGTGCTGTTTCATTTTTTTATCTTTCATTCTTCTGCCTTCGCTGCTTTTGAGTATTTTATATTATTTCATTTTCTCTCCACTTCAGCATACTTATTTTTAAAATTTTATAGTGATTGCCTTAGAACTCACAATATACATTTACAACTAATTTAAGTCACTTTTAAGTAACACTGTACCTCTTCATGGGTAATGCAGATATATTAAAACAGTATTTCTGATACCTCCCTCCTGCCTTTTATAATATTGCTATCATTATTTTAACTTATCCATAAGCCATAATCACTGAAAACCTTGTTGCTGTTAGTATTATGAAAAATTTTTATTTGTTGCATCAATTAAGATGCAGAAAAATAAAGGGTTTTATTTTGCCTTCATGTATTGCTTCCCTAAAGCTCCGCCTTTCTTTGAGATCTGTATTACTGACTTGTATCATTTTTCTTCTCTCTGAAGAACTTTGAACATTCCTTGTAAGGCAGGTTCACTGGCAATACACTCCCTCAATTTTGTTTGTCTGAGAAAAGTCTCATTTCTTCTCAGCTGGACTTGGGACACAGAATTTTAGATTGATGTGGGGTTTTTTTGTCATCACTTTAGATATTTCACTTCACTCTCTACTTGCTTGCACGGTTTCTGAAGGAAGTCCAATGTGGTTCTTACCCTGTTGCTCTAGAGGTCAGGTGCTTTTTCCCTCTTGGTTCTTTCAAGATGTTCTCTTTGTTTTTGATTTTCTACAATTTAGAATTAGATATTCCAAAGTACAGATTTTTGGTATTTATCCTGCTTTGTGCTGTGTAAGCTTCTTGGATTTATAGGTTGGGGTGTCATTAATTCTGGAAGTTAATTTCTCAGCCATTATTATTTCAAGTATTCTTTTGTTCTCTCTTCTCCTTCTGGCATTCTCATTATGTATACATTACACCTCTTCTAATTGTCCCACAGTTATGGATATTGTGTTCCACTTTTTTTATTCTTTCTAGTTTGGGAAGTTTCTGTTGAAATATTTTAAAGCTCACTGATTCTTTCCATGGCTATGATCCAGTCTACTGATGAATCCATCGAAGACATTCTTCATTTGTATTATGGTGTTTTTTTATTTCTAGCATTTCCTATTGATTTTTTCTTATGATTTTAATGTCTATGCATTATTACCCTTCTATTCTTGCATGTTGTCACATTTTACATTAGAACCCTTAGCATATTAATCATAGTTATTTTAAGTTCTCAATCTGATAGTTCTAAAATCCTCACCGTATTTGAGTCTGGTTCTGATACTTGTCTTTTCAATCTTTGTGTTTTGCATTTTAGCATGCCTTGTCATTTCTTGTTGAAAGTTGTTTGTAATGTATTAGATAAAAGGAATTGTGATAAGTAGGTCTTTAGAGTGAGGTTTTATGTTTATCTGGCTAGGAGTGAGGCTGTTTTTATGTTTGCTGTAGTTGTAGGTGTCAAAGATTACAATTTCGCCTAGTGTCCTTTTTTGTCTTCCCAGTACCGTCTCCAGTGGCTTGCTCCTGGTAGGCTGTGATTCTTGGTATCCACCTCTCTCTCCAGTTTCACTGGCAATGGTTTGCCCTGTCATCTCAATTCTCTGATGGAAGACTTGCTGGTTTTCAGTTTGTTCATCTTTTTTGTTGTTGTGAGGACAGGTGTGATGATTTCTAAGCTCTTGACATATTGGACCAGAAACCAGAAATTAGAGACGATAGCTTTTTAGGTAGTGTTTGAGATTTGTTCTGACCTGAAGAGACCTCCTCCCAGCAATCTTTTTCTGGTTCTCTCTGTCAAATTGGCCAGTTTACAGTTTAGCCTATCTGGCCAGTTAATCTAAGAATCTGTTCTCCTTTGCCTTTCACCACAACCTTTGATGGTTTTGAGAGTGCCCTTAGGCTAGAACCTCTCAATAGTCTGTTGCAAATGAAGTCAGCTCCTCTGGGAAGAAACCAGGGGCTCTTTGCTTTTGGCCAAAATCTTCTTGCCCAGTTCTAGAGCTGGTGGTTGTAGGGATCAATGGCATGCTTCTGAGTGACTGTCCTACTCTAAAAGTTGAGCACTTGTAGTTGGGGCAGACATTAGCCTCAGATTTTCTTACCTTTCTCAACATGCTAGCTTTATAGTATTATAATCTGTTTTAATTTATTATATTTTTCAGATTTCTTTTCTATGAATGTGTATTATGAATTTTGCGATCAAAAAGGAAATGTCAACACTTAGTTAAGAAAATAGAAAGCAAAGCAGACAAGTTGAATTTTGGAATTCCAAATCTCTGAATAGAGAAAAATCACTCAAATCTGACCATTTTGTCACTTATCAAGAATAATCTTCTTTTTTTTCCCAGTGTCGCATCAGAGCCAAGAAAACTTTATGAAATGCCAAAATGTTCCAGATCAGAAAAAATAGAGGATGCTTTATTATGGGAATGCCCAGTGGTAAGATTTGTTTCTCGAGCATTTCTTTCTAAAGCGTTTGTAGCCTAGAAGAGCTGATTATTGTTAATATGTAGTATAAAGGAATAAAACTTAAATATCATAGTGATTCCTGAATCTTGCCTCAAGAAGAAAGTATATCTTTTGATTATCAGTTTTCCTCATGAAACAATTTACATCTTAAAAACTATAATATTATTAATGTATTTTTAAAATTCAACACCATTTATGAATCTTGAAAACTAAAAAAAGTTACAAGGTGATTAAAAGTGTTATAAGCAATATAAACTAGTTTATAATTATTCTTAGTGTTTAAGAGATCATTTTACTTACTATACTGAAAATATTTATTTACGGCAACAGTTAATGTTATGTGGCTTTTTGAAAGTGGATTCTCATGAGTTTCCTCCATGAATCTTGTTAGGAAAATGTATGACAAAAACAAAAACTAAAATAATAGGATAATCTTGGTGTGTATTGCCCTGGTGTGTATTTTTCAGAGCCCTGTTTTCGTAAGATGTTAGTATCTTATACTTGCTGAGGAGTTGGGAGAATTGGGTTGTAGATAAAAAAGTTCGGGATATTCTGAGTTTTGGATATACTTGTTTATATTTATTCATACTTATATATTAATTTATAAAATTTTCAGAGCCTTTAATACTAGTAATACTTATACCTATGTGCATGGTGATTGTCAAACCATTTTCTCAAACTCTTGATCACAGAACTTTCTTTTTTGAGGTATATTTCTAAATGTTAGTCTTCGGTGGGATCACTGTTCTTAGAAATGTACTGAGGAAATACTGCAACAAATTTATTAGGTCTTTGAATCTGACTGGTTTTTCTTTTTAGGAAAAATTGAACTCAGAATATGTAATTAAAAATATTGTCTAAAGGATAACAGGCTATGCTTTGCATTTACTATGGAACTTTTTTTTCTGTATCATTAATGTACAATTACATGAGCAACATAATGGTTACTAGACTACCCCCATTATCAAGTTCCCACCACATACCCCATTACAGTTACTGTCCATCAGCATAGTAAGATGCTATAGAATCACTACTTGTCTTCTCTGTGTTATACTGCTTTCCCTGTGCCTCCCCCTACGTTATGTGTGCTACTCGTAATGCCCCTTTTTCCCCCTTATCCCTCCCTTCCCACCCATCCTCCCCAATCCCTTTCCCTTTAGCAACTGTTAGTCCATTCTTGGGTTCTGTGAGTCTGCTGCTGTTTTGTTCCTTCAGTTTTGGCTTTGTTCTTATACTCTATAAAGATGAGTGAAATCATTTGATACTTATCTTTCTCCGCCTGGCTTATTTCACTGAGCATAATACCCTCTAGCTCCATCCATGTTGTTGCAAATTGTAGGATATGTTTTACTTCTAATGGCTGAATAATATTCCATTGTGTATATGTACCGCCTTTTCTTTATCCATTTATCTACTCATGGACATTTAGGTTGCTTCCATTTCTTGTCTATTGTAAATAGTGCTGCGATAAACATAGGGGTGCATATATCTTTTTCAAACTGCATTATAAAGGTAAATTCCTAGGAGTGGAATTCCTGGGTCAAATGGTATTTCTATTTTGAGTTTTTTAATAAACCTCCAAACTGCTTTCCACAATGGTTAAACTAGTTTACATTCCCACCAGTAGTGTAGGAGGGTTCCCTTTCTCCGCATCCTCGCCAGCATTTGTTATTCCTAGTCTTTTCTGTGTTGGCAATCCTAACTGGTGTGAGGTGATATCTCATTGTGGTTTTAATTTGCATTTCTCTGATGATTAGTGATGTGGAGCATCTTTTCTTGGCCTGTTGGCCATCTGAATTTCTTCTTTGGAGAAGTGTCTGTTCAACTCCTCTGCCCATTTTTTAATTGGATTATTTGCTTTTTGTTTGTTGGGATGCGTGAGCTCTTTATATATTTTGGGTGTCAACCCTTTATTGGATATGTCATTTTTTAATATATTCTCCCCTACTGTAGGATGCCTTCTTGTTCTATTGATGGTGTCCTTTGCTATACATAAGCTTTTCAGCTTGATGTAGTCCCATGTGTTCATTTTTGCAGAGTTTTAGGATGTCATGACTTACATTCAGGTCTTTGATCCATTTCGAATTTACTTTTGTGTATGGGGTTAGACAATGATCCAGTTTCATTCTCTTACATGTAGCTGTCCAGTTTTTTCAATACCAGTTGTTGAAGAAGCTGTCATTTCCCCATTGTATATCCATGGCTCATTTATCATATATTAATTGGCCATATGTGTTTGGGTTAATATCTAGACTCTCTAGTCTATTCCACTGGTCTGTGGGTCTGTTCTTGTGCCAGTACCAAATTGTCTTGATGACTGTGGCTTTGTAGTACAGCTTGAAGTTGGGAAGTGAGATGCCCCCTGCTTTATTTTTCCTTCTCAGGATTGCTTTGGCTATTTGGGGTCTTTTGTGGTTCCATATGAATTTTACAAGTGTTTGTTCCAGTTTGTTGAAGAATGCTGGTGTATTTTGATAGGGATTGCCTTGAATCTGTAGATTGCTTTAGGCAGGATGGCCATTTTGACAATATTAATTCTTCCTAGCCAAGAGCATGGGATGAATTTCCATTTGTTAGTGTCCTCTTTAATTTCTCTTAAGAATGTCTTGTGGTTTTCAGGATATAGGTCTTTCACTTCCTTGGTTAGGTTTATTCCTAGGTATATTATTCTTTTGGATGCAATTGTGAATGGATATGTTTTCCTGATTTCTCTTTCTGCTAGTTCATCATTAGTGTATAGGGAAGCAACAGATTTCTGTGTATTAATTTTGTAATCTGCAACTTTGCTGAATTCACATATTATATCTAGTACTTTTGGAGTGGAGTCTGTAGGGTTTTTATGTACAATATCATGTCATCTGCAAATAGTGACAGTTTGACTTCTTCCTTACCAATCTGGATGTCTTGTATTTCCTTGTTTTGTCTGATTGCTGTGGCTAGGACCTCCAGTACTATGTTGAATAAAAGTGGGGGGAGAGTGGGCATCCCTGTGTTGTTCCCTATCTTACGTGAAAAGCTTTCAGCTTCTTGCCCTTAAATATGATGTTGGCTGTGGGTTTGTCACATATGGCCTTTATTATGTTGAGGTACTTGCCTTCTAGAGCCATTTTGTTGAGAGTTTTTAACATGAATGGATGTTGAATTTTGTCAAATGCTTTTTCAGCATCTTAGGAGATGATCATGTGGTTTTTGTTCTTCTTTTTGTTGAAGTGGTGCATGTTGATGGATTTTCGAATGTTGTACCATCCTTGCATCCCTAAGATGAATCCCACTTGATCGTGGTGTATGATCCTCTTGATGTATTTTTGAATTCGGTTTGCTAATATTCTGTTGAGTATTTTTGCATCTATGTTCATCAGGGATATGTTCTTTTTTTGTGGTGTCTTTGCCTGGTTTTGGTATTAGAGTGATGCTGGTTTCATAGAATGAGTTTGGAAGTATTCCCTCCTCTTCTATTTTTTGGAAAACTTTAAGGAGAATGGGTATTATGTCTTCTCTAAATGTCTGATAAAAGTCAGCAGTGAATCCATCTGGCCTGGGGGTTTTGTTCTTGGGTAGTTTTTTGATTACCAATTCAATTTCACTGCTGGTGATTGGTCTGTTTAGATTTTCTGTTTTTTCCTTGGTCAGTCTTGGAAGGTTGTATTTTTCTAAGAAGTTGATCATGTCTTCTCAGTTATCCTGTTTATTAGCATATAGATTTTCATAGTATTTTCTAATAGTTCTTTGTATTTCTGTGGTATCCGTCATGATTTTTCCTTTCTCATTTCTGATTCTGTTTATGTGTGTAAATTCTCTTTTTCTCTTAATAAGTCTGGCTAGGGGTTTATCTATTTTTATTTTCTTAAGGAACCAGCTCTTGGTTTCATTGATTTTTTCTATTGTTTTATTCTTCTCAATTTTATTTATTTCTTCTTCTCTGATCTTTATTATGTCCTTTCTTCTGCTGATTTTGGGCCTCATTTGTTCTTCTTTTTCCAGTTTCAATAATTGTGACTTTAGACTATTCATTTGGGATTGTTCCTCCTTCTTTAAATAGGCCTCGATTGCTATATACTTTCCTCTTAGAACTGCCTTGCTGTGTCCTACAGAAGTTGGGGCATTGTGCTGTTGTTCTCATTTGTCTCCATATATTGCTCGATTTCTGTTTTAATTTGGTCATTGATCCATTGATTATTTAGGAGCATGTTGTTAAGCCTCCATGTGTTTGTGAGCCTTTTTGTTTTCTTTGTACAATTTTTTTCTAGTTTATACCTTTGTGACCTGAGAAGTTGTTTGGTACAATTTCACTCTTTGAATTTACTGAGGCTCTTTTTGTTGCCTAGTATATGGTCTATTCTGGAAAATGTTCCATGTGCACTTGAGAAGAATGTGTATCCTGCTGCTTTTGGGTGTAGAGTTCTGTAGATGTCTGTTAGGTCAATGTCTTCTAGTGTGTTGTTCAGTGCCTCTGTGTCCTTACTTATTTTCTGTCTGGTTGATCTGTCCTTTGGAGTGAGTGGTGTGTTGAAGTCTCCTAAAATGAATGCATTCCATTCTATTTCCTCCTTTAATTGTGTTAGTATTTGTTTCACATGTCGGTGCTACTGTGTTAGATGCATAAATATATATAATGGTTATATCCTCCTGTTGGACTGACCCCTTTATAATTATGTAATGTCCTTCTTTATCTCTTGTTATTTTCTTTGTTTTGAAGTCTATTTTGTTTGATACAAGTACTGCAACACCTGCCTTTTTCTCCCTATTGTTTGCATGAAATATCTTTTTTCATCCCTTCACTTTCAGTCTTTGGGTTTGAGGTGAGTCTCTTGTAAGCAGCATATAGATGGGTCTTGCTTTTTTATCCATTCTGTTACTCTGTGTCTTTTGATTGGTGCATTCAGTCCATTTACATTTAGGGTGATTATCAATAGATATGTACTAATTGCCATTGCAGGCCTTGCATTTGTGGTTACCAAAGATACAAGGGTAGCTACTTTGCTATCTAACTGTCTAACTTTAACTCACTTATTACAGTGTTATAAACAGAGTCTGATGATTCTTAATTTCTCTCCCTTTTTCTTCCTCCTCCTCCACTCTTTATATGTTAGGTGTTTTATTCTGTACCCTTCTGTGTTTCCCTTGACTGCTTTTGTGGATAGCTGATTTTATTTGTTGCCTTTAGTTAGTATTTGGTTTGTCTGCTTTCTTTTCTGTGATTTTATTTTCCCTGGTGATATCTATTTAGCCTTAGGAGTACTTCCACTTAGAGCTGTCCCTTTAAAATACCGTGTAGAGGTGGTTTGTTGGAGGTAAATTTCCTCAGCTTTTGCTTATCTGGAAATTGTTTAATCCCTCCTTCAAATTTAAATGATAATCTTACGGGATATAGTATTCTTGGTTCAAGGCCCTTCTGTTTCATTGCATTAAATGTATCATGCCATTCTCTTCTGGCCTGTAAGGTTTCTGTTGAGAAGTCTGATGATAGCATGATATAGCCTGATGGGTTTCCCTTTGTAGGTGACCTTTTTTCTCTCTCTGGCTGCCTTTAATCTTTGTCTTTGATCTTTGCCATTTTAATAATTATATGTCTTGGTGTTGTCCTCCTTGGGTCCTTTGTGTTGGGAGATCTGTGGGCTTCCATGGTCTAAGAGACTATTTCCTTTCCCAGCTTGGGGAAGTTTTCAGCAATTATGAAGACACTTTCAACCCCTTTTTCTCTCTGTTCTTCTTCTGGTACCCCTATTTTGCAAATATTGTTCCATTTGGCTTGGTCACACTGTTCTCTTAATATTCTTTCATTCCTAGAGATCCTTTTATCTCTCTGTGCCTCAGCTTCTCTGTATTCCTGTTCTCTGATTTCTATTCCATTAACAGTCTCCTGCACCTCATCCAGTCTGCTTTTAAGTCCTTCCATAGATTTTTTTCATTTCTGTTTTCTCCCTCCAGACTTCATTCCTTAGCTCTTGCATATTTCTCTGCAGGTCCATCAGCGTGGTTATGACTTTTATTTTGAATTTTTTTCAGGAAGATTGGTTATATCTATCTCACCAGGCCCTCTCTCTGGCATTGTTTGAGTGATTTTGGACTGGACCAGGTTCTTCTGCCTTTTCATGGTGGTAGAAGTGATCGCCAGCAAGTGGGTGGCACATGTCAGCTGGGAGAACAAAGTCCCTTCCTGCTTGCTGATCACCTTGCCCTTCTCTGCTGCCTGTGCCGGTTACCCGCACATAGGGAGCAGTCTCTATGTTAATTCCCTGAGAGGTTGTGGTGGGGCGGCCCTCGGGATGGCCTAGGGCACTGCCTGGGGTTCGCAGGTGTGTTCTCCTGCAAGAAGAGTACCCCTTCGTGCCTTCTTGACTTTGTCCCCATCTTCCTCTGCCTGTGCCGGGCAGCTGTGTGCTGGCAGCAGCCTCTGGGCTGGCCCGATTAGCTGCACGCTGGGAGAAGACTCCATATGGTTGCGGTGAGCGGGGCTGCTCCGCGGCTGTTCCGCAGCAATGGCGGGTCAGCCGGTTTGCTTGCAGTGCTGGTGTGGGGGGAAATCAACGGCAGGCTACTTATCGCCGTGAGGGGCTTTGAAGCTGCATTGCCTCCAGGGAGTTAGGGCTCCTGAAGTTCCTTAAGATTCCCAGCCTGCTGGGCTGACTGTGCCAGGACGATGTTGTTCACTTGTTAAAACCTTGTCCCTTTACGACTTTTAAAGTACCCGCTCTTCTTTTGTCCTCGGGGAGCTGGCTGTGGGGACCTGCTCGCAGTCTCTGTCTCGGATTTTACTTTTCCCTTTCTCTAATATCCAGTACACCGTGCAATTTGTGTCAGTGCTCCCGGTGCAGATTATTAGGGTTGGTTATTTAGCAGTCCTGTGCTTCCACTCCTTCTGCACTCTGATTCTTTTCCTCCCACTGGTGAGCTGGGGTCGGGGGAGTGCTCGGGTCCCGCCAGGTCACGGCTTTGTATCTTACCCTTTTCATGAGATGCTGAGTTCTCGCAGATGTAGATGTAGCCTGGCTGTTGTACTGTATCTTCTGGTCTCTCTTTTAGGAATTGTCGTATTTGCTGTATTTTCAAAATATATATGGTTTTGGGAGGAGATTTCCGCTGCCCTACTCGCGCTGCCATCTTGAGCCTTCCCCCCTGGAACTTTTGTTTTTAAAGACTTGTTTTCACATAAAATTGTAATTTTCTGGAGCTCCTTCTTTCTTTGTCCCTGGACGCTTATTCGTTTTTCATAGAAGGTACATTTTTAAAAATCAGAAAGCTTCGAATCTATGTTTCTTCCCCAGATCCTTGCTGAGAGCCAAAAATAATTGTTGTTCTCCCCCTTTTAATCCATTTTCATTGGTGGGGTGAAGAGGATGACAGACTTCTTAATTGAGAAATGTTTTGAAGACACCATTACAAAATAACAGAAATTTAGTACTATCCTGAAAAAATTAAGTTTCTAATTCCTATTCTCACTTCTGTTTAAACATTTTGTTCTCATTTGAAGTGAAGCAAGATTTTCCATTAAGAAAAACTAAGAAGGCTATTTTATTGCTGTTAACATACTGATGTGAAACTTCATTTAAATTAGCATCCGTTTCCAGATGATGTGTGAAATACAACTTTTTAATTTAGGAAAATAACTCAAACTTACTGTATATGCTACTTCAAATTCTTTTTTTTAATAGGCAAGGTGTAAATAGTACATTTAAAATTTTTTAAATCTCATGAGATGATTCTTATGTAAGGCACCATAGAATAAAAATATTTACATCGTTGCCTGTAATTTTAGTGTAAGACTTCCAGTTAATAAGCTTAGACGCACACACACACACACTAAATGAAGAAATTTGAAAAAGCTTATTTCTTTCCCTAACATTTGAAAGAAAAGACAAATCTTTAAGAGTACATATAAAATAAGTATGTCTTCATGCTTTTCTATTTACTTTCCAGACTAAACAAACACTAGAATAATTGCAGCTTCCCTATTCTTAACCTTCCTCTTGGGGCTTCTTTTTTATTCTACAAATCAAAAGTGGAACCCTTTGCTTTTCTTTCTCTTCCTGCCTCAGACTTCCACCTTGTGACATCTCCTCGCCAGCAGATACATCTACACAGCTATCCATTCCATCTTGGGGGGTGATTCATCCATGACAGAGGTTATCTTTAAAACAGGTCCACCTTCTGTTCTTCTTTGGCTGCCTTGATTCTGGATTTTAGCTTTTCACTAGGGGTTAGAGTAGAGTCACAGTGAATAATGGGGTAATCTGATCTTTTGCCATTTTGACGTCTATCAAAAAGAAAGCAAATCTTGGAATAAAGAAATATCTGTTCTAGTGATGCCTCTTGATTGATTTTGCTATTATACATGGTTTTAAGACCTCAGTGTTGTTACATCATTATCACAGGGGGATCAATAGTAATATTCCTACTACAGTTGTTATTGTGATGATGATTGGCTCACATTTGTTGAATGCTTAATAATAATTAATAAGCAATAAAATTATTTTGGGTAGTGTTAAGCACTTTATATGAATAAAATCATTTAATAAGTTAATGATGAAATAATTACCCATTGCTTTCTTTCCTTGTCTTAATTCTTTACTTGTGCATTTAATATTTCTTTGGTTTACTTATTTGACTATTTCTTTAAGGATTCAGCTATTCTCCTTGAACATAGATTACTAAAGAATGTTCATGACCAAGCAGTTTCCTTTTTATACCTCTTTTTTTTTTTAGGGAGAAATGCTTCCCAATCCATCAGATTATGAATCCTCACTCATAGCACTGACCGCTCATAATTGGCTACTTCGCATATCAGCAACTACAGGAAAAGTCCTTGAGAAAATATATCTTGCTTCATATTGCAAATTCAGGTATTACCTGTGATTTTATTCTTCACATTTTAGTACAGAATTTGAGACTTGTGGTCTGGAAATTTCAAGCTTTTTTTTTTTTAAGTTTTCCATTTTATATCTGGATCTCAATATATAAACTTACTCTTTTTCTCCATTAAGAAAGTTGAAAATTAGAGGGTAGAGCCCCTTTAGCATTTATCTTTGTATTCCTCAGAAGTAACTAACCTATAGTAGTTGACAAATACCCTTTTTAAAAAAATTTCCTTTCTACAAATAGTATTTCATATGTAGGATGCAGTTAATGGTAAACTTTCCTGAAGGCTAGTCTGTTTTGCTTAAATTAGTAGAATCTAAGAACTATTATTTAAATAGTAGTTTTATACATTAGGTATAAAATTTTGAAGTGAATATGTGCATACAAAATGTGAAAGTCACATTTTTAATGTTTTTTATAACTTCCATTTTAAAGCAGGAATTTTCTAAGTTTTGAATACTATTAGATTGAACACAGTAACTGAGACTCTAGAAAGATTAAAATTATATATAATTTTTAGAGTAAAAAACTCTTATAAAATATCTATTATATTTTGATTTTAAGTATTAGAAAACTGACTAAAATGAATAAACTTCTCTTCATTATTTAAAAGATACTTGAGCTGGGACACTCCTCAAGAAGTTATTGCAGTCAAGTCAGCTCAGAACAAAGGCTCAGCATTGGCCCGGCAGGTAGACATCTTTATCCAGTCAATAAAATGAAGAATTTGTTTCCAGAGGAATTTGTCTGCAAATGTGTTGTGAAAGAACTACTAATCTTTAATTTCTGAAGCATGCTATAAAAGTTGTTTGCCACAAACTTAAGAAATTCCCTTCAAGCCACTCTGGGGAAGTACAACAGATTATTTTACATTCCGTAGTGGAAAGAAATTGATTAAGCCTGTTCTTCATAGTAAGGGAGTTATCTTCAGCAGAAAAACCACTTAAGCTTTAATTGTTGACATTTTTTTTTCTCATGTCATATAGACGTGTCAGTGTAATGCTTCTTTCAAATGTTATGACCATTATAACTGTATGTATGTCTTTCATTTAGGCTCTTTATTATTAGAATTCTAGTTTACAATAAAAGTTATATAATAATATAATACATAATCTATTATATTAATTTGTATTAATATAATAGAAAATATCTTATTGTATTTTATAAAATATAGCTTGTTATTCAGTATACAAAATATGTTGTACACTATATGAAATATATTTTGTTGCTAAGAAATGTTTATTATGTTTACTTTTATAGATTTGTGTGTGTATGCATGTGTATGTCTAAAGGGCTAAAGGTTTAGTGGACATATTTTGAACATGTATGCCTTCCAATTTAAGTAACTTTGCAATGTAGACAGATGGATGTTTTCAGCTTATGAAAACAGTGTTTCTGAAATATTCTTGAGAGCTGCCTGTAATTTTAGTCTTTTCTTTTAGGCAGGCATTCAGCAGCCTGTTTTGCTGTACCTTGCAGTGTTCCACGTTCTACCTTTTTCACTCATAGGGATTCTGGAGATCAACAAAAACGTAAGAACTCATTTCTGACTTAATTGCAGTGTTAATTATTTAACAGTAGGTTGTAATGTCATCCTTTAATTATTTGTTTATAAGGTGTTTTGATTAGAATTGATCCCCTGACTATAAAAAGCTTGCTGCTCTGACTTTTTTCGTGTCAAAATACATGAGAACATTTGACTTGGAAAGAGCTTGTAATCATCCCTCCATCTTCTGCATGTTTTTATGCCTCTCAAGCAGGTGGTGTTGAATGTCTGGGGTCATTAACAAACCACTATTTTATAAATTTATGAAGTGAGTAAGGTATTTTTTTCAGAGGAAATGTTCCAAAGCTTATTAAAATGATCATTAAAGGAAGGTGGAAAAACTGCAACAAAATGCCTCATCTTAATTGTAAGATATAGATCTAAAACCTATGATATATAAATAAGCCTTATAATTAAATATGTAAATTTTCTAACTCATTGAGTTTTGGGTTTTATCATTGCCATTATTTTTTATTTTTGTGGCAGCTATATGGAAGGAAGGAAAGAACATACTTCCCTTTGAGTAAAAGAATCAATGGTCTTCTACTCATCTTTAAAAAGTTATTTAGTCTGTGGGTATGTTATTTATTGGTCTGCTCTGCCTTCTGTTCTGGTCTAATCTTTAATTAAACACATGAAGTATTATTGAGGCCAGATCTTAAGAGTCCACTAATATTCATTAGCAAACAAGATGAATGTATTTAGAAAGTTTTGTATAAACAATATACTAAAGTGCATAAAGGTTAACAAATCATATTAGGTCCTTATAAATTGTTCTGTGCTGGGTACTTTGAGTATTGTACAACATTGTAACATATAATGTATTAAACTAGGAAGTTAAGCAGCTACAAATCCTAAAGGTAGTAAACAGAGAAGTTAGAATTTGAACTTAGATTTGACTTCCAAAAGTACAAACCGAATTTTAAAAATAGAGTGGCTACTTTATTATAGCACTCATTGTTTGAAAATTTGTTTGAATTACATAAGTCCTCCTTTTCAAAGTGAGGAACAAACATCAGAGAATAAAAAGTCATGGGCTTCTCAAGATCAAAGCAAACCATAATTATCCTTCTAAGAGATTACAAAAACAACTTATGAATTTAGTTCTCTTTGTGCTTGTGGATCAAGTAATTGTGTACACTTGTTGTCTACAACAGGAATGCACACTTAGCAAAGTTACAAGTTACTTCTATTTATTCTTAACATGTCCAAGATAATCATGAGGGAATTGTTTTTTATTATGATTATTTGGAATTGAAGCCTATCTTTCATTTACCATGCATAAGACTACCCAAGGGCCAGGCTCAGAATGTATTTTAAGCTATTTATTGAGGTAGTAAATCTTAACTAAGTAATTTGTCTTGAGTAAAAATAAGAACAGATTTTCACTAATTTCTACTTGTTTATTCCATTGCTATGGACATTTGTCTGTATTAGCTTTTGTTAAATGTTAAAATGTAGCCACAGAATCAAGTTCTTTCTCAAAGCTCTGTAGAGAGTCATGACAGGAACCAGTGTGTGGAACAGAAACAGAAATGGAACAATAAGCCAGAGCTTTACTCAGTGTTAGCAAGGCTAGATGTCTTTGAATGTTTGGTCTTTAACATGTTTGGTTTTTTTATGACTAAAAAGTCAAACAGTATTAGATATTCAAAGAACAAAGTAATGATAAAATTTCTCATTTGATTCCTTTCTTAGATCCAATCTTTTCACCTATCCTCTTTATTTTAGCATAAAGAATGGGTTCCTATGTTTACTGTACCATGCATATTCTGCATGGTAGAATTAGATGGACTCAGTGTATACCTATGTCATGAGGAATAGAATTTGTTATTAAAAGATAGTGTTATTAGAACTATAAAGCAAATGAATGCTGCTGCATCATTTTGAGGGGTATGTGCTATATTCTCATTAGTACTCCAGTTTGAGACTCCAGTGCCTTCCCACCCTAATAACATCTTAGCCTGAAGTTTCTAGATTATAATTAAGTTACAATGCTAGGCAGGGTTGTTGTAGTGGTGACCTGATTATTAAGCAAATGCATGAACCACTGTGAAAACTCAGAGGATTGGCCCTTTGGTCTTTTCTCAGGTGATATCTACCTTTCCCCTCAGATTTTCGGGAATGTTACAGATGCTACCTTGTCTCATGGAATACTGATTGTGATGTACAGCTCAGGACTGGTCAGACTCTATAGCTTCCAAGCCATCACGGAACAGGTAGGGAAAACTGAAATTTACTATATTATAATTAATGTGAGATATTGACTAAGGTACAATTTTTTTTAATGAGATGCTTTTAGACTAAGACACTGGATTTCAACTCTACAAAACTACAAATGCAGAAAGACAAAGTAACCTTTGAAAGAGGGGTGGGAATGTATACAGAAAGGTCCTTAATAAAGACATTTTCTCTGTTGTAAACATGTGAATTTGATTTTTTCTCTCTCCAGAAAGCAAATAAGTAGGTGCTAAATCCACCATTTTTGTTTTGTTTTGTTTTTAGTTCATGCAACAGAAACTTGACTTAGGGTGTGCATGCAGATGGGGTGGGACTACTGGAACTGTAGGAGAGGCTCCTTTTGGCATTCCTTGTAATATTAAAATCACAGGTATGCTGCTATATAGTATTTTTTTCTTTACCTTAAAAAATAAGTGGTCATATAAAAGTTATTAATTGTAATTAACTGAATGTCTTTCTCATAATTACAAATTCATTTTACTCCTATACAGCATATTCCTTGCTACTGAATAAATGTTAACAAAAATCTGTCATTGAACTGAAGGCCTGGGGATGCTGGGTCATCTTGGCCAGAGATCAGTGACCTTGGGCAAGTCCCTTTACCTTTCTGGTCTTGATTTCCTTTTCTGCAGTATGATGAGTTGCAACAAATGATAACTTGTTCACTCCCTTATAACTTAATATTTTACAATTCTTTGAAAAAGGCATTTTCCTAGGAAAATATAATTACCATGCTATCTGAGCGTAGAGCTTAGACACAGAGAGAACCTCCCAATGTACTTAAAGACTGACAAAGCACAAAAAAGAAAATTATACATAGTGCTATAAATATAAAATGTTTTATATTTAACTTACCGAATTTAAGTTTAATAAAAAAGAAATCAACCACTAAAACTCAGCAGTATATATTAAAAGAAAAAAACCATGACTGACCAGAGTTTATCTCAAGAATACAAGGATGATTTAATGTTTGCAAGTAGGTAGAAAAATCACATGAGTAAATTAAAAAAGAAAATATATTTTGTTATTCCAATATCTGTTTATCTCTGTTCTTAATTCCTTAAGGGTCACTTACTGTCATGTTAAAAGCATTTCCTTTTATTTCCAACCAATAAACATCATATTTTTAGGTAAAATTCCAAAGGTTTTTCTAATATAAGCAGAATAAGACAAGAATTTTTCCTAACATTATTATTTAACACTGTATCATCAACAGATCAAGAAACAAAAGATTTAATTGTTGGAAAAAAGTAAATGCTCTTTTTAGTAGTAAATGACATAGAGTAAATACGTAAATGACAGTAGTAAATACTAGAAAAACTACTGAAATAATTCAGCATAGCCAGTTGTTATCCAAGAAGTTCAAAATAAGTATTTAAAAACCTACTCAAGTTTTTAAATGCCTTAGACAAGCTGAGTTAGGCAGTTTTGTGAAAACTCAGCCCCAGCACACCACAGGATTCTACTAAGTATTTTAAAACTATAGGCTTAGGGGTAACTAAAATGAGTTATTTTTAAAAGAGTTTCCTGTAATGGTAGCATTTTTCTTGTTGAAATGCAGAAAATAATTGAGTGAGTAAAACAAAGAACAGGGTGATAAAGTACATAGATCCTGAAATACTGTGCTGTAGTTTAAGGACCTTTTCATAGAAATAAGATGGAATTTGGGATCAGAGTCTTTGCTATTAGAGTGAAACTCCACTACTAACTAGTAGTGCAATAGTGGCCAAATGACTTAACCGCCCTGGGCCTCACTTTTCTCAACTTTAAAATAAGAATGTTTGAAAATATCATCTATGAAATCACTTTATTGCAAAATAATATAATTCAATGATTTTTGGATATTTGGCTAAGAAAAGTATCTTGCTTATATTGGAAACTTTTTTCAAACTGTAGAGAGTGAAATCCTATACATTTCTCCAAATTTGTTTTTCAGGACAGTTAAGGTCTATACAAAATAATATTCATTTTAACTTTAAATAACTTTTTTCTTAAAGCAAAGCAATCTGTTTTCATTAAAGAAAAATTTGGAAATAAAGGTAAATGAAATAGAAAAAATGTAAAACACTCATAGTCCCCCTGCATGGAGTCAACTCTTATCACGTGGGTGTGTTTTCTTCCTAATCATTAATATATATATTTCTATATGTCTAAAGCCAAAAAAGAATCATGCTGAAAATACTCTTTCAGAGGTCTCTTAAAAAAAAAATCAACTCTGTTGAGGTCTAATTTACATGCACTTAAATGCACACATTTTACTTGCAGTGTGTTTGCCAAATGTATATACTCATGAAACCACCATTAAAATCAAGGTGGACTATCTTCTCATCACTCCAGAATGTTCTCCTGTGCCCTTTCCTCTCAATTTCCTCCCCTTTTGACAATATTAATTCTTCCTATCCTTGAGCACAGGATGTGTTTCCATTTATTGGTATCTTCTTTAATTGCTCTCATGAGTGTCTTGTAGTTTTCAGAATATAAGTCTTTCACTTCCTTGGTTAGGTTTATTCCTAGGTTTTATTCTTTTGGATGCAATTGTGAATGGAATTTTTTCCTGATTTCTCTTTCTGCTAGTTCATCATTAGTGTATAGAAATGCAACAGTTTTCTGTTTTTTTCACACAGCACATTATTTTTGAGATTCATTTTACATTGTTGCTTATATATGTAGCCTAACCTACTTCTAAATGTTTATGTTATGAATATTAATTTCCATCTATAATATTTAGTAGTTCTTGTGAAAACAAAGTTGGAGTCCTAACTCACTCTTTATACCAAAATAAATGATAGATGGATCACATATTTTAAAATCCTAAAAGGAAACTTGAGAGGATTTATTTTTATCTCAGAGTGGGGAAGACCTTTCTAAGTATCACAAAAAACTCAGAGCTATGAAAGAAGGGATTGATAACTTTGGATACATAAAAATAACTTCCACATGGCAAACAAAAAAACAAAAACACACACAATATAAACCAACTCAAAAACCAAAGAACAGATGGGACATATTTGCAAAACATACTATATAAAGGGGTAATTACCTCAATATATAAAGAGTTCTACAGGTGAATAAGAAAAAGTGACAACACAACAATAAAGAAATGAGCAAAGGTTATTGTTCAAAAGAAAAGGAAATATAAATTGCTTTTAATTAGGGGAAGGCAAAGCCTAACATCACTGAGAAGAGAAATGCAAATTTAAGTGACCATAAGAAACATCTTTCAGGTTCTCAAATATCAGTAAGTTAAATATCAGAGTTGATAAAAGTATAGAAGAGACACTTTCATTTATTGTTGATGCCCTTTTTGGAGGACAATTTATCACTATGTATCAAAATTTTAAATACATATACTCTTTGAACAATTCCATGTAGAAGAATTTATCCCAGATATAATCACACATACACAAAATGATAAATGAACAATTACAACATGTTTCTAATAATGAAAGATTGGGAACAATGTGTACATTGATAGGTGACAGTAGCATTATTTCATTGTTTGTATCATAGATTGTTAAAAAGAAAGGGATTCTTTGCATTGGTGCAGAGCAATTTTCAAAGCTGTGTATATAAAAAGGCTCTTTTGTGAGTATTCATATTCATATTTAAAAAAATATATATATATAGGTATAAGTTTTTAGCTTTGCTTGGAATACATGGAAAGACCCACAGAAACCTGATAAATAGTAGTTATCTCTGAGAGATACAGGTGAAAGACTTAGTTTTCATTATATATCTTCTGATACTTTTTGAATATGGCTTTCTTGTGTATGCACACATGCAGTTTTAAAAACTTGACTTCTATACCATTTTATGGATGAACTGTAAGTTTATTTAGCCAATTTACTACTTTAGACATCTAAGTTGTTTTTAATTTTCTGTGATTATATAAATAATAACAAGAATACTCCTGTAACTATTAATGATCTTTGCCTGAAACAATTATGTCATGGGTTGCAGAATGACAGTTTTTAAAGTTCTATCATTTCTTCTACCCTTAGTAACTGGCATTTTTTTATAAAGAAAAACTTTGACTCACTACAAATGATGAACTATAATTACTCCTAAAATGTAAAGGTAAATACTTATTCCTTCCCTTTACCAACATTCAGTCAATGAGTTGGTTGGTGTAATAGTCACTTCTAATAGTGGCAAAATATTTTAGAGATAAACATATATAAACACATTAAACTCATGGATTTTTATTTATCTAAAATTATATAGTTATTATCATTATTTTTGTGATATTCAAATTGTCCCAAATTTTGCCATTAAGAACCCTATCTTGACATATCCAATGGTCTCAGAGAATTTCCTTGCTTTCTGGAACAATACTATCCCAGGCTTACTTTTTATTTTGCAGTCCTACATCTAACAAGGAGCCATTTTAGTAGGGAACATCATTATTGACTGTGTTAGTTTCCTAGGCCTGCTCTAATGCCACAAACTGGGTAGCTTTAAATGACAGAAATTTATTCTCCAACAGTTTTGGAGACAACTAGTCCAAAATCAGGGTATGGCAGGGCAATTTTCTTCTGAAGACTCTAGGAAAGAATCCTCCCTTGCCTCTTTTGGCTTCTGATTGTTGCTGGCAGTCCTTGGCATTCCGTGCTGTTTGGCAGCATTACTCCACAACCCTGCCTGTCTTCATATGGCCTTCTGTCCTTGGTGTCTTCAGATCCCTTATAAGGACACCAGTCGTGGAATTTAGGCACACCCTTATCCTGTGTGACCTCATCTTAATTTATTACATCTGCAGAGAGCCTCTTCCTAAATAAAGTCTCATTGATAGATACTAGGGTTTAGGACTTCAGCATAGCTTTTTGAGGGACATAGTTCAGCTCATAGTAAAGACCAAGATCTAGGGCTCATTGCAAACAGCTATCTTAGTTTTTCAAAAAACAGAGCTGGGAAATATATTGAAACAAAAATTAATTCCTATACTTCCAATTTAACTCTTCTTTGACTTTGTATTTCTTTTGGCTTCTACTAAACTTCTTAATTCCTAATAAAATTTTGACCTGTAATGTGTACTAAAACCTAAAGTGTGCAGTGAAAGTTAGAATTTCTGTATGGATCCTTTTGTCGTTAGTGTGCATCCCAGTAAGTGCACTGTCAGAGTAATGTGTTCAAAGGTTATTTGAAATTATTTTTCTGTGTGATTAGGTTAACAGTTTTATGTCATTGTGTTCATTTATTTTACTTTGTTTTCTATTTTTGGTTTGCTTTTTCCCTTTTGACTTTATTCTTGAAATTGCAAAATGTGTATGTTTCAAATGAACAAACAAAACAAACAGACTATTAAATACAGAGAACAAACTGTTAGTTGACAGAGAGGAAGGGGACTAGGGAATGAGCAAAAGAAAAAAGGATAAAGAGGTACAACCCTCCAATTATAAAATAAGTTATATGGCTGAAAAGTACAGCTTAGGAAATACAGTCAGTAATGTAATAACTGTATGGTGATAGTAACTACACTTAACTGTGGTGAGCATTTTGCAATGTATATAATTGTTTAATCACTGTTTTACACCTAAAACTAATACAATATTTTATATCAACTATTCTTCAATTTAAAAATGTGTATGTTTCAAAGGTCAAAGCTATGTAAAAAGACATATTCTGAGAAATATTCCACACATAGTCCTTCCATTCTGTTACTTCCCTCTTCCCATCCCACCCTGCCCCCACAAGTAACCATTATTTTTAGTTTCTAGGTTATCTTTGTTGTTTCTTTTTATAAAAGTAGGCAAATATGTGTGTGAATCTTTTAAATATTACTTTATTTCTTACACCAAATGTAGTATTATATTCTGTTCTGTGCCTTGTACTTTTACCTAACACATATCTGAATTTTTAGACATTTATTTAACTGAAGATATATGTTATTTTTTTATTGAAGTAAAACTGGAATATAACATATTTTTAGGTATATAATATAATAATTTGATTTTTATATACACTATAGAGTGTATATAAGTCTGGTTAACATCCATCACCATACAATTGACTGCCTTTACCCATTTCACATACCCCAAAACCCCTTTCCCCTCTGATAACAATCAATCTATTCTCTGTACTTAAGTGTTTGGTTTGATTTTGTTTGTTCTTTAGTTTTACTTTTTAGATTCCACATGTAAGTGAAATCATATGGTATTTGTCTTTTTCTGTCTGACTTATTTCACTTAGCATAATATCTTCCAGATCCATCCATGCTATCACAAATGACAAGATTTCATTCGTTTTTATGGCTTAGTAGTATTTCATTATATGTATATGTATGTATGTAGATACACCACATCATCTTTATCCATTTCTTTATCATGGACATTTAGGTTGTTCCCATATCTTGGCTATGATAAAAAATGCTGCAGTGAATATAGGGCTGCAGATATCTTTTCAGAATCATATTGTTTTCTTTGGATAAAAACCCATTAGTGGAATAGCTAGATCATATGGTAGCTCTATTTTTAATATTTTGAGAAACCTCCATACTGTTTTCCACAGTGGCTGCACCAATTTTCATTTCCAAGAACAGTGCATTAGTGTTCCCTTTTCTCTACATCCTTGGCAACACTTGTTATTTCTTGTCTTTTTGATAATAGCTGTTCTGACATGTGTGAGATGATAGTCTCATTGTGGTTTTGATTTGCATTTTCCTATATACCCCCTATAATTTAAAATTACAGAAAAGTCATATCCTATGATAGCCTTTCTTTTATAAACAATACCATAGAGCAATCATTTTGTATACCTTATTATATACTCTGAAGTATCATTGTTTGACTTTTCATAGACTCACAGCATAGTTAATGATTATTATTATTTTCTTTCTAATGCTTCAATTTTCACAGTCTAGTCAGTAGGAACATTTGCTTAGTTTATTCTTTTAACGCTATACTGTCATCCTTATAAATATCCTTTATAGCAACAACTGTGTAGTTCAGACCTATCCTAAAATTCCTCACCACAAGACATGGAATTAGCTACTCTCTGAGAACCTCTAGGACTTTTTACTTGAGATAGTATTAGGAATCAAAATCTGTGCTCTTAGGGCTAGCAGGGATCCATCATTGTGAGCAGAGTTGTGCTGCTACTTTTGGGCCATTTTTAGCAACTGCTGGAAAAAGTATTTATTTTTAAAAACTTCTTTTGCATTGTTTGTTTTTCTATTTTGAATACACACTTTATATTCTCTATAAATTAGCTACTTAAAATTTTAACTCCAAATTCAAACTCTAATTGTATTTTTTTCTTTTTATAATTCTTTTTCATCCACCATTATTTAATAGCCACTGTATTATCACGTGTTGTTTGTATTTCTCTCATAATTTACCTGATGTCCTTTGCCCATATTTCTGTTGAGGTATTCAAATTTTTCTTATTATTTGAAAAGACCTCTTTATAGGAAAAAACATTACCCTTTTCTTAAATGGTTTAAAAAAGCACTTTAAATATATTTGACATGTTTATGCCTGTCTTCTTTCTCCTTAAGATTGTCTGTTTGTGGACTCAGCTTTTCATTGTTTTTCTCCTATGTTTAGCACTAAGTAGTAAATTGTCCTTATGAAGAGGTCCAATAATGCACACACTTCTATATGTAACATGTGACTCTTGAGAGAATTGTCTCCCTGAGGCAGGCATTAAAAAACCAGAAATTAAACTCGCAAGTTAGAAAGATAAACAGAAGAGTCATAGCTTATCCGCCTGCCCAAATGGATCCTGTGGTGTCCCCCACGGGCTGCCCAAAAGGAGTTCTGGCCTTCTGCAGCTTCAGTACCTTCCACTTGCATGTTTCTCTAAGAGTAAATCTGTTGCATTCTACCTAAAATTGTCATCAAAGAAGAAGACTAAGAAGTACCAACAGACATTTGTTCTATGGCATCAATCTCCAAAAGACAATGAATGACTGACTAGATGTATCTAAACTACCTTAAAGTTAACTTGTCTAATGATAGTACTAGCAGTTGTGGCTATCCTTTAATGAAGTTTCCACTGTGACAGGACTTGTCCTAAAGTGGTTACACTCATGACTAATATCATTTCTACATTGGAAATCTTAAGACTGACCTTGTAAAGTTTGCTAAGTATAGTCTGTTAGTCTACAATATGGAAGATCTCTTCCTCACATTTGAAGGAATTATAAGACCTAATTACCTTGTAGGATTGTTATGAGAGTTGGAAATAGTATCTAACCCAGAGTCTTGTACATAGCAGATGCCTAGTAAGTGACAGCTGCTTTTATTAGGCACACTTTGTCATTTTTTGCCACTGTAAGCACCTTCAACCCACTTTTTATCTCCACTCAGCTGCAGATTACACATACCCTGAAAATAGATATCTAGAAAGTGGACTCAGGGTCTACCATTTGTTTCTGACCAGCTTTCTCTTTCCTTAGCAATAAGTTTCCTTCCTGATTGTATCTTATTTCCTAGAACATAGTGATTTTTCAATAATGGAAATTCATAGATGATGCATGCAAAGAAAAGTTGAATTCATTTAATAATTTTCCAAGGCTGCCAGGCAGAGAAGCCAATAAATTCCTGTGTGCATCTCTACAGACATACCACCAATGCTCTTTGAGGTGTCCTCCCTGGAGAATGCTTTTCAGATTGGAGGCCACCCTTGGCACTACATTATCACGCCTAATAAGAAGAAACAGAGAGGAGTTTTCCATATTTGTGCCCTAAAAGACAATTCCTTGGTAAGTCATGAGTGATCAGACTTTTTAGTAGCAAATTTGTATCAGAAATTCTTTGTTCTCTTCTTCTCTAATAGGTCTACATTCCTAAGAATTACTTTTTTATTTGTTTGTATTAATGATTTATGAACAATGTAAAATACAAAAGAATACAAGGAATATAGCAAACATTTGTGTGTACTACCCAGAATTTAAAAACATGAACCCTTGAAGATTCAGAGAGCACCAAAGATTGCTTAGGTTTTGTTCTTACCAATCTTCCAGCAAGAGATTTCATACAAAACATCTGTGAACCTCCACTCTGGGAATTACTGATAGAACATGTTCAGGTTGCTGCCGAAATTGCTGGTGGAGTGTATTGTTGGTTCTGCTTTTTCAAGGTTTGCTGCTATTTGCTCTCCAGAGCAGGGCCAAACAGAACTCTGATGGTCACAATGTAAGCATTGAAACACTTTGAATTTCCGAGGATATTCCTAAGTCTTCCATGGCAAAATAGGAAGATACAGTACATGGTAAGACAATAGAAAGGTCTGTCCCTTGAATTAACTTTTCTTCATTTTCTATTAAAAAGTGATAGAGATGAAGGGGGTAGTGTAATCACCATAATATTGCTCATTTAATTGTAGATTAATGATATCAAAATAAACTTTAAAAAAAGATCAGTGATAGGAAGGGGGAGGGATAAAGAGGTGGAGCATGGAGGATTTTTGGAGCACAGAAAATACTTTGTATGACACTAGAATACTGAATACATGTATTTAATGAATATATGAATAAACATATTTTCCAAATCCAAAAAAAAGTGATAGATGGATTTGCCATTTAATAAACATTACTGAGGTCTTACTGTGTGGCAGACATGTCTGGAGATACCTTCTCTCCCTTCAAGTTGCTTATACTCTCAAAAGAAAACAAACATAAAATGCAGTCTGTTAACTACAGTGATTGA
Organism: Smutsia gigantea; assembly: GCA_032199065.1. Lineage (NCBI taxonomy): Eukaryota > Metazoa > Chordata > Mammalia > Pholidota > Manidae > Smutsia > Smutsia gigantea. The sequence goes on from JAVSCE010009324.1 coordinate 92,859, forward strand.
GATAAATGCAAAAGAGTGAGTGCACAGAGGAGGGAGCTACATCTTTGTTTTATATTTGCTGATTTAGTTTACTTCCAGAACCTCTTGATACACCCAATGGACATACTTTTTCTGAGGCAGACTCAGTGTATTCTATACCCAGCTTTTCCAGGATCTTTCTTAGTCAGAGTGACCAGTGGCTTTTAGAGTCACAGGTCACCTTTCACATGCTGAAAATCAGCACAGTCTGGGTCTATTTATCTATTTCCCTTGATGTCATCACCAGGGAACACTGTATGTAATGTCTCTGTTCCCTTCCAGTTTCGCGTTCACCTGTTACCTTTGGCAGCTGTGGTTTGTCCCATCCCAGTGATAACTTCTTTCCCAATGGATTCTCTAGGGAATGGTTCTCACCATGACAAGTCTGTGGTTTGATTGTTCACTTCTCAGCCAGTGGACATCCTTCAGCCACCAGGACCTGTCACATATCTTTTTCACTTAACTTTTCAATCCATTCAAACCCTCCATAGTTCACTTTTTGATATTTAGGACATATTCTTCTTATATAAGAACTGATAATACACATATATAAATATCCTTCAACATCTGTATCAAGCTTGCCTGTCAAGTATCCTCCTTCTGCAATAACTGATTATAACATTTAGTCAGATCTGCATTTCAACATATTCATAAATGATTGTGAAATCCAGGAGAAGTTTTTAATCCTTTTGCCAGACAGCTTTGTTGCAGTGATATTATTAACTGTGCATATGCCCATTACCTCCCCACTTGGAGTCTGAGTAGATAACCCAAAAACATGCAGCCAAACTGAAGAATTCAGAAAATGTTTCATAGCTTTCTATTCAACTGACTTTAAAATCTAGCAGTTGAGAAAATAATGAAAACTATAGAAGCTGGTAATAATGCTGCCAAGTATTTAACATAAAGAGAGAGAATGTTTCTCTTGCATGTTATAGATGTTATAATAAAGAGAAGAATCTCTTAAAGTAAGATATGTATAGTATGTACACGTTTTATATATTAAGGGAACCTCTATAGCTAACACCATCATGGACACATTAATTTCAGTGGTTGCAGACAAGATATTTAGTTGCATTGATTTTCTTATATATAAAATGTAATAATACCACCATTCCTATTAGAACGTATTAGGATACTTATAAAAATTCTTGAAAAATTAAAACTCATTGGCTAATTTGATACATAAGTGTTAAATCCCTTTACTTCTAAAATAAACTCATGTTTATGCACACAGGTGCTATATGGATTAATATTTCTGTGCTTTTGGTTTTGTTGTCTCTTCTTTCTAGTCATTTTCTGCTCATCTTTACGGTTCAATTCAAGCTTTTTTTCCTTCCTGAAATTTTGCTCACCTGGGTTGGATTCTGGATAATATTGTATGCATGGCTTGATCACTTCATTGTCTACATGGCTTTATTATTTTCTGTTCGTGGTTCTGCCTGCCCTCTTGACTGTGGGCTTCCTCTTGAGAAGGTGTATGTTTAGTTCATGTCAGGTATGAATGCTTAGTGTGATACCTAAAACATAGTGTCCTGTCAATATATGCTAATAGATTAATAAATTAATATTCCAAAAACTTTTATGAGTATCTAATAGGAAAGATGTTATTGTTTCATTTTATACTGAAGCACTTAAATGACTTGAGTAAAGCTAGTGAAGTTAGTGTATCCATGCTGGTTTTGGTTCCCAGTGCTCTTTTGTGTCAGGTAAAACATGTATGTTCATAGGTGATCCCATATCATGGGGTATATTCTCTATTTTAATGTCTAAATATACTACTGTGAAATAAATAAATCTACTTTCCTTAAAGGCTAAGCAACATCAGACCATTTTCTCAGCGTTAGAGTTTAATATCTGACTTATCCAAGGAGCTTATGTGACCCGTGTCTGAGATTTTAGGTTTGGCTTCATGTTCACAGTATTTTTGCAGACCCACTCTTCTGATTGCCAGTGTGTTGGGGGTGGAAAGGAAGGAAGAAGTTGTAGGGGTCTGCATGTGCATGATGGCAGCGAGTTATATAATGGAGAGTCCGTAGACTTCAGAGTCAGATCTGCTGTTTAGTAGGTGAAAACAGTAAGCTAGTGATTTATCTACTTTGTATATGTTTCCTTATCCACAAACTGGTGATAACAATGTGTGATTTGAATGTTAAGATCAAAGGAAATAATGACTATCAATCATCTAATGCAGTACCTGACACAAATTGGATGCTTGAGATATGGTAACTGTAACTTATTTATAAGGTATAATGTATGGTATGAAATTTCTGAATTTAAATGTTCTGGGTATCTCGAGTATCCTAATTCAGCCTTTATATACATCCCAGTTCAACCGGTTAATATTTTTCTCTTCCCTGTACCTGTGACTTATTGATCTATTGCTGATATTAAGTTTGAATTATTTTCCCTTAATGTGTATTTTCAATATTTTTTCCCAACATCAGGCAAAAAATGGGATCCAAGAAATGGAGTGTTGTTCTCTGGAATCAGACTGGATCTATTTTCATCCCGATGCTTCTGGTAGGGTAATACATGTTGGCCCTAACCAGGTCAAGTGAGTATTTTCATTAGGTACTTCAAAGTTAAAAGTAGCTTTTGGTAGCATTTATTGGAATCTTTATTTTTGCCAGCTAACTGATGAGCTAATTGTGGAAATATTTAGCTTCCTCAGGACTGGTGTCTAGAAAACCAGACTTTATTCTTTTGGCCTCATCATCACTGTTTGTAAAAATATTTGAGTAAGTTCTTTATGGATGATATATGACTGAAAGATTACAGATTCTTTATCCTTATCAGGTCTTAATTCTCCAGGATTAATGAGAGTGAGGATGATTTGTTTTTATTCTAAAATACAGCTTTACCACAGGAGAAGTAGCATATTTTTTTAAGTAAACCTTGTTTTGCTTTGTTTACCCACACAGTCAGCCTCTCCTTCCTTGAAACATTCTTCATCTGGCTTCCCTGACATCACAGATCTGAGTGTTTTCCTCCCTCTCTGATGTTTCTTTCTCAGTATCCTTTTATAGTCCTTTCTTCTACCCAGACTTTAACTGTTGGGTGTTCTCAGGACTTAGACCCTCTTTTCCCTTTCTGCATGATTCTAATTATTCCCCTGAAAGATCATGTATACACCAAAACTCCAAAATTTATATCCTAATTCAAACCTCTCATTTAAGCTCAATGCAGAAGTCTGGACTTATTCTTTACATTTTGTTACTGTCTCATCAATATACATATACTTAAACATTGACATTCTGTCTCACACACACACACACACACACACCATATATTCTGTCAATCCAGTTTATTTTCCTGCTAAATATTTCTTAAATCTGCTTCTCTATGTCCTTGGCCATGGTCACCATCTTGGCCAGACTATTGTAATCACCAGGGTGGACTATAGTAATAGCTTATTTACAGCACTCCAAGAATGCACTTTTGTACTCTTTATGTCTGTTTTCTTCTCAGTAGCTAGCATGATTTTTTAGAAACATTAACAAACACACAATCCTGACCAAGTGGATTCTGCTTTAATCTTTTTGTGGCTTCTTTTTGCTCTTCAGATAAAGACCAACATACTTAGTGTGGTCTCTTCCCACTCAGTTTACGTCAGTCATGCTGTCTTTTCAGAAAGCTGAGACCCTGTTCCCTCTGTTTGAAGTCTTCTTTGTCCTACTTATTCTTCTGCCTAATTCCTATTCATATTTTTTGCCCCAACTTAAATGCCCCTTTTGCACGTAGTGCTTCCCTGATACCCCTTTTTAAATTAGTTCCCCATCCTATTTTCATTGCACCCATTATGTAATCTTCCCCTTTCAGCAATTTTGATTAATTACTTGTGTGATTATCTGTTTAAATATCTAGCTTTGGAATCAGCATCTCTATAATGACAGGGAAAGAGTCTGCCTTGCTGACACCTGTAATGCCAGCACTGAGCACAGTGCTTAGCACAGAGGAGGTGCTCGGCGAGTATTTGTTGAATAAGAAGGGCAGTGTCTGCCTTCTTTATCCTTTATGCTTCATGATAATTAGCCTACTTCTCTGGAGTTAAAGGGGCTTAATGAAATTAGATTGTGAACTTTTACAAGTCTTAAAGCTGTGGTTCAGCTTTTGTAAACCTTACTTTTAATGTTTATTATCACCCATCTTTTAATATTAATTTGAGTTTAAAAAAATAGGGTCCACAAAGAGGATCAGGTTTTAAAAAATAGGCACTTAAATGTTGGCACTAATTAAGATGACTGACTAATTTAAAATAGAATCTGTTTTCTTTGTTGCTGGCAAACTCTTAAAGTTCTCTCTCTCTCCCTGGCCACTGTAACTGTTCTACCTGCTATTCTCTTTGCCCGCATTTGAGACTTTAAGCTTTAAGAACATTGTGGTTTTGAAGCTTGTTAATGCTGTGAACAAACTTGTTTGGGTGGTGAGAAAATTCCTTATTTAATCTTCAGAAATAAAAATGCAAATATCTCTTATAATGCCATTGTTAAAGCTGAAATGTTGAAGACCTATTGTAGGACAGCAGAGGTGAGATTCTATAGAGTAACTTAACCAGTTTAGAAAAAGGCTTATGCCTGAGCAAGCTTCATTGCCTGCTTCAATAGAGCCTGTTGTCACAGGTCCTTCTCTTTATCGAAATCTCTGAATTTGAAGGACTTTATGGATACTTAAGTGATCAGACATTAATATTTCAGACTAATCAAAAAGGGAGAACGATGTTGTTAATATAATTTTCATCTGTTGAGTTTCATTTCAGTACTTTTAACTTTGGCACTTTGGTGGTATATTGAGATCTTAGGTTCTTAGAATATTTTTTCCCTTTTCAGAGTTTTAAAACTAAGTGAAGTAGAAAATAATAGTACCCAGCACCAGATCTCTGAAGATTTTGTGATTTTTGCCAACAGGGAAAATAACAAAGTAAGTCAGGAGTACTTTAAAATCCTTTGTACATGGCTATCTTTGTATATAAGCATGTCATACACATTTGGGTATCAGATTCGTTTGCCTTTTAGTGTGGCTGAAAAAAACACGATCCCATAAAAGTTCATTTTGTCTACGTGGGTAGCTAGTCTTAGCCCCATATACATGTGAGATTTTTTTTAATTGACTATATTGGGTTTATCTTTTGCTTATTTCTATTTACTTTCTGGGTTTCTCTTTAAGTTTTATTAATGAATTGTCAACCTTTGAGTTTAACTGTGTAAAGTTAGAGTAAGTTGGGATAGATTTCACTCTTTAAAACTCACATATCATGCTTTAACTCCAGATATTTCCTTTCCTTAACATACAAATTAAGAACATGAAGAAAATCATGCAGAGAAGAAATTTCGAAAAGATGATCCACTTTTTATTTGCTGTATTATACTAAAGGCAAAAATCAGAAGGGCAAGTGAAGTAGCAAATCTGTAACTTTTGTATTTGTTTTTGTCTATTTTGGTATTTTATCCATTAAAAACTTTACTGTAATAAAATATTTTTACTAATTGGGGAATCAGAAATCTGATTCAGAATTTTCTCAATTGTGGGTGTTAGATAAAGGTTGGTTGTTTTACCAAATTTGTTAATACAATTTTGCCATTGACTGCATATAATACAACTTGTCATATCTTTTTATTTCTCTCCATTTGATAGAATGAAAACTTATTCACTGTTACAGCTTCTGGACGGGTGGTAAAAAAAAGTTTTGACCTTCTGGATGATGACCCAGAACAAGAGGTATTGCATTAGCTGGATATAACAAACCAAACTAGTGCATATGTGCCCTGTGGTTTTTAAATCATTTGCTTCCCAGACCCTGGGATACAGAATGGGGGCAAGGATCTCCATGCAGACTTAACTGGTAGATTGTACATGCTATTCCAATCAATACATCCCCATCATCCTTTCTTTTCATACTGGAATTATTCATAAGATTTGTTTGCAGAAAAATTCATAGGACCAAAATGATTTGAAACCACTTTTAGCTTATTGTTTTGTTTTGTTAATATGCACACTTGCTAGGGAAATTTCTTAATGGAAAATTATTGAATTAAATCCTGATGACTTTATGGCTTTTGGCTTATGTTGCACTGACTAGAGTGGATATGTTTGTTAATGTTCCTGGGCCAGAGAAGTAGGGTCTAAGGGTGTGGTAAGTCAGTTCAGTCTGTGGCCTCAACTTGAATTGCCAGTCACTGAGCTAATGCATTTATCCTTTTCTTTTAAAGAGACAGTGGAAGTTCTTAGGAAAGCAACTGTCAGTGATCATGCTTCAAATATCTAACCATTTCATAAATACTGAATCCATTTAGACCAGATAACTGTATTGTTTGTGTGACCATTTCTAGATGGAAATACTAGAGTAGCCTGCTAAGAATAGCACTTTAAAATCTTTTTTAAAAGGTAAAGGTGGCTACTCTCCAGTATGTGGTTACTCTCAAAAAAGAAAAAAACATATATTCTTTTGGACCACAAAAATCTATTGAGAACAAAGCAGAGAGCTTCCTACCCTGTTTAAAAAACTGTATTAAAGAAAGACATACTATAATTACCAAAAGGTAGCAAGAATATTTAAAGGGGAAAAGGTAGTAGCAAAGAGAGAGATACTCTACATCATGAGGGTAGAAAACAAAAACTTTTGACCTATAAAGGAAAAGTTGAAAGGGGTTGTGACTATTTTAAATCTATAAAATCACTAACACCCAGGCAAGAAGTTACCCACTGAAGTTTGACAAAGGTAAGGTTAAGGCAAAAGAAGTAAATTTTTTTAAAGCACAGGTAATAAGTCTGTGTGAGTTTTTTTTGTCATTGATGGTAAAGGCAGAAAATATAAGTCAATTAAAAAACAGTTTGACCCAACATGAGTGAAGGATTATTATGTGGTGATCAAGAGGAGCTTGCTGTGTCTGCCAGAATGTGCCTTCCTGCGGTCCGTCCCAGGATGGCTGGGCACTCATCTGCTTCCCTGTGAGGCTGTTGGAGTCCTAGGCTTTCTTCCCTGAGACAGAGTTCAAGGTTAGGTTTTCCCTCTTGTTCACCATCATGAATCATTTCCATCTAACGTCTCTTACTCAAGTCCTGTTCTGTGGGTAGGATTCAGTTCCTAATATTCTCCCTCAAGTATAAATAGCCATTTTGCTTTCTTCAGGGAACGAAAAAGGGCTTTTTAAAAAGAGGATGACAAATAGAGTCATAAATATTATATCATGGATTTTCTGTTACTCTTGAAATGACTTGTGTTTTTCTGTTGGAGGAAATTTCCAAGCGCAGTGGGCAGTCTTCAAGTTTCAGAACTGAGTGAGCTTCATATATTCAGTCCTATCTGGGAACTGGTGAATATGCACATGTCAGAGGCAGCAATTAAGTGCTGCCTTTGAATTTGGAGAAGCTCTGGTTTGCTGTCATAAAAGAGAATTTCAGTTATACTATGGCTGAGATTTACATAGACTTGGTTCTGTTTGTCAAAATCTGTAGGATACTTCTTAGGTCTTGAAAATCGTAGGACCAATATATTACTAGGTATATAAGTAGAAACACACTTCTCCCACCCATTCATTCGTCTTTCTATATGTTTTTATAAGTAACAGAACAGTTAAACTACAAATGTAGAAATAATCCTAACTAAATAACTCTTTTTGTCTGCCTTATCCCTCTATTCACCAAGACTTTCAAAATTGTGGACTATGAAGATGAGTTGGATTTACTTTCTGTGGTAGCTGTGACTCAAATAGATGCTGAAGGAAAAGCTCACCTGGATTTCCACTGTAATGAATATGGAACTTTACTTAAAAGCATTCCTCTAGTGGAGTCATGGGATGTGGTGAGTAGTGTCCACGGTTGTTAGAATTTTCTTTATGGATGACATTTATTGGAACAGAAGTTACAATGTTCACGTCAGTCTGGGCTCACCTATACCAGTGACCACTTGAAAGAGGTCATTGTCCTGCACACAGGACAAAATGAGTACTTCTTAAGACTTCATCCCCTGGAGACTAGAGGATGCCTTCTTACTAGTGGTCTTAAAAACAAAGATTTATGTTTTTTATGAGACATACTTTTTCCTTACCATAGTCTTTGGTTTTCTAGAAGTATGGTAATGTCTTACAAATTAAAAGTATACTGTTTTGAATCCCCGCAGTTATTTGAGACCATTATTTAAGCATATAGGGTCTCGAGACACTCTTGGAAGCACTTTTCTGCTCCTCTGAGTATCATGAAATGTAAAAGTTACAAGGAAGAGCAGACATTATTTTATCCAATGCTTGTTATATTAATGGAGAACACGGGGGGTCTAGCAAGCCGCCCCGGCCGCCCAGTGAATAGCGGTGGTGTGGGCGGCAGGAGCCGTGTGCACACTCCTCAGCCCATGGCCCTTTCCATCACCAACATTTTGTATAATGCTTTTCTTATAAGTATCTGCATATTCACAAATGGCATAAAACTATGTCTGGTAACTATTTTGCCTCTAAGTGTATATTTGAAGATCCCTAGCTTAGGGGCCATGACATTTTAGTGACAGTAGTAAATATGGTTATCTGAGGAGGAGATTCCATGTGACTGTGTTCTCATTACAGACATACAGCCATGAAGTCTACTTTGACAGAGACTTGGTGCTACACATAGAACAGAAACCCAGCAGGGTCTTCAGCTGCTATGTTTACCAGATGGTGTGTGACCCTGGGGAAGAAGAAGAAATCACAAACAAAAGTTGTGAAAAAGAGTGAGATAATTTTAAATTTGAGCTGTAATTTACAAGACTTTTAGCAACACTCTGTAGCAGCTATATCCAGTCCTCCTTTTTATTATCTGCATAACAAGTTCTCTGTATTTTCCAGAAAAGGTCCTGTGTGGACTCCAAATGACTGTAACTTCTTTTTTAAACTCTTGCCATACAAGGTGGTAAGGACTTTATTTTATGTAAAGATATTTTAGAATGACATCCCAAGAAGTCTGGCATTTTGGAGCTTTTGGCTTGGTGGTGATACAAATATGTGATTTGGGGGAGCAGAGAAGACAGGTTAATCCCAGTTGCTGGGGAGAGGATCATTAATGGAGGTCTTTAACATGGTTCTTAAAGGATGGTTATGGAGTTTTGGTTAGTAAGAACAGTAGGGAGAGACAAAAAGAAAGATACAAAAGATACAGAAATGAATCCTGTATTCTCTATACCAAACCTTGCTTAAGGTTGAATAAGGAAATCTGTAATGTGAAAACATATTTTGGAGCCAAAAATATGTTATCACAGATTTTGTTTTGTTTTGTTTTTAATCTTATGTGTGTTTACGTGTTTTGTATTTGTATATAGTATCAGTAATTCACTTTAGTTCCCAAATTATCTTTTCTTCTATGGTTCTGTTTGTCTTTCTTTCATAGACTAATGTAAGATTCCAAGCCATGTTCAGGTTAACTTTTTTTTCTGGTATGTAGCCTGTTTAGCTTTTACTACATCTAAGAACATTGTACTTATTTCACCATTCTGTTTATTTGATGAGGCTTCCAATTCTGCTTAGGCAATATTTTCATACATAAGCCATAAGGTAAAGGTATACCGGGTCTCACCAGCTCTGCTCCCCATAGAAGAGTAGATAAAGTCCTAGGAGCTCCTACTAGCTTGGGAACTGACTGATTAGCCAGAAAAACCTTTTGGCTCTATCTTAGCTGTAAAATGAGTATTTTTTCATCTTTGTTAAAACCTTAAATTCATCTTTGTAAAATCCTTAAACTCAGATAATCGTTCTTCAGAATATTAAATAAAAGAACGTAAGTAAAAGAAGAAAGTGTTTCTTTGTGCTTCCTGTCTGAGAAATGCAATTGCTTTCAATCCACATGTATAGCACATTTCCCTGATTCAAAAGTAAAAATAGAAGGGGAGAAAACAGCAGTAAAAATTATTGCTGATTCAAATTTAAGGCAAAAATATGGGATTTTAGCTTGCATGAGTTCCATTAAAATCCTTCAGTTTTTCCTTTGATTTTGGCATGATGCCATATTAAGAATGATGTGAATTCTGCCCTGTTCTGCCTTTGAAGTTTGCGGATAAATTTCAAGCCTATTATGACCAACAGGGCTGAGAAAGGTGTTAGCTATTTCAAAAGTCAAGAATTTAGTAGCAGAGTCCATAAATTTAAAAGACATAAAGGGAACAAACATAAAACTGTCTTCTAAGCAATTGAAAATTACTAATGTTTAAGAATAAGGGAAATATTTATATGTAGGCTTAAAGTAGATCTTCCTGAATCTGATCCTATATATAATAACCATTTGAGAAAGTAGAAGTGATTACCTATAAAAGAGATGATAAAACTATCTTCATATATTAAGTTATAATGCTTTTATATCTCCTAACTGAAAGATCCATTCTCATTTTATACATATTTAATAATGCTATTTAATATAATATTTGAGGCTTTCAGAGCATTTTAGAAACATGATTGTTATTAGAAAGTTTAGTTACAGTGTGCTAGATTTTGCCCCAAATTTCCAATTAGATACTAGTTATAAACAATCCTGCCCAGTGAATTTATATCTTGAAAAACAAGTACAGTAAGAAGAAATAGATTTAAAATGCCAGAAAAAAGAAAGAAACCAGTGTTGTATGGGTTTCAAAGTAGGTGCAGTGCTTTGTAAAAGCAGACAGCCTACTCTCCATTTCCAAGAGTGTTTAAAAAGAGGTTTCTTGCATTTCCCCTTCTCCTTTAAGTCATTGCCTTCTTTTGGTGAAATGAGAGAACAGAACTCATCTACTCAGAAAGACAGCTGAGAACTAGCTGAGATGCCTGGCAGCTTTTTTGGTGGGGGTCAGGATGGGTGGGTGGACTGCTTCTAGTCTAGATAACTGACCTCTTAGAAATTGCCAGTGTCACCACTGCACTGCCAAAACCAAGCTAGACCGGGACCCAGATGCCATGTAGGCCAGGCAAGGAATGCGCCTAGGGTGAAAGACAGCAGGGAGTCGTGGACAGTGTAACAGCAGGAGGGCTATGCCCCAACTAAAAAGGACAAGCTGCTACAACTTAGTTTCCGCCAATTGTCACACTGTGTGGGAATGTGGACTGTGGATTGCTGAATGTAAAAAAATGCCAAATATACAGAAGATAGCAAAGAATGTGGGAAATTTATAGATAATACACATAACAGAAGACAATAACAGCATGCCTCCCAAAAAAAGAATGGGTTTGCCAGTCCCCAAAGTGGCGTTGCTGCCATTCATTATGCCCCCCAGATGTGAGTCTGCCATTCTCTTGGGGTGGAGGGAAGTGGTGGTTAGTATCCTCCTGCCCCACTGTAACCCTGCTCTCCACCTGACTGTCCTGGAGGCTTTAGTGGTGTGCCTGCATACTTAACAAGTGCTAGTGACAGCATAAAATATTATGGAAAATATTTCTGAGATCTTAATGCAAAGCTGGGTGAAGCAGGGTAGCTTCCTTCACGAGGTGCTGATATTAAGCTGATAACAGGTGTATTTCTGTATTGCTGCTCCTTGATCTAATCTGTATTCTCACAGTATTGAGGCAGCAAGATTACTGTTCTTTGACTTTCTAAAACATTTCTCACAATTCAGAGAAGACAAATCCTATCATAGTTGCTAGTTGAACTACCTACTGAGGAGATTATATTGTTCTATCTAAACAAATTAAGGTACTCTACATTCTTCCACCACTTGAATGTCCTGTTTCTTATACTTTTTAAAATGTTAACTTGTATTTATTGAGTACTTTCTGCCAGTCACTATGATATGTGTAAAATGAATTGTCTCACTTAACATTTAAAATAACCATGTAAAGTATAAACTGCCATTATCCTGCTACATCTTACAAATGAGGACAGTGAGGCTTATAGAAGTTAATTTGTCCAAGGTCCTAAAACTAATAAGTGCAGAGATGGGAAATACATCCAGCTGTGTTTGACACAAACTTAATGCTAAATTTCCTCCAAAGCTCTCAAGAGGCAAAGGATTTGTTTTATCTCATATATAGCATACTGATAATAATAATATTGAGAAGATAGAAAATGCTTAATAAGTGTTTTTTTTTAATAATGATATCCAAATTTTAGACAATGTTTGGATGTGCTACAGTTGGCCTGTTCACATATATAACTTCACATAAAATATCGTTCTTTATTCATTGGTTAAAAGTCATTTTTTAAGAAGGTACAAAAAATGGTACCCTCAGCCTGTTTGTGGTGGTAATAAAAGCCAGTATTAGCAATTACTCTTACTGTAACTTGGCTTCCTTTTCAATCATTTTTATATTTTCTTACCTTTCTCAACAATGTTTACATATATCATTTACCCTTTTGCATCCCAGGAACAATTTCAGGGCTAATTTCTGGTCCCTGTGTTGCCAAAGAACCTCTCTTATAGAATAATTTATTTCAGGCAAGGATAGTAGAAGGATAAGACCAACTGATGAATTTTCTCCATCCTTTTATTATGAAAAATTTGAAACAGCAAACCACAGCAAAGTTTATGGAATTTTACAGTAAATATCCAAATACCAGCCACATGACTTCTACATTTTACTCTACATGTTTCATTACTTATCTATCCATGTTACTTTTGTGATGCATTTCAAAATAAATTGCAGACATCAGTGTAATTCTCCCTAATACTTCAGCATGCATATCATTGAGTAGAATTTAATATTGTTTAGTTTAAAATTTTTTTAATGTGCACTTACATGCAATGAAATGCACAAATGTAAAATACAAACTTGCTAAGTTTTTGCAAGCACATACACCTGTGTAGCCCTTCCCACAATTTAGAACACTGCAGTCATCCCAGAAAATTTCCTCATACCCCTTCCCAGTCAGTCCCCACCCTGCCTCTCAAGTATAACTACTGTTCTGTTTGCCTCACAGTTAAAATCGCCATTCTAAAACTTCATATAAATGAAATCATGCAAAGCATAATGCTTTTTTACTCAGCATATTTCTGAGATTAATTCACGTTGTGTGTACCAGTGGTTCATTCCCATTTATTGCTGAGTATTCTTTTGTATGAATACGTCATAGTTGCCTTTTTCCATTTTCCTGTTGATGGACACTGTAATGTTTCCACTTTTCTTCCCCACTGTTATGAAATAAAAGTGCTGTGAACATTCTTGTATACATTTTTTTGATGAACATGTATCTTTAGTCCTCTTGTAAACATTCAAGGATGGAATTGTTGGGCCCTAGGGTATGTTTAGTTTAATAAGAAACTGCCAGACCTTTATTCTAAAGCATTGTACCATTTTACATGCCCACAGCAATGTACAAAACTTCCAGTTTCTCTGTATTTTCTCCAACATTTATGGGGGTTTGCCTTTTTTATCTTATCATTTATGGAGGGTATATAGTCATTTCTAGTCGATATTTATTTAGATTGTTTCTATTTGTGTCTAGCAGCCCTCTTGTCAGGTCCACCTCTTTATCCTTTTTAATACCACCTTCCCCCAGGAATTGCAGAAACATTCTTTCTTTGTGACAATAAAGGTAACTGAAAACTCAGCTTGAGTTATTCTTTCTCAAACATGGGATACATTGTTCACCAAGGAACCCTGCTTCCTTTAATGGAGACTAACAGTAGAGAGCAAACCTGGGTTGCCAGTGGCATACATTGGACTGTTCCTCATGCCTACTGGAGCAGGATAAGATGGCACCAGAGAAGAGGCTCCATCAAATGATGTAATAAAAGCAGAAAATGACCTTTTGATTTCAAGATTCTGAGATCATGTTATTTATAAGTCAGATGAATTTTTGCTCTAAAATGAAAGCCTATTAATATTAACAAGCTTTCTCTTTTCTCTGGTAACTATGTTAGATTTAATATGGTTTTAGTTTCTATTTCCTTATTAACTAATGATGGCAAGCACATTTTCATGTGTTTAAATGCCGTGTGTAAATTTTAAATTTTCTTACCATCTTTATTGAGATATAAAGGCCATACAATAAATTGAACATATTTAAAGTATACAATTTGATAAGTTTTGACATGTATACACCTATAAAATCACAAAATATACATCCACCACCCCAAAAGGCTCCTCTTGCTACTTTGTAATCCCTCCCTTCTGCCTCTCCTGCCTTCCCAAGGCAACCATTAATCTGTTTGTCAGTTTACATACATTTACACTTTCTAAGCTTCCTCTCCCCATCTTAGCTCAATTGTATATAAATCAAACCACATAGTAAGTACCCTTTTTTCTTTTTTTCCTGGCTTCTTTCACTGATGATAGTTATTTTGAGATCCATCTGGGTGGCATATATCCTACTTCATTCTTTTTTATTGCTGGGTAGTACTCCATGGTACGTGTCATGTGTAACCGCAATTTGTTCATACATTTACTTGTTGATGTATATTTGGGTTGTTTCCATTTTTTGGTTACTACAAATAAAACTACTATGAACATATAGTACAAATTCCATGTACAGACATGCTTTATTTCTTTTGAGTAAATATCAAGGATGGAATGGTTGGGTCATATATTAGGTATATGCTTAACTTTTTTTTTTTTGCTATTATTAATATACAATTACATGAGCAACATTATGGTTACTAGACTCCCCCTATTATCAAGTTCCCACCATATACCCCATTGCAGTCACTGTCCATCAGCGTAGAAGGATGTTATAGAATCACTACTTGTCTTCTCTGTGTTATACTGCCTTCCCTGTATCCCCCCACCCCACCCCCACACCCACTACATTATGTGTGCTAATTGTAATAGCCCTTTTTCCCTCTTATCACTCCCTTCCCACCCATCTTCCCCAGTCCCTTTCCCTCTGGTAACTGTTAGTCCATTCTTGGGTTCTGTGAGTCTGCTGCTGTTGTGTTCATTCAGTTTTTTCTTTGTTCTTACACTCCAGATATGAGTGAAATCATTTGGTACTTGTCTTTCTCCACCTGGCTTATTTCACTGAGCATAATACCCTCTAGCTCCATCCATGTTGTTGCAAATGGTAGGATTTGTTTTCTTCTTATGGCTGAATAATATTCCATTGTGTATATGTACCACATCTTCTTTATCCATTCATCTACTGATGGACACTTAGGTTGCTTCCATTTCTTGGCTATTGTAAATAGTGCTGCGATAAACATAGGGGTGCATATGTCTTTTTCAAACTGGGCTGCTGCATTCTTAGGGTAAATTCCTAGGAGTGGAATTCCTGGGTCAAATGGTATTTCTATTTTGAGTTTTTTGAGGAACCTCCATACTGCTTTCCACAATGGTTGAACTAATTTGCAGTCCCACCAGCAGTGTAGGAGGGTTCCCTTTTCTCCACATCCTCGCCAACATTTGTTGTTGTTTGTGTTTTGGATGTTGGCCATCCTCACTGGTGTGAGGTGATATCTCATTGTGGTTTTAATTTGCATTTCTCTGATGATTAGCGATGTGGAGCATCTTTTCATGTGCCTGTTGGCCATCTGAATTTCTTCTTTGGAGAAGTGTCTGTTCAGCTCCTCTGCCCATTTCTTAATTGGCTTATTTGCTTTTTGTTTGTTGAGGTGCGTGACCTCTTTATATAATTTGGATGTCAACCCCTTGTTGGATATGTTATTTATGAATATATTCTCCCATACTGTAGGATGTCTTTTTGTTCTATTGATGGTATCCCTTGCTGTACAGAGCTTTTTAGTTTGATATGGTCCCATTCGTTAATTTTTACTTTTGTTTCCCTTGACCGGGGAGATATGTTCATGAAGAAGTTGCTCATGTTTATATCCAAGATATTTTTGCCTATATTTTTTGGTCTAAGAGTTTTATGGTTTCATGACTTACATCCAGGTCTTTGATCCATTTTGAGTTTACTTTGGTGTATGGGGTTAGACAGTAATCCAGTTTCATTCTCTTACATGTAGCTGTCCAGTTTTGCCAACACCAGCTGTTGAAGAGGCTGTCATTTCCCCATTGTATATCCATGGCTCCTTTATCATATATTAATTCACCATATATGCTTGGGATTATATCTGGGCTCTCTATTCTGTTCCACTAATCTATGGGTCTGTTCTTGTGCCAGTACCAAATTGTCTTGATTACTGTAGCTTTGTAGTAGAAGTTGAAGTCAGGGAGAGTAATGCCCCCTGCTTTATTCTTCCTTCTCAGGATGCTTTGGCTATTCGGGGTCTTTTGTGGTTCCATATGAATTTTAGAACTATTTGCTCTAGTTCATTGAAGAATGCTGTTGGTAATTTGATAGGGATTGCACTGAATCTGTAGATTGCTTTAGGCAGGATGGGCATTTTGACAATATTAATTCTTCCTAGCCAAGAGCATGGGATGAGTTTCCATTTATTAGTGTCCTCTTTAATTTCTCTTAGTCTTGTAGTTTGCAGGGTACAGGTCTTTCACATCCTTGGTTAGGTTCATTCCTAGGTATTTTATTCTTTTTGATGCAATTGTGAATGGAATTGTTTTCCTGATTTCTCATTCTGCTAGTTCATCGTTAGTGTATAGGAATCAACAGATTTCTGTGTATTAATTTTGTATCCCACAACTTTGCTGAATTCAGATATTAGATCTAATAGTTTTGGAGTGGATTCTTTAGGGTTTTTTATGTATGATGTCATCTGCAAACAAGGACAGTTTGAGTTCTTCCTTGCCAATCTGGATACCTTTTATTTCTTTGTGTTGTCTGATTGCCGTGGCTAGGACCTCCAGTACTATGTTGAATAAAAGTGGGAGAGTGGGCATCCTTGTCTTGTTCCCAATCTTAAAGGAAAAGCTTTCAGCTTCTCGCTCTTAAGTATAATGTTGGCTGTGGGTTTGTCATATATATGCTTAACTTTTTAAGGAGCTTGCAAACTGTTTTGCCAAAATGGCTGTGCCATTTTATATTCCTGTCATCAATATATGAGAGTTCCAGTTGCTCATACCACACTTGATATGGTCAGTCTTTTTAATTAGCTTAGATCTTATATGTAGATCTATAATCCAATTTTTGTTAATATTTGTATATGGTGCAAGTATGAATCAAAGTTCTTTTTTTTTTTGCGTGTGGATATCCAATACTTAGGGGATAGTTTTTAGTGTTTCACTGCTAAGTATGGTATTAACTGTAGGTTGCTCATAGTGACCTTTTCTCAGTTTGAGGAAGTTCCCTTCTGCTCCTAGCTTTCTGAGTTTTATTGGATGTAGCATCTGGAGTCTGTTGATTGCTTTTTCTGCATCTATTGAGATGATCATATTATGGCTTTTCTATTTTAGTCTGTATAGTAAGTTACATGGATTGATTTTTTAATGTAAAACCAATCTTAAATTTTTGGGATAAACCCATCTGAGACCTCTAAATTTCTAACCATATTTTCACTCAATTTTTGCAGTTCCATATTTTCACATTGTGCCATTTCCAAAATAATGATTTCCTACCATCATATTTGTCCTATGGTACATGTTAATTGTTTCTCATTACATTTAGATAACTTTCTGCCTTTACAAATACTTACCAGACTTTTTGGCCCTTTGCCAGAGGTTTCATTCTTATCTAAACAATTTAACAAGTTAGGATTTATAATCTTGGAGAAGCCTTGGGCACATTGCCAGCATCTCTTATCTCAGTCGAGAAAGTTCATTTACTAAATAAAATTGTATCTGAAGTAGAAAAATCAATACCTATCTGAGCCCAGTTAATGCTTTGAACCCATTTTAGTTCAATATACATTAAAACCTTGGACCACCACAGAAACTTACAGTTAATTAAACTCAGAAAGATATAATCAGTGAAAGGATTCATTCATACTGAGGCCACTCCACCTGCTCAGGCAATATGGATCCATAAATTGATCTTTCAAATAAACTTTTCAAAAGGAAATAATTTGCCAATATGCCCTTTACAAATTCTTTACTAATAAAAGTTTTATGGCTCAATTAAATATTTTTAATTTTTTCTTAGAAGGTCATCTGCTAATGTAGACAATTATTTCTGAATTCTTCTATTTTAAACACTTTTTTTCATTGAAGGTCACATGCTCCTAGGGCATAGTTTTTCAAGCTTTATCTGTAAGAGCAACAAGATTGGTTATAGCATGCTGAATGAATTACAGTTCAAAAGTCATTCTAACACTTAATTTTCTTGTCTGTAATCTGTCTTTCTGTCTTTAGAGAGCAAATCCAAGGAGAGTTAAAGATTTCCCAGCTCCACCCCTCCCACATCTAAATTCTCAGTTATTACACAATATCTCCTTGGAGATGAGCTGACTTATGCTGTATCGTGAACTTATAAGTCCTTCAGCTCACTACCACATCTTATATAACATCCCAAGGGTCTCATTCCCAGAGTTGGTCTTGGTCTTCCTTACCATCTGGACCTGTGACCCAGTGGTTTCTATTTCAGTTTCTGCTGGAAAGTCTTGGATGCCTCTGCCACTTTGGCTAGAGTTAGACTGATCATATAATTTATTGTCCAAATGTAGACACTTTTGAGAGTGAGAGGAAACATTACTAATCACTATGCCTAGACAGCAGGCATAAACCAAGCCTCTTCTAAGCATGGGCACCCTACTTAAAGCTAATAAAAGGAACCAGGAAATTATACATCTGTCCATTTGCATGCTGTGATTTCAATATGGTGTGCCAAACTTCACATAATCAAGGAGATACACTCTATGAAAACAATTTCTCATTTTCATCCACAAACCATTTATTTACACTCCCCTGTGCCACAGTAGTCCTATTGCTGTGCTGGTATTCTAGTGTCTTTTCTCCTGCAATTTACCTGTGTCTTCCTCACATCAACCTAGCCTTTTTAAGGTCTGGGGTCTTTGTGTCAGGCTCACAGTCTGTGTCATCAAATAGCAAAGTGATAAGAATGACGGAAAGACACCAACACAGGATAGGAAAGCTGTGAAGAAAAGTGCGTGAACCTTTACAGAGATGATCCCCAAAACGCAGGGACCACACAGCATGCTGGAATTACAGGCTTTAAAAATTCTCACAATGATGTACAGCTGGTGATGATACCACTCACTGCCGGGTGAGACTCCTCCAGCCATGAGCTGCTCCATTTTGCCTTGTCACAGGGAATTTTGCACTTTCCTCTCTGTGATTCCTGTTAACCACATACAGCAAGTACAAAGCAATCCCAGCATATCCCTCAGGTTTTACTGTGTGATCAGGTAAAGTGAAGATCAGTTTCCTAGGTTTAATGTCCCTCAGCAGGCCCAGACTTCATACATGTCTGGGGTCCATTTCTACATGAGTCCTATGTTGCCAGGCCTTACAATGTTTTTAAGTGATAGAAACCTTTATGTTAAATGTTCCAATTTTTAGAGATGTCCCTCAATTCTGATTTTAAAACACTACATAAGGCATACAAAATTAATCTGCAGGCTCATGACTGCTCTCCAGCATAGTCATACCTACCGAGGGCCAATTGTGTTCACTTCTAAACCTCTTTTTGCCAGTTGTGTGTGTTATTGTAATTGTTTATGAAAATAATCCATTAAATGTATTAAAAGGAAAAGTTTGCTTTTTCTATTAAAAAGATTAAATGCTTTGGAAAGACTTTTAAAATTGGGTCACTAAGAATTGCTGTGAAAGATGGAGATGACTTAGCCTGGGTTCTCCCCAGAATAAGCCTGAAGCAAAAGCTTGCGTGCTACTTCGTTGGTAAGGAGTGGAATCTCAGCAGGAATGAGTGGGCGGAGGAAGGAGCAGATCCAGAAGGAAACCCAGTATAAGAACGCTGTGTTTAGCTGGGCACCACGAAGTGCAGATAAATGCTTAAACTCATGGACCAGCCTCTGAGAAGCGACGGACACTGTGCCTCAGGGTAGTATGTGAAGGCCAGGTTAGAGAGAAAGGGGGAAGAATTTGTCCTCCAGCTCTTATCTGCCACTCTTCAAAGGCTCACCGTCAGGACATAACTCCCCTGAATTTCCAAATTGCACAAGCTGGAATTCTTGACAGCAAATAGGCAGGAAGCAGGGGGAACTCAGCAACTTGATATAAATGAGGTGCTGTTAGGCAGGTTGTCCTGGCGGGACGTTTGCAGAGTTCACACAGAGTAGTGTTGGTAGCAGTGCTGGAAGAGGAGAGGGGTGAGGCCAAGAGAATCTGGATTTGTGCATGGTGTCTAATAAAAGGGCACATTGAAAAAAACTGGAAGGTTTCTGGACTCAGATTTCTTGTGTGTTTTAAGTCTTGTCTGCTTAAAAAATACCAGTTCTATAAGTTATATATACAGTGAATATGGTTTTTGCTGGTAATATGGCAGAGAACACCAATCAGCAAACTTAAATCTAAAAAAAAAAGGCCTTGGACAAGTTCTCGATTATAATGTAAATTAGTCACAGGGATGAAAGTACAGTACAGAGAATACAGGCAATAATACTGTAGTGCTTGCTGTGTTGACAGATAATAACTACATTAATTGGGTGAGCATTTGATAATGTAGGTAACTGTCAAATCACTGTGAACATGTGAAACCAATATAATATTGTATATCAACTATACTTCAGTTAAAAAATATTAAAAAAAGAAATGCCATGGCCTCATATCAAAGATAGTTAGATGATTCGTGCCTATTCATGTTTTAAGCTGGAATAAAATGTTTACAGGTTGTATATATTTTTATACAATAATTTCCTTATTAACTTTCCAAATTAACTGACCAGCCTTCCTTAGTAATGTCAGATAGTACAGCTTCTTTATTTTTTCTAAAAGATTAAGCCTCACTGAATTATTTCATAGTTCTTTGATGTTAGTAGTTGGGGGGTATTGATTTTTAATAACAGCTTTATTGGGTTACAATTCACATACCATAAAATTCACCCTTTTAAAGTATACAATTCAGTGATTTTTAGTTTAGTAGTCACAAAGTTGTGCAACCATTCCCACCATCTAAGTCTAGAACATTTTCATCACCGCAAAGAGAAACCCTGTACCCATTAGCAATCAACCCCATTTCCCTTCCCCCCAGTCCCTGGCAACCTCTAATCTACTTTCTGTATCTATGGATTTGCCTATTCTAGACATTCCATATAAATATATAAATGGTATCACGCAAAATGAGGTCTTTTGTGTCTGGCTTCCTTTACACAGCATAATGTTTTTGAAACTTCATCCATGCTGTAGCATCCATTCCTTTTTATGGCCAAATAATTTTCCATTACATAAATGCAACACACTTTTGTTTATCCATTCTTCTGTAGATGGACATCACGTTGATTCCATTTTTTAACTGTTACCAATAATGCTGCTATAAACATTTGTGTCCATGTGTTTGTATAGATACATGTTTTCGATTCCCCTGATAAATACCCAGGAGTGGTATCACTGGCTCATATGGCAGCTCTATGTTTAGCTTTCTGAGGACCTGCCAAACTTCCACAGCACCATTATTCATTCCCAACAGCAGTGTATGAGAGGTCCAATTCCTCTACATCCTTGCCAATACTTGTTATTTTCTGTTTTTTATTATAGAAGTAGTATTTCATTATGGCTTTGATTTTTATTTCCCTAATGAGTAATGATGTCGAACATCTTTTCATGTGCTTATTGGCCATTTGTTTGTCTTCTTTGGAGAGATATCTACTCAAATCCTTTAACCATTTTAATGGGATTGTCTTTTTATTGTTATCAGACTTCTTTATATATTCTGGATACAAGTCCCTTACCAGATACGTGATTTACAAATATTTTCTCTCATTCTGTCAGCTGTTTTTTCTCTTTCTTGATGGTGCCCTAAAGCACAAAGGTTTCTAATTCTGATGAAATCCAGTTTATCTATTTTTTCTTTTGTTGCTTGTGCTCTTGATGTCCTAGCTGAGAAACAATTGCCTAATCTAAGGTCATGAAGATTTACTCCTGTTTTCTTCTAAGTGTTTGGTTAGGTCTTACATGTAAATTGGTTATTTTAATCTGTAACCTTGGAATGAATGGAATTTAATGTTAACAGTACTTATTTTTTATTCTTTATTCCTCCTTCAGTTACCCAGGAAAACAAGTAATAGCTTGAGTCTAACTTTATTCACAGATGTTAAGGCTGTGGTCTTCCCTGGAAGGGGTGAGCATGAGGGTTATGAAGGGATGTTTCTGGGAAGTAATTGTTGATGAGAGAAACAGGTGCCAGCGACTAGCCTCACTTAGAGTTAGATGAATAAGGTTTCATCTTCTCCTTAGAGTCAGTGTGGAGGAAACGCAAAGGTACTGCCAACATACCAGTCCAGGCCCAATGACAGTGGTTATCTGTCCCAGAATTTTTAAGTCTGTTGCCCCAAAGTTCATGTAGATGTGATTTTCACATGTGCCTACAGTACACATTCCATGACTCAGTGAAACCTGTTATTTTATAAATATTGACTCTAATAGGTGACAGGTTTTTTTATAATAAATATTGACCCTAAATAGTGACTGTCTTATAAGCTTGTATGAATTTCTGAGCAATTACTAACTTTTTCTGTCTCAGACTCTATCTTAGAATTTTGACAATATGCTATGATAAATACCTGTTACCCACTTTGAACTTAATAGACTACCCAGAAGTCTTTTGACTCATTGCAGGGTTGGGCCTACTAATACTATTAAAACATTTAGACACGGTAACCTCTGTTGCTATCTCCTAAGTTTGATCATTGAACTCATTAGGTACTTTATCTTCAAAGAAAAGCATTGTTAATTTTGCTTTTAATAGCATCAGAATAAAGTAAGATGCATTTTAATAACTGATGATACCTGCTAGAAGAAATGTATGTTAGGCAAGGAAGTACAGCTAGTAATAAATGTCTATGTCAGTGAATACTATGATTACCTATAATTACATACAGATTAATGAAATGACTGTTTTTATGTCTGCTTATATTAACCTAAAATTCTAATGAGTGAGAAATCCTGTATTTTGGTGAACTCGGAAGTGTACAGTCATGACAGTCTTTCTGTAAACAGTGCCATTTGGGGTATGGTACTACAGGTAGTGTGTTTTTAATACCTAGGATATGTACTCATTTTTGAGGTTTTGAAAATATATTGGTGACTCAAGGATAATCAATAGATTTATCAGGAGGAAGGGGAATGTGCAAAACACTTTTTTAGCAGAACAGTCCAGACTCATGAAGAACTATGAGGAACAGGGAGACATCCTGAAAGCAGTAGGGATCTGTGGTGGTGGAAACCCTACCTGGGGATCACAGCCCTTTGGCCTCATGGTCCTTATCACAAAGGAAGGAACTTAGTTTGAAATGGTTTCTAATAGTCTTTCCCAAGTTTGGTCTTTTTTTCAACAATGGGGCTAGATCTCTTCAAAGAAACAAGTTATCAAGAGCCCGTGTCTCAGTGTCCCATACATGTGCTGTAATGGGGTCCCTTACAGTGCCACGGCAGGCACAAAATGTTCAAAAGTGAAAAGTCAGCCTTTCTCTCACCCACCTTTCTGGGTGTTTCTGGGCTCTCTCTTTCTGATCCTTATCTTTAAACATTTAGAGCTACAATACACCTGGAATTGATATTTGTTTATGGTATTTGGGATATTTGAGATGGGAGCTTACTCTTTTTTCCTTTTTCCATAAAAGAAAATATCTAATTAATCCAGCATCATAAGTGCCACTTTTGCAGTGACTTCTTTATCATAAATTAGGTATCTATATATGGACTCTACGTTCCATTGGTTTATATGTCAATATTTTCAACAATATCACACTGTAATAATTACTATAGATATATAATATGCCTTAATATCCAGTAGAGTATGTCCTCACACATTTTTTTTCCTCAGGAGTGAAAAAAAAACTCATTATTCTTGACCCTTGACGTATATTCTTTGCCCTTACACTTTAGAATCCATTTGTCAATTCCACAAAAATTAACTCACTTAAATTTTGATTGGGATTACACTTATTCTATAGATAAACCTAAAGAGAAATGACATCTTTACTATTTTGTCTTCTCATACACTGATGTAGTACGTCCTTCCATTCATTTATGTCATTTTCAATTTCTCTAAAAATGTTTTTAGGTTTTCTGAATAGAGGTATCACACATCTTTCTTCGAATGTTATCACTAGGTATCTGATATGTTTTGATGTTATTGTAAATGGTATCTTTTCAAATTTTCATTTTTTAATGGTTTGATGCTCAACTATGGAAATTCCATTGATTTTTTGCATACTGATCTTTACCTTGTAAATTTGTTACATTCATCTAATAATTAATATTACTCTGTAGATTTTATTTTCTAATGCAAAAATTCAATTTTATTATTTCCTCTATCTTTCATACTGTTATTTATTTTTCTTACCTTATTTTATTGGCTAAGTCCTGCAGTACATTCAGCTGTCAGAGTAAACACTGTTAACATTTCATTAAGTACTATGTTTCCTGTAGTTTTTTTTCCCATAAATAAGCCTTAACAAGTTAAAGAAATTTTCTTCTGTCCCTAGTTTGCTAAGAATGGTTTTTTTAATGACTCCATGTAGGATTTTATCAATTTTTACATCTATTAATAAAATCATGAGTTTTCTCATTTCTGTTTATGTGATGAATAAAATTGATTTTTGTATGCTAAAACAGCCATATATATATTCCTGAAATAAACCCAAGTTGGTTGTGATGTATCCTTTTATATTTTGCTGGATTCAGTTTGATTTTAATCTAAGTAGGTTATATTAATTTGCAGTAATCCAGTGTTTTTGATGCAATAATAAGAAAATAGAATGGATTAATTACAAAATTACATTTGTAAAGATGTCACAGAGTTGTGGAACAAGGAGGAAGAGGTAAACTAAAATTCCAGAACAGTAAGATCCCTTCCTAGATAAGCTAATGACTTTCATTGTTTTATTTCCCTGGTGGTCTTGATTTAGACAGAGAGACTCTTCTAGAAGAAAAAGAAGCCAGAAGAATTTTTGAAAGTCACACAGGACTGATGTAACTTGCTAGACATTTGAAGAGAACAAATGCAAGTCTCTTTCCCCATGAGATACTTCCTGAATTTTAGGGTGATGCATGAGGCAGGGAACTGGGCCAGAAAGGCAGATTACAATATCCCATTGTCTTGTGGTGTTTAGGCAAAAAAAATCCTACGGGGAAAGGAGTTTTTCACAAATTCAGTATCAGCCTTTCCCTCAGGTATATGTACATGAGTGTATTAGTTTGCTAGGGCTGCCAGAACGAATTATCACAGACTGAGTAGCCTAAGAACAAAAGTTTTTTGTCTCACAGTTCTGGGGGATGGAAGTCCAAGATCAAGGTGTCAGCAGGGCCGGTTTCCTCTGAGGCCTCTCTCCTTGGCTTGTGGATAGTGGCCTTATACCCCGTGTCTTCACGTGGTCTTCCCTCTCTGCCTGTCTGTGTTCCAGTCCCCTCTTCTAAGGACACCAGTCCTACTGTATTAGGGCCTACCCCAGTGAACTCATTTTAACTTTATTATTTCCTTAAAGACCCTATCTCCAAAACAGTCACATTCTGAGTTACTTGGAGTTAGGACTTCAATATATGAATTTGGGGAGGGGGTACATTTCAGCCCATAACAATGGGGTTGGAGGCTAAAGAGCTAAGTTCAAACCTCTGAAGGAAAGAATTAAAGGCTTTCAGGACTTAGAAAATGGAAACTTTACAAACTCTCAATTAAAAGCCCTGACCCAACTCAATCACTGATGGACTGAGGTAATCTGCTCCTCAGTCTGGCTGAGGAAGGGTGCACCCCTCACTAATGGTAGATGCCATCTAGAGCCTTCCTCTTGTTCACGTAAGTTCCGCTATATAATAAAAGATTACTAGACATGTAAAGAACAGGAAAAAATTACTAATGACCAAGAAAAAAATACCAGTAATAGAAGCAAACCTTCCTTTCATTGAGAAGTCTTTAAATTACAGATTCACTTTATTAAGGGTTATTGGATTGCTCTAGTTTTTCTTCTTGTGTCAGCTTTGAAGAATTGAGTCTTGCTTGAAATTTCACCCAATTTTTCAGAATTATAAAGTTGTTTATAATATCCTTTGTCATCTTTTAATATCTAAAGCATTAGTAATAATGGTAAGCAGATGTAAAGTACCTGAAAGTTCAGTTCACAGCTGCTCCAGGCTGTGGTAACATGAGGTATTTAATCTTTCCCTTGATCAGTCTCACAGGAAGTTTATTTGTTCATTAACTTTTTTCAAAGAACTATCTTCTGGCTGTGTTGATTTTCTCCATCATGTGTATGTTTTTATTGCATGAATTTCTGCTTTTATCTTTATTTTTCCCTTTTTTTCACTTTCTTGGGTTTTCTTTTGGCTATTTTCTAGTTTTGTGAGATAGCTATTTAGATCATTCATGTTTCAGTCTTCTTTCCTAATATATGCACTGTATATGCTGCAATTTCCTCTAAGTATGGCTTTTACTGCATCTTAACAAGTTGTGACAGGTTGTATTTTCAAAATTAATCGGCTTAAAATATTTTCTAATATCCTTAATGGTCTTTTGTTTGAAGAATGGACTATTTAGAAATATGTTTCTTAATGTACAAATGTGTGAAATTTCTACTTATAATTTTGTTACATGTTCCTAGCTTGACCTGTGGTCAGAAAATATATTCAATATCATTCAGTTCTTTCAAAGTATTGAGAGTTGCTTTGCTGGACCACAGAGTCCAAAATGCTGGACCACATTTTTCATGTGTACTTGAAAAATTATACTTTATCCCTGAATTTGCTTGTTCATTCTTGGCACTCTCTAGTACCTTGTTTATCTTAGTGGTGGTTTCCTTATTTCCATTTTTTAAAAATTAATTAATTAAATATAACATCCTGGAAAAAGCATAATTCAGAAAATAGCCACAAAACAAGTAAACCCGCAATCCATCCTCTAAGGTCAAGAAACACAGTATTATTAGCACCTTAGAAGCCACATGTCTATGCCTTCTGTTGTCAGGCAATCCAATCCTGGGAGATCTCCCTGCACACTTGGTGAGACCAGACCTCAACCCAAAGAGGGTTCTTAACTCTGATGGAGAAAGAATTCACAAACAGGTCAAACAAGTGTAGGTAAGGAAGGAATCCATTAAAGCAAGAGTGGCGAGAATGCAGCAGGTGTACAGGCACCAGAGAGCAGGTAAGAACACAGGGAGGAACGGGAAGCTCAGCATAGGGAAAATCCCTTGCCAACTCCTAAAGCCAGGTCACCTGACGTCCAGTGTCTGCTTGAATCTGCACAGCATGGGAACTAAGCCCCTGCCACCCCAGGATTTGGGGGAGCCACAACAAACACTGGTGTAACCATTGGACTACATCAGAGGCAGGCTTTCCTTCTAGCCAGCACACCTGGGCCAATGTGTCTGCATCATTCCCTGGGGATGCCAAAGGCAAATGGCCAGTCACATGATATATGGTAACTGTCTTAGTCTGACTAGAGGCCGTAGGTCTTGCCACAACTCTTGCCCCCAAAGGGGCCCATGACCAACCATCCAGTTGGCATGGTACCATATCGGTAGCCACAGGGTCAAGCCCCAATAGATGGCCCAGCTGTCAGTGCAGACAACTATGGGGGAAGGCTCCTGGGTGATCACGAGCCATACTGCCTGCAACTCAGCTCAATGGCTGCTCTTCCCCTCTCCATCCTCCATCCACATTGTCTCGGTCTGAGGATGGAAAGACACAGCCCTCCACTTCAGGGGCTGCCCACGACTGATGCCATCTCTATACCAAGCATCTTCAAGTATAAGGGCTTCTTTTCCCTCCTGATAAGGACTCTCAGCTACTAATGGTTCTAAAGTAAGTTCTTCCTGCTTTTCACTAGTATATATCACTGGCCCCAGTAAGCATTGGAGTTCTCCACTTAAGGGGCTGTTGGTGAGGGTGCTACGCTGCTGTAAGTATACACACCATTTGGCCAGTGTAGGAATCTGCACCACGCCACTCCGTGGCTTTTGGGTCCAGTCTCGCACCACCCACATCCCCCTGCAATGGAATAGGTGGTTATTACCTTGGTCAGAGCTGTTCCGATGATGGGCTCCGTAGCCAGCAAGGTGTGGTACACAGCAGCTAGTTGCTTCTCTATCAAGGTGTACCAGACCTCTGCTCCTTTCCATAGTTGTGACGAGAATCCAATAGGTTGGCATGTCCATTCAATACCCTGCCAGAGGCCCCATCCACAACCATCGTCAGTTACATGAACATATAGCTCACAGGGCCTTGATGAGTCCATTATACTCAAAGCCTGTACAGCCTTGACTACTCACTTAGGCAACAGTAAAAGCAGATGCACATATTTCATCCTAGTCCAAGCTGATGCCATTTCATACATACTGGTATAAGGGCTTCAGAATTTGTGCCAAGTATGGGATAAACACTCTCCAGTAGCCCAAAAGACCCCAAAACTCCTGTAATACTGCCATAGTGGTAGGGGTAAGGAAGGCCTGGACCTTGTCTATTACTGCTTCTGGAATAATTTTAGTTTTACCTGACCAGACAACCCCCAAGAACTTTACTGACAAGCCAGGTCCCTGAACCTTGGTGCTGTTCACAGCCCATCCTTTCTCCTGTAGATGTTGCAGCAGTCTAGGTGCCGCACCTTCTAAGTCTGCAAGAGAATCAAACGTGAGCATAATATCATGAATGTAGTGATACAGCCACACCATTTCTGGTTTTTTCCATATGACCAAGTCCTAAGCTACAAGTCTGTGACAAATGGTGGGACTGTGGAGATATCCCTGTGGAAGGACAGTGAACATCTACTGCTGGCCTTCCCACGTGAAGGCAAACTGTTCCTGACTTTCCTGAACTATGTCAATAGAAAATAAAGCATTAGCAAGGTCCACAACATTGATACACTCCTAGTTCATGACAGGGTGTCCATAAGGGCTGCTATAGAGGGGACAGCAGCATGCAAAGGGGGTGTGACTGTATTCAGTTCCCTGTAGTCTGTGGTCATATGCCAGGAGCCATCTGGCTTTTTCACTGGCCACACCAGGGAATTAAAAAGACTGTGAGTGGGCTTTATGATGCCCACCCTCTCCAACTCCTGTAGAGTTCCTCCAATTTCCTTGTGTCCCCCGAAGCAGCTTATACTGCATTGTATTTGTCACCTGCTGAGGTACAGGCAGAGCTACAGGTGGGTGCTTAGCATGTCACCTCAGAACTGCTTTTACCACATGTACCCTCAGTCTGAACTCACCTGAAGTGGTCTGTAACCACAGGCCCTGCAAGATATCGACCTCCAAAATATATTCCAGGATGGAAGAAATGTGCACAGTATACTCCTTTGGGGGTAAAAACTCTATCTCCAATGGGACTTGGGCTTTCTTCACTCTAATTGCCTTACCCCCATAGCCACTATCACAGCAGGGGTCCTGGGAAAACGCTCAGGCTTGCCATAAATCAGAGAACACTCAGCCCCTGTGTCCACTAGTGCCAGGACACATTGTACATCCATGGGGGACAAATGAATTTCTAATTCTACATGTGGCCTCTGGCCCCCACCACGTCCCCCAAGGTGGGGGCCTTGACCCCCACCTCAGTCAAACTGCAGTGCCCAACCATCATCCTGTGGGGGTGAGGGCCCAGGCGGAGCCTGAGTACCGTCTCCCAGGAAGTCTTGCAGGTACACAGGCCAGACGTCAGCCTTTGACTCTGGCTTTCATGTCCTGGACCTCAGCGGCTGGAACTGCTGCTCTGGCTTTAATTGGTGTCACAGTTCTAACAAGATCCTATTGGGCTGCCCATCAAGTTTTTCTTTCACTACCCTGGCCTTTATCAATCAGCCCACATCTGGGTCCTTGAAACCTTCATGGGGCCCTTTGCTCCTCTCCTTTCAGTCATAGCCTGAACTTCCTTCTGTGCTTTTATTGTTTCAAACCTCCCTCAGATCTGCTAAAGTATAAGTAGCCTCACTTATGGGTTGCCCTATGTAGGGGGCAAGAATAATCACGAGGAACCCAAAGAGAAAATGGCTAGCTGTATGGAGCATCAGATTTCTTATTCCTACAGTGAACAACTCCTCGTCAGGGCTCTGGGAGTCCATATTATAGATGACATTTTCCATGCCCAGCTCCCATAACAACTGCTGGAGCTCTGCATATGTTTTCCAGTTAGTGAGTAAGTATTGCAAATCACCCTGATTAGTCCAAACTACCCTGATGGCTGCTGTCAGCCGATCCAGAAGCACCTGATACCCTGAGATGTAATGGTAACTTTGCGACCACTGCAGGGGGGAAGGGTGAGTCACCAGGGAAGCCAGTCTACCCATTTCAGGACCCAACATAAAAATGTTTTCCACCCCCATATCCCAGAGACACAAAAGCCACGTAGGCAGAGGTTCTGATGGATCGTGCTGAAACTGGGCGCTCGTGCCCACCAGCTCATCCTGGGTACAGGGGTGGGGCGTGGAGTGCTCCACAGCCTGGGGAGGGGGCACCTCCTCCCCCTGAGGAGCCCGCTTTTTACTTCCTTAATTACAACTGGGTGGGCCTTTAACACAGGAGGGGCTGGTGCCTCCGGTGGCGGCCTTGGCAACAGTCCTGTCCTTGGCCCACCCCTTCATCCTTCCCCAACATTTCTACCATCTCTGGGGCTAAAGGCACCGCTCCTTCCTCCCCCTCCCCCACAGTCTCCTGCAACATGGATTCTCCTGCTGCCTCCTCCCTCGCTGCTAATGTATCTTCCAGGAGCATGACCGATCTTCTCAATAACTGTCTCTCTTTCTTAAGGGCATCCCATAGGTCATCACCCAGCTCTTCCAGGAGACACCGAAGTGTGTCTCTCTCCTGCTGAAGTCTCTCTCTCTCCTTGATAACCCTTTCTACTATCTCGAGAAACATTCCACAATCCTGACTGCTACACAGCCATTCAGAGCCTCTAAGCACTCTTTTGTCTCACGGAGGGCTAATTCTATAGTTGCCAGTGTCTCTACCCTTCCCCAGAACCCCACCCATCTAGAAGGTGCTTTAAACTAGGCCAATTCCCTGCTAGGGGCTCCCCAGTTGGAAGCCGCACAGATAGAGGGCTCTCGATTGAAGCTGCACCCTCCACCACTGCAGCCACTGGGCCCTCCCCACCATCCACAGGGGTGTTTCCAGGTATCTCCCCACCATCCCTAGGGGCAGCCCACCCAAGCATTGCACCCATGAAGACAGATTTCAGGTTCAGAGGCCCTGCCAACTACTGCCAGGTATAACTCTGGAGGGAAAAATGTTCACAGCCCAGGGCAAATTACCTTTGAAGCTGAAATCAGTCAAAGGGAGAAATAAAGTGGGAGAAATTCATTTATTGCATACAAGCAGTTGTCCACCTCTGCTTTCCGGTGTCTCTCATGACCCAGCTGTAAAAAGGGACCCTACCCTACCTCTCCAGTCCAGATTTGTCCTTGCTCCCCATTGTAATCACCTATTGATATGGAGACGGACTACTTCTCTCCAACCCTTGGAAACACCTATTGATATGATGATACACTAAAGCCAGGTGAGATATTCTGGAAACATTGCAATTTTACCCACACCCTGGCACTAGCTAAGCACCTGAGAAGATCACATCTGGGTAGGCTGTGATTGTCAGACTATGATTGTTAGGTGCTAAGCCCCTTGAGCGGTGCTTTATTGTGCTTATTAATCCCCTGAGAGCTTATTAAAATACAGAACCAGATTCAGTAGGACTTCAGGAAAGCCTGAAGTTCTGCATCTCTAACAAGCTGGTCTATGGCCCACACTTGGAGTAGCAAGGACCTAGAACACAGGCTCCCTCTTCCTTCCACATGCAGGAGTTCCTTTTGTCCCATGTTAGTGGAGCAAAAGTAGGTTTGGAAAATGGCAAGCTATTTAAACCTTCTCTGTGCTGTTTAATCACTCTTTTGATAAGATATTACAGATAAAGTCCTTTACTTCAGGTGCAAAAGAGCCTTCTAAATGTCTCAGTAGCTTATCTACATAGAATACTTCTTTCAACCCTACATAGTAAACAGAAATAACAAGATAAAATGGCAGGAATAAGTCCAACATACCAATAATCACAATAAATAAAAATAGATTAACTCACTTACCAAGGGACAATGACTATCAGATTGGCTTTTTTCCTACTATTTTATTATGACAATTTTCAAATATGCAGAAAAGTTGAAAGAGTTGTAACTGTATACACCTATATACCCACCACCTAAATTAAACAATTAATATTTGCTATATTTGCTTCATCACCTCTCTTTCCAAACTGACTTTTTAAAGAATCCAGTTATATACTGCTTACAAAACATCTAAAAACACCACAGAGAAGTTAAAAATAACAGAATTCAGAAGTCGCTTTCACTTTTTTATATTTATTGAGTTCAAGTTCTACAAGTTCAAATTAATGGAGTAAATTGAAAAAAAAAGGATTATCTCTACACTAAGCAATTTGAAGATTCTTCCTTATAGTATTGGTCTTCTCAATAGCTCAGTTTTGTGGATTGTTTCCATTTCATGCAGAGCTTAGGCCCTTTCAAATTAGTTATTATCCCCCAATTCTGGGGGTTCCCAGGCAGTTTTACAAATTTTTAAAACAGTCTTTCCTCACAGGCACTCTGGCATCAGCTGTCAGGCGCTGCAGTCCTCTCCTAGGCTGCCGCCGATGCCCAGAGCCTTCCCCTTACCAAAGCTGCCTGTGGAACATTGCCTCCATAAGGTCAGACATGAATCTCTTGGGGTCTGGAGACTAATCCACATACAGGCATTTTACCACCCAAGATCCCTCCTGACACTAAGGCCTCGTCCTCTACTGGAGAGTGCTACTACCCAAGGCTCAACAGTCAAATGGTTTTTAGTTAAAATCTGTATATTGCAAAGGAGTGACTTTTTACATCTATATTTCCCCTCTATGGATCTGAAAATGTATCGGGTGCACCTGGCTGACCAAAATATGACCAATAAATCAAATTCAGAAATGCTTAACTCAATATGTGTTAAGCAACCACCCAGGAACAGCGTGATTAAAAAAAAAAAACAATCATGTATCGCTTCTTCTGCAGATACATGATTTCAAAATCTTAGTCTATGTCGGTATCCCACATTTCCATCACTGTAAACATAACAATCCAAACCTGCAAGAAGCTGAAATGTTATTTCTGTTTCCCGCATAGTTCATGCTGAACACATTGCATATTAAGAGAGGGATCTGACCTGAGATTAAAGGACTCCTTCTTTCTCTCAGCACTATGTTTATCATGCTTATCATTCTGTTTTTTTCTTAATGTTATCTCATCATTGTAATGCTATTTTTCTATATCAATTGATTGTTATTTGGAAAGAAAAAAATTTATAATTAATTTCATAGTCTTTTCCTTATTTTACTACAGACCTGAGAACTGTATAACTGTTCAGTGTGGTGATAAAGCATGATTGCATTTGCAAAGGATTCTTGAGTCAATTTGAGTTGCTCTTTCTTATTTGTAACTACTTAATCAGACTGGAATGAGTGCATCACACACTGAACGAACAGTGTGTGCAAAGGAAAGGTCAGAAGATAAGATCAGGGGAATGGCATTTGGTAGATACTACAAATAATTCAGGATGGCGAAAGCAGAGATTGGTGGAAGAGAGTAGAGAGAGATGAGGCTGGTGTTATAAGGAAGGGTTTGATCAGAAAGGCCTTGCATACCATGCTAACAAAGTTTTCTTTAAACATGGTGCCACTGAAAGCATTTAATCAGGAAATGCGCTCAGGTTTGTGTTTTGGGATTGTCTTTTGATGTAGTATGGTAAATGCATTGCTGGGGTTGTGGCAAGAAGAGAGGAAGAAAATCAATTGAATGGTTGTTTCCTAATCTAGACTTGAAAAGAGAATTGCTGGAACTAAAGTAGCAAAGAAAGAAATGGAGAGAAATGAATGGATTTCTCAGGGGGTAGAATAGAACCATTAATTGGATGCAGAGGCTAACGAGGGGAGAAAAGCTCAAAGGACAAGCAAGTATCCTTCTGACCGGGGATTTCTGAAGAACATAGAAAACAGACTCTCATGGAGTGTACATTTAAAGTGCTATGGAAAAGAGTAATTTAAGGTAGGAAGGGTAATAGTAATCAGTATGTGTTCTAAAAAAGTTAACATAAAAAAGAAGGTTGAGAGAATAAATGTGCTTAATAGGGAATTATTTTCTTGTTTTCTGATTGCAGTAGGATTTCAATCAGAAGAAAAGCACCTTGAGAAACTCAAGGACAAGATACAGGAGGAGAGAGATCCCCTGCTCAAACCAATGTATACTCAGGAAGAGCTAAGAATGCTATTGATGAATTAAAGTAACCCAAATAATTCCATAGGTCTCATGACACTAAAACATTGTCAGATGTTGTAGAATCTCAGTGAAGAACTAACATTGCTTTCAGTTAAATTGTTCCAAAGCATGATGTTAAGAATTTATTAGGAGACTCTTGTTAAGAACAAGAACAATGGAAAAGATGGCTGCATAAGAAGTGAGGCAGAGACCTCCTCCCAAAATCTGCAAAGACTGCAGAACAAACTGCCTGTGTCTGGGGAAAAAAGAAGACTTCACAGAAAAGGGTAAAGTATCAAAGACGTGATCTGGTGGGACCCAAGCCCTCCCCCAACACCAGCTCACAGGCAGGAGGAAAAGAAACAGGGCAGGAAGGGAGTAGAAGCCCAGGACTGCTAAACACCCAGCCCTGGAGATCTGCTCTGGGAGCATGAACTGACATTACATGGTGCTCTGGAGATTAGTGAGGTTGGAAAATAAAGACAGGCAGAATACTCAGAGAGACTGAGATTCCAGATGCTTGTGGAGAACAGGTATGTAAACCGGCCACTCTGAGACAAAGGAAAGGCGGGGACTTTGAAAGAATTCCCAACAGCAAGAGGGGTGCTAAAGAGGCAAAGATTACAGATAGCTTGCTGCTCAGGAGAAAGGGCAGGTAGACGAAATCATCCTGGCACACAGTGCAGCAGGTTGGGAACTTTCAGGAGCTTCAGATGCTCCATTCCCTGGCTGGCAATGCAGCCCCAAGGACCCCCACTGCAATATGCAATACGCAGCCTGCTGCTCCTTCCTCCCAGCAGGCACTGGTTCACAAACCTACTGCCCCACCATTGCACTAGGCCAGCCAGAGGGTGGCCCTGCCTACGGCAGCTACAGGGACATAATACAGAGGCTCCTCCCTGTGCCACACAGCCCACTTCCTCACAGTGGAAGCAGACACTGCAGCCAGGAAGCAGGAAAAAGCTCTTTACTCCTGGCAGGTGCTGGTACCACTTGCCATTGATCCAGGTGCTTGACTGCTCCAGAGAGTAGAGCTCCTGTGCACTATAGGGTGCTTTCTACACAAAGTTATTATTACACAGGAATCACTAGAATGAAATGGCAAAAAAATTTTGTACGAACAAAAATTCAAATGACAGAAAGAGGGCAAAGTGAAACTGAAATCACCAATCTTCCTGAGAAACATTTCAAATAAAAATCATAAACATGCTCAGAGAGCTACAGAAAAATATTCAAGGTCTCAGGGAAGACTTCAAGAAAGAGAGAGAAACTTTGAAAAAAAATATCTGAAATGAAACATACAATGGAGGGATTTAAAAGTAGATTAAATGAAGTAGAAGAGATAAGTAAAACAGAAATTAGAGAACAGGAATACAAAGAAGCTGAGGCACAGAGAGGAAGAAGGACCTCTAGGAATGAAAGAATAATAAAAGAGCTATGTGACCAATCTAAATTGAACAATATTCACATTATAGGGGTACCAGAAAAAGAAAAGAGAGAAAAAGGGATAGAAAGTCTCTTTGAGGAAATAATTGCTAAAAACATCCTGAATCTGGGGAAGTAAATAGTCTCTCAGGTCATGGAAGTGCAGAGATGGCGCAATGCAAGACACCTAAGGAAGACAACAACAAGACATATAATAATGGCAAAGATCAAGGACAAGGAGAGAGAATTAAAGCAGCCAGAGAGAGAAAAAAGATCAAGAATAAGGAAAAGCCCATCAGGCTATCAGCAGATTTATCAGCAGAAACCTTACAGAGCAGAAGGGACAGGCATGATATATTTAACGCAATGAAACAGAAGGACCTCCAACCAAGAGTACTCTACCCAGCAAGATTATCATTTAAATTTGAAGCAGGGATTAAACAATTACCAGAGAAGCAAAAGTCGAGGGAATTTACCAACCACAAATTGTCTCTACAGTGTATTTTAAAGGGACTGCTACATTTGGAAGTGTGCCAAAGAGTAAATAGCCGTCACCAGAGAAAACAAACCCACAATAAAGGAAGTAGACCAATTAATTACTAAGCAAATTCAAATTAAATCAACTACGCACAAAGTCAGTCAAGGAACACAAAGAGTACAGAATATGACACCTAATATTTAAAGAGTGGAAGAAGAAGAATAAAAAGAAAAGAGAGAAAAAAAAAAAAAGAACCTTTAGATTGTGCCTGCAATAGCATAAGAGAGTTAAGTTAGACCATTAGATAGTAAGGAAGCTGCCCTTTAACCTTTGGTAACCACAGATCTAAAGCCTGTAATGGCAATAAGTACATATCTATTGATATTCACCCTAAATGTAAATGTACTGAATGCACCAATCAAAAGACAAAGAGTTACAGATTGGATAAAAAAGCAAGACCCATCTATATGCAGCCTACAAGAGACTCACTTCAAACATAAGACATACACAAACTAAAAGTGAAGGGATAAAAAAGATATATCATCCAAAAAATAGGGAGAAAAAAGCAGGAGCTGCAATACTTGTATCAGATAAAATAGGCTTCAGAACAGAGTAACAAGAGACAAAGAATGACATTTCATAATGACAAATGGGTCAGTTCAACAAGAGGATATAACCATTATATATATCTATGCACCCAACATGGGAGCACCCAACTATGTGCAACGAATACTAACAGAATTAAAAGGGGAAATAGAATGCAATGAATTTGTTTTAAGAGACTTCAATACACCACTCACTCCAAAGAACAGATAAACCAGACAGAAAATAAGTAAGAAGACAGAAGCACTGAACAACACAGAACAGATGGGACCTAAAAAGACATCTACAGAACACTCCACCCAAAAGCAACAGGGTTCACATTCTTCCCAAGTGAACCTGGAACACTTTCCAGATTAGATACATTCTAGGCCACAAAAAGAGCATCAATAAATTCAAAAAGATTGAAATTGTACCAACCAACTTCTCAAATCACAAAGGTATAAAATGGGAAATAAATTGTGCAAAGAAAACAAAAAGGCCCACAAACACATGGAGGCTGAAGAACATGCTCCTAAATAATCAATGGATCAATGCCCAAATAAAAACAGAGATCAAGCAATATATAGAGACAAATAAAAACAACAGTTCAATGCCCTAACTTCTGTGGGACACAGTAAAGGCAGTTCTAAGAGGAAAGTATATAGCAATACTGGCCTATCTCAAGAAAGAAGAACAATCCCAAACGAACAGTATAAACTCACAATTAATTAAACTAGAAAAAGAAGAACAAATGAGGCCCAAAGTCAGTAGAAGGAGGGACATAATAAAGATCAGAGAAGAAATACATATACTTGAGAAGAATAAAACAATACAAAGAATTAATGAAACTAAGAGCTTGTTCTTTAAGAAAATAAACAAAATAGGTAAACCCTTAGCCGGACTTACAGAGAAAAAAAGAGTCTACACACATAAACAGAATCAGAAATAAGAAAGGAAAAGTCGCTACAGACACCACCGAAGTACAAAGAATTATTAGAGAACACTATGAAAAATTATATGCTAACAAACTGGATAACCTTGAAGAAATGGACAACTTTCTAGAAAAATACAACCTTCCCAGGCGGACACAGGAAGAAACAGAAAATCTGAACACATCAATTACCAGCAACAATATTGAATTGGTAATCAGAAAACTATCTAAGAACAAAATCCCTGGACCAAAAGGCTTCATTGCTGAATTTTATCAAACTTTTAGAGAAGACCTCATACCCATTCTCCTTAAAGTTTTTCAAAAAGTAGAAGAAGAGGGGATACTTCCAAATTCATTCTATGAGGCCAAATCACTCTAATACCAAAACCAAGCAAAGACACCACAAAAAAAGAAAACTACAGACCAATAACCCCGATGAACATAGATACAAAAACAAAATATTAGCAAAACAAATACAAAAATACCTAAAAAATCATCCATCATGTTCAAGTGGGATTTATTCGGGGGGAAAAAGGGTGGTATAATATTTGAAAATCCATCAAGATCATACACTTCATCAACAAAAAGAAAGACCAAAATCACATGATCATCTCCATAGACACTGAAAAAGCATTTGACAAAATTTAACATCCACTCATGATAAAAACTCTCAAGAAAATATAGAGGCCAAGTACCTCAACATAATAAAGGCCATATACGACAAACCCATAGCCAACATTATACTTAACAGCAAGAAGCTGAAAGCTTTTCCTCTAAGATCAGGAACAAGACAAGGATGCCCACTCTCCCCACTTCTATGCAACATAGTACTGGAGGTCCTAGCCATGGCAATCAGACAACACAAAGAAATAAAAGGCACCCAGATTGTTAAGGAAGAAGTTAAACTGTCACTGTTTGCAGATGACATGGTACTATACATTAAAAAAACCCTAAAGAATCAACCCCAAAATTACTAGAACTAAAAATGAATTCAGCAAAGTTACAGGATACAAAATTAATACACAAAAATCTGTTGCATTCCTATATACTAACAATGAACTAGTAGAAAGAGAAATCAGGGAAATCATTCCATTTACAATTGCATCAAAAAGAATAAAATACCTAGGAATAAAACTAACCAAGGTGGTGAAAGACCTGTACCCTGAAAACTACAAGACACTCATGAAATAAATTAAAGAAGACACCAATAAATGGAAATACATACCGTGCTCAAAGATAGGAAGAATTAATATTGTCAAGATGACCATCCAGCCGAAAACGATCTACAGATTCAATGCAATTGCTATCAAAATACCAACCGCATTCTTTTTTTTTGTCTTTTTTAAAATTTATTTTGATATCATTAATCTACAATTAAATGAGTAATATTATGGTGATTACACTACCCCCTTCATCAGGTTCCCCCCCCCAACCCCATTGCAGTCACTGTCCATCAGCTTAGTGAGATGCCATAGAGTCACTACTTGTCCTCTCTGGGTTGTACAGCCCTCCCCATGCCCCCCGAACATTACATCTGCTAATCGTAATGTCTCTTCTTCCCCTTTACCCCTCCCTTCCCACCCATCCTCCCCAGTCCCTTTCCCTTTGGTAACTATTTGTCCGTTCTCGGGTTCTGTGAGTCTCCTGCTGTTTTGTTCCTTCAGTTTTTTTTTTTCCTTAGTTCTTATACTCCACATATGAGAGAAATCATTTGGTATTTGTCTTTTTCAGCTTGACTTATTTCACTGAGCATAATACCCTCTAGCTCCATCCATGTTGTTGCAAATGGTAGGATTTGTTTTCTTCTTATGGCTGAATAATATTCCATTGTGTATATGTACCACATCTTCTTTATCCATTCATCTACTGATGGACACTTAGGTTGCTTCCATTTCTTGGCTATTGTAAATAGTGCTGCAATAAACATAGGGGTGCATCTGTCCTTTTCAAATTGGGCTGCTGCATTCTTAGGGTAAATTCCTAGGAGTGGAATTCCTGGGTCAAATGGTATTTCTATTTTGAGTTTTTTGAGGAACCTCCATACTGCTTTCCACAATGGTTTAACTAATTTGCAGTCCCACCAGCAGTGTAGGAGGGTTCCCTTTTCTCCACATCCTCGCCAACATTTGTTGTTGTTTGTGTTTTGGATGTTGGCCATCCTCACTGGTGTGAGGTGATATCTCATTGTGGTTTTAATCTGCATTTCTCTGATGATTAGTGATGTGGAGCATCTTTTCATGTGCCTGTTGGCCATCTG
This sequence comes from Smutsia gigantea, assembly GCA_032199065.1. NCBI lineage: Eukaryota > Metazoa > Chordata > Mammalia > Pholidota > Manidae > Smutsia > Smutsia gigantea. Next base: position 132,654 of record JAVSCE010009324.1, read on the forward strand.
AATTTCTTCTTTGGAGTAGTGTCTATTCATGTCCTCTGCCCATTTCTTAAATGGATTATTTGCTTTTTGTTTGTTGAGGTGCGTGAGTTCTTTATATATTTTGGATGTCAACCCCTTATCGGATACGTCATTTATGAATATATTCTCCCATGCTGTAGGAAGTCTTTTTGTTCTACTGATGGTGTCCTTTGCGGTACAGAAGCTTTTCAGCTTCATATAGTCCCACTTGTTCATTTTTGCTTTTGTTTCCCTTGCCCAGGGAGATATGTTCATGAAGAAGTTGCTCATGTTTATGTCCAAGAGCTTTTTGCCTATATTTTTTTCTAAGAGTTTTATAGTTTCATGACTTACATTCAGGTCCTTGATCCACCTTGAGTTTACCTTTGTGTATGGGGTCAGACCAACCGCATTCTTTAACGAACTAGAACAAATAGTTCTAAAATTCACACAGAACCACAAATACCCTAAATAGTCAAAGCAATCCTGATATGGAAGTCTAAAGCCAGGGGCATTACACTCCCTAACTTCAAACTCTACTACAAAGCCACAGGAATCAAAACACTTTGGTACTGGCACAAGAACAAAGCCATAGATTAATGGAATAGAGAATCTAGATATAAACCTAAACAGATATGATCAATTAATATATGATAAAGGAGCCATAAATATACAATGGGGAAATGACAGCCTCTTCAACAACTGGTCTTCAAAAACTGGACACCTACATACAAGAGAATGAAACTGGTTGGGTTGATTATCTAACCCCATACACAGAAGTAAACTTGAAATGAATCAAAGACCTGAATGTAAGTCATGAAACCATAAAACTCTTAGAAGAAAACATAGGCAAAAATCTCTTGAAAATAAACATGAGCAACTTTTTCCTGAACACCTCTCCTCGGGCAAGGGAAACAAAAGCAAAAATTAACAAATAGGACTACATCAAGCCAAAAATCTTCTGTACAGCAAAGGACAGTATCAGCAGAACAAAAAGGCATCCTACAGTATGGGAGAATATATTTGTAAATGACATATCCGACAAGGGGTTAACATCCACAATATATAAAGACTTCACATTCCTACCTCAACACCCAAAAAGCACTTAACCCAATTAAAAAATGACTGGAGGGCATGAACAGACAATTATCCAAAGAAGAAATTCAGATGTCCAATAGGCACCTGAAAAGATGCTCCGCATCACTCATTACCAGGGAAATGCAAATTAAAAACCATAATGAGATATCACTTTACATCAGTTAGGATGGCCAACATCGAAAAGACTAGGAACAACAAATGCTGGCAAGAATGCAGAGAAAGGGGAACCATCATACAGATCTGGTGGGAATGTAAAGTATTTCAACCATTGTGGAAAGCAATACGGAGGTTCCTCAAAAAACTAAAAATGGAAATGTCATTTGACCTGGGACTTCCACTCCTAGGAATTTACCCAAAGAAAGCAGGATCTCATATTCATAAAGACATATGCACCCTGTTTCCTGAAGCACTATTTACAATGGCCAAGATATGGAAGCAACCTAAGTGTCCATCAGTAGATGAATGGATAAAGAAGATGTGGTACATATACAAATGGAATGTTATTCAGCCATAAGAAGAAAACAAATCCTACCATTTGCAATAACATGGATGGAGCTGGAGGGTATTATGCTCAGGGAAATAAGCCAGGCCGAGAAAGACAAGTACCAAATGATTTCACTCATTTCTGAAGTATAACAATGGAACAAAACAGCAGCAGACTCAGAGACTCCAGGAAGGGACTAGCAGTTACTAAAGGGAAAGGGTTTGAGTGTAAGAGTGGGAGGGAGGGGAAAGGGGATTAAGGGGCATTATAATTAGCACACACAATATAGGTAGGTCACAGGTAAGGCAGTACAGCATCGAGAAGACAAGTAATGACTCTGTGGCATCTTACTACACTGATGGACAGTGAGTGAGTGCAATGGGTTGTGTGTGCGGGGACTTGATAATATGGGTGAATGTTGAAACCACAATGTTGCTCATAAGATTGTATATCAATGATATCTTAATATAAATAATGAAATAAATAATTACTTAAAAAAATAATTTTTTAGGAAAGAAATATTACACAAAATAAGAAAATGCCCAATCATAAAACAAATATATAAATGACCAAAAAGGTGACATCCTATAATAAATACAAAATATAATGAGATATCACATGATGTCCATCAGACTGGCATACATTTTTAAAATACAGAACAATAATACCCTTTACTGGCGTGAAGGGGCATGATCTTATATTTCTAGTCAAATTGCTACAATATTTGTTAGTTTAGCGATTTGTTTAAAAATTTTTATCCTGATAGTTTCCCTTTTAGGAGTTTGCCATAAAGAAACAACCAGAAATGTGTGAAATTATTTATAGATAAAGACATTTGTGAAGGCAATTTTCTCACAGTGAGAAACTGTAATAACATAAATGTCAATATCAACAAATAAATAAATCATGGCAGTTTAGCATAGTGTCTATGAGTGCAGTTCTGGAGCCAGACTACTTGAGTTTGAATCCAATGCCACTATTTCCTTGCTGTGAGAACTTGGGCAGGTTGCTACCTTCCCCATCTGTAAAATGGGCTTGTTATAAGAATTAAATTGGTAAATACATGGAGTGTTCACAGACCTGTGCATAGTGTGTACTGAATTGTCATTAAGCACTGATAATTTTTCACGGTTGATATGACCATTGACCATCAATCCTTAGCATGAAAGAGACCTACAATCACTCCGTACTGATAGAGGGTAAAGGAAAGGTGAGCCTCCATCTGTGGATCTTGGTGATAGGAAGTCTGAGATTTGGGGGTTCTTGTATAAAATGTGGGTGCTGGGGAGGAAAAGAGCCAAGACAGGGAAGAAAGGCTTAGAAAGAGGGGACAAGAGACCCATGGCCACAAGGCTTGTTTGACACCCTTGTCTGGCCTATGTTTATACAACACACATACCAGAACATCAGTACATAAAGATTAAGCAATCAAAAGACAGGCTTTTTATTCTTGGGAAGTATGACACTCAAGACAACTCAGCATTTAACAATAGCTCTGAATTAAGAGGATATAAGGCTTTTCTAGGTTGGTTTCCAAGAGACATATCAAATTCTTCAACTATGGTTTTTACACTCCTATCACGGTAGGACAGTGACCACACTTTGTTAAGTATGTGAGTTTGATTTAGTTAATAGCCTTCTAGATTTGTGGGTACAGCTGGTCAAAGTATAGATTTAAAAGCAGAAATAATCCTTTGAGATCATTTAGTTTAGGGGTTCTCAACCTTTTGAGTGACATGGATTCTTCTGGCCAATAAGATCTATAAACCTCTCCTCCAAATATCTTAAAATGTGTACAGTTTTCAAAAACATAGGATTACAAAGGAAACCAATTACACTGAAAAGGAGTTATGAAAAATTTTTTTGAAGTTTGTGATATACTAGTATACATGCTTCATTACTGCATGAATAAGGTCTAACTGCAGGTCTGGTAACTGCTGTTACTCTGAAGAAGTGCCGAGCATAGAGATATCTGCAACATAATGGAACAAGAAAATTTCAGTGATTTTATTGGTGACAAAATCATAGCCACTGCAAAATTAGTGGGGTTTGTTTGTATCCTTAATTAAAGAAGTTGCTAAATTTCAGTTAAACTTAATGAACATTAAAGGGGCAGTTTTTCTCCCAAAGAGATTCTATCTATGGTAAAAGGTTAAGAACCCTAGTCTACTCCCAAACCATTCCATCACAGATTAGCAAACTGCAGCCGGTTTTTGGACCCTGTGAGTTGTCCAGTTACACAGCAAGCTAGTAGCAGATTGAAATACTAGAACAATGTATGTTCTCTTACTCCAAACTGCTTCCCATTGGCTGGAATCTCAATTATCTAAGTTTAGAGACAACATATAAATGACAAAAGCCGAGCTAAGTTGTTTTGGAACAAAAATAAAATTTAGATTTTTACTGTTTGGTTTTCTTTTTAAAAACTCTTACTTGCTAACAGAAATTATAATCTCTTCCCAAGATCCATGTGGTCCACCTGAGCTGTGTGCAGATAAAATTTATTTAGCCAAATATTGGGCCAATTAAGACAGCCTCTCTTATCTCCTTACTTACAAAATTTGGTTTATGTGGAAGAAAGCTTTGCTATGAGAAAAGTGTTCCAGAGAATTCCTTCTTTTGCTAATTCTTCCCATGCATAATTCCTTCTTACTCCAATAAAATCTTAAGATCTATGAGCCACAATTCTGGAAATACATTTCTGAGATTCTATCTGTGAATGCCCTTTTAAAAATGCATCAGTGACAGAGAGGACTATAATTAGAGCACTTATCCCTGTTATTGCAAAGCCGAACAAAATCCAATAAAGTTCTCCAAAGGTAAAATGATGCTTTTGACTACTCATTAATAGTATTATAACCCAGTACTTCACATACTATAATGTCCCATCCAAATATCCCCTTGTACTTATAAAATTTGGTTTATGTGGAAGAAGCTTGGTATAAGAAAAGTGTTCCAGAGCCTTCCTATCCTTACTAATTCTCTGACTTGGTCTTAGGCTCTCTAATCTATCTTTCTAGTCACTCTGTCAGTCCATGAATGTGCTTTTAAATACCTTATCTCACAACAACTGTTCTGGCTGTATTAACTATATTTTCTTCTTTTCCTATTCTTGGTGCTCTGGCATTTGGGGCCTTGTGGGCCAGGGAACCGCCCCTCCCAGGGTTAACCAATTCCTAGAGGTAACAATTTGCCTGCCAGATATGTGACCTGCCACTGCAGAGTCCATCCCCACATGGTCTGCTTTTATCAGGCTGCTGCAGTCGGGGACTCTCTCCCCAGCTCCAGTCACCACAGGGCTCTAAGCACCAGACAACTGGCCCCACCCCTATAACCCGGAGCCCGCCAAAATCATTCAAGCTATTCAGTCATACATCTGTTCCTCTTGCTTACCTTGCTTAGCCCATTCCTCCCCTCAAAAACCAGTCAAGCCTGTGGCCTGCAGTCCCCTCTCAGCTGCTCATCTTGCCGCAGGGCTTCCCTGTGTGGCCCTTCATGGCAGGCAGTACCTCTTGTTTCTAAAGGACTGTGAATATTTAAAAAAAGCTTCTTCCTTCGTGGCAATCATTTCCATGTCTGTGTGTCACACTACACCTACTCAAAACAAACGCCAGCACATTTTTAGAACATAGGCCCTGGCAGAACAGCAGCAAATACAGACAGACTGAACCCTCACCTTGAAGGAGTTTATATTTTCATCTAGGGTTTATAAATTTGCCTGGAGAGGAGGGCTCTAAAATAACAGAACCGAATGCAACCATGCCCATTTGTTTCTTCCTCACCCATTTTTTTCCTGCTAACCTCTGGCATAAAGGCAGTAGAAGAGAATTGGGAAATCAAGGAATTTAACCCTGTTTCTCTTCTGCCCAGATGAAAGACAGATTCTGCCAGGACTAGACTCCACCTCCCAGCGTGGGCTGAGGAGACAGAGAGGATGGGGTGATTGTAGTTTATCTCTCCAGATGATAAAGAGATGCTGGATGGTTAGGAAGAGTTACCCATCTCTTTCCTAAGTGCTTTCTGACTCACCAAACTCACAAGGAATGATGACAGAGCAATTTTTAAATTAAACGAAGGGTCGGGTAGACCTTACAAAGCTGTGTGGTGCGGCAGAAACAGAAGGAACACCCCCAGGTAGCCTGGGGAAGGGCTCTCCTGAGTCAGGCCTTTTGCTTGGGTGCCTCTCCAGGTGCTCTTCTCACGCCCTCTTCTCCCCACACACCTTCCTCTCTCCTTGTGGCTGCTTCCCAGTCTGGTGTCTGTTTGCTGCCTCGGCAAGAGACGTTCCCCCTGCCTCTTCCCAAACTGGGATTCCTCCAGCTGTGGCCATATACAGATGAAATCTTTCCTTGCTCCAGCCCTGCCATATTGGGGCAGGTGGACACAGAGGCTCCTGAGAGGAAGGCTGTAGAGGCTATTTCCACGGCCAGTCTCCCCACAGCCAGAGCCGGGGCTAAGTACCGCAGCCCCCCCAAAGGAGAAACACCTCAGCAAAGCAGACATTTGGCTTTCTCCAACAAAACAACACAGTCTAGCTTTATATGAGGAAAGTATATCCCTCCCATTAACGTGGGTTTGACTGTGTGCTTTTCAAAACTGACCCTTGCTTTTATTTCACTAAGCGGCCTCTGACCTCTGCTTGAGCTTGGCTTACATTATGTCAGTATAAGCTGTGAGTTGCTTGTCTTAGTTATCTGAGACAGTTTTCTGGTCCCCATATCTCTTGCCTAATAGAAGGGAGGAGGAAGATAAGATGTGTGAGCTCATTCCTCCAGCTTGTTATTTTTTCTTGCTCCATATATTCCAAGAAGGCCTAGACAGTTAGGCAGGGCTAGGGAAACAGTGGTGTTAAATGAGAGTATTTTTCTACTTGTGTCTATCAGGGTCCTGCAGGAACCACCTAGTATACACAAAGGACTTAATTAAAGAGAGTTTAATAAAGGGACTAAGACTTAAGAGAACCCAACAAGGAATAGCAAAGACCAGGGACAAGCCAGAGCACACGGCCAGTACTGCACGTAGGCTTGTAGAAACGAGGGGGCATGGTGTTACTGGACTCTGGGAGAGCTCTAACAGTGGAAGAGGGGCCACTCAAAAGTCATTGTGCAAAGGAATGCAACCACTGCAAAAAGCATCGCCTGGCAAGAAAATGCAGAGGGAAAAATAAGTCGGCCTCTCTTCCTTCCTTCTTTGGTCCATCACCTAAAGCTGACTGGAAGCGTGGGCAAGGAGCCTGCCAGGGCACCAGGCCAGGCAATGAAGGCTGGAGATGGAGGGGCAATCAACCAACACACAGCCAACATTTGAAATTTTAAAAAATAATCCACTTACCCCACAAAGCAAACCATTATGTGCAACTTACACTTTCCACTATGTGCATTTCTATATGCACCAAAATAAAAAGCAAAATTAATTTGTGCAATTTCGATAGATAAATGGCATACAGGGCACCTGTTCCTAATCTCATGATAGGCGGGGGTTGGATTTTCTCTCCCCATCCCTTTACACCCTGTCTATCTCCTTACTCTGCATTCTGTGTCAGCAAAGGACAATAGAAATCTGTGTCAGTGTGTCCATGTTTCTAGAATCACAGGTTTTTAGGAAAGCTTAAACCCGTCATCTGGCACCCACTCCCTGCACCCACTGCCACCACACCACACGCCAGGAATCACTCTGATAGCATTGCTGACAGGCTGTCTAGTCTGTGTAAGTACTTGGGTGACAAATTGTTTACCATTCTGAGGGAAACTTGTATTACTGAACACCTCTGTTAAACAAAATTTGCTAATACTAAGCCACACAGTATTAAAAATTTTCCTCTTTCACGTGACAAATTTTATCAAAGTTAGGTCCTTAAAGGATGTTAAAATCAAAAACAGATGAGACCAGCCTTGAAAATCCCCTGAGCAAAGAAAACCAGTTAAATCATACCAGCAAAGCTTAATGTGGCTCATTTTGCAAGACTAGTGATTCATTGGTTTTACTTCTGTTATTTCTGAACTTTTGACTAGGACAACTTAAAAGTTGAAATTCTCTCAATTTAGCTTGCAACTTCAAGATGATTCAACAACATACATACCATTTGGCCATGTTTCCATTTTCCTGACTTGATTTGTTAAATGGAGTCTGAAATGTGGAATACTGTATTTGCTGCTCCTGTGAAGCAAAATCATCAGTTCAAGAGTGGAGTGAGGGTATTGGGTCAAGGGGTGAAGAAGTCAACTGGGGACAAGGATTAGATACTTTTAGGGAAAAGAATGGGAACACAATGACACTGCTGTTAAAGAATTACTAGGTAAAGGTCACAGAGGAAGAGAAACAGCATATAATTAAACAGAATGTTTGCACCACTCAGGAACCAAAAATGTCTGAAAAATAAAACTGGAAGATTCAGTGAGTTTCTGTTTATTCCTATGGGTCTATTCTCACCCTTCATTCTGCTGTGTTCTGGGAGGCTGACTTATATAAGTACTTCCTCTGGATTCCAATTAGGTTCAGCCATTTGAGACCCCAGACAGGAGATTGGATAGGAGTCGAGGGTAAGGCTAGAATATTCATCCCTAACTCCCATTTTTCCTCCCTGTGAGTTCTTGCAGGCTGGCTGCATCCCTCAACTCAAGCCCACAGCCCCAGTCAGACTGCCCTCTCCACACAGTCTCTGTCTGTCTCTCTGTCTGGATTCCAGGAACCTTTTCCCCTTCAGGCCTGACCAGTGCAAAACCCTTGTGGTTTCCCATACCCTGCCCACAATTTTGTAAACAGTCCTGTTCATTATTAAATTGCTCAACTGGAATGTGGCATTTGTTGCTTCCCAGGACCCTGACTGACACTCAGTCCCATTCATCTCCCAATAAACATTTACCGAGTTACTACTATATGCTGAGGAAATATAAAATGATAAATTAGCCAGCTAATGTGTATTCTTCCAGAGGACAGTCTGAGGAGTGGCTACAGACACAAGAACAGATGGTCATGTCACACCGTGATGAGTGATGCAGAGAGGTACTGGATGGGGAGGTAGGTGGAGGTGTAAAACAGGTGCATGGGCAGACTCAGGGCAGGTTTCATGGGGGAGGTGGGGTCAGGCAGATTCAGAGGCAGGAATGTGGGTAGGGAGTAGTCAGAAGCTGGGAGAGAAGCTAAAGCAGGTTCACATCAAGGCCAGTCAGGTTGTGCTAAACGATTAGCATGGAGGACTAGGCTGGGCCAAACCATAGAAAACCTTGCACTGCCAGGAGTTGTCCCTCTTTTTCATTGCTTACTCTCCCTCTCTTTCCATCTCCACCAAGGGAAAAACAATGAATGACAAGGGTGAAGACCTCAGCCTCCTATTTTTAGCCCCCAGTCCTACTACCAGGGCTTGACACTCCTACTTCCTTGGCTTAACACCTGTCTTTTAGTTGAAAACCACTCCCATACCCTTCCTGCACATTCTAATGTCTTTCAACATGGCAACAAGACAATAATAATAAGATAAAGTAGTCTTTGGAGCTGAGCTACAGGAGAGGGTACATGATAAATGCATTCTAGAAACCTTAACAGCCAAAGCCCTATTTTCTTTAACTACAATAGTTAACACCCTACTTTTCCTGTCTAATGGATGTGGGTGATAATAATGTTGGAAAGAGGTAAAGGAGTGAGTTTCACTTCATCAAGGTGGGGCTTTTGGTCCAAATAGGTCTGGGCAGGTGGGCTCCGTTAAGATCCATTTTTTAAAAATTGAAGTATAGTTGATATGCAATCCTTTATTAGTTTCAAGTATACAACACATTGGTTCAACAGTTACCATATTATTAAATCCCCGCCCCCCACTACTGCTAGTACAGCTACTATCTGTCAACAACGGAAGATGTTACAGAATCACTGACTATATTCTCCATGCTGTACTACTATCCCCATGACCAACCTACATTATGATTGAGAATTTTAGTGTCTCTTTATCCCTCTCAAACTCCCCAACCACACACCCCAACCCCTCACCCATGGTAACCACCAGTCTCCTCTCGGTGTCTATGAGTCTACTGCTGTTTTTTGTTCATTCTGTTTTGCTTTGTTTTTATAGTTCACAAACAAGTAAAATCATATGGTATTTGTTTTTCTCAGTCTGATTTATTTCACTGAGCATAATACCCTCTAGATTCATCCATGTTGTTGCAAATGGCAGGATTTTTTTTAATAGCTGAATAATATTCCATTGTGTATATGTACCACATCTTCTTTATCCATTCATCTATTGATGGACAATTAGGTTGATTCCATATCTTGGCTATTGTCAATAAGGTGGGGATAAACATAGGGGTGCATACATCTTTTCGGATTAGGGCTTTTGTTTTCTCCAGATAAATTCCTAGAAGTGGAATTACTGGGTTGAATGGTATTTCTATTTTTAGTTTTTTAAAGAACCTCCATACTGCTTTCCACAGAGGTTGTACCAATTTACATTCCCACCAACAGTTTGGGAGGGTTCCCATTTCTCCACATCCTCACCAATACTTATTTCTTGTCTGTTGGATATTGGTCATTCTGACTGGTGTGAGGTGATATCTCATTATGGTTTTGATTTGCGTTTCCATAGTGATTAGCGATGTGGCGCATCTTTACATGTGCCTGTTGGCCATCTGAATTTTTTTGGAGAAATGTCAGTTCAGGTCCTCTGCCCATTTTATAATCGGACTTTTGGCTTTTTTGGTGTTGAGTTGTATGAACGCTTTATATATTTCATATGTTAACCCCTTATGGCGTGAATAAGATCCTTTTTTTTTAAATCGCACTGTTGAGGCAAGTCCAGAATCCAGGAGGTGTCTGCCTGTCCTCTCTCAAAGTGCAAACTCCAAATACTTTCCTTGCCAAGCCCACACCGTGCCACAGGTTCCTCTTTGGCGTCAAGGACAGCCACTTCCCTAGGGCGGAGCTCAGGAGGCTTCTTTAACCGAAATTATACACACAACTCCACCCTCTCTTCTGTTAACCGCGAGTGCGCACCACTACTTTTTTCAGCCTCTCCGCAAAGGAGGAAGGGACAAGGGAAGAGTTAAAAGAAAGTGGTGGGCATGGAATCCTCGGAGCTCTCTCTCTGAACAACAAACTGGATCGGTTACTCGAGCCCCTGCAAGCTGAGATGCTGAGCCAGGGGGCGCCTACCGCGCAGTCCGAGCTCTTGTGGCCGCCACGAGACCCGGGGTGGGGCGGGTTCTGAGTGAAGGCCAGCCGCCCACCCTCTGGAGGCCCCAAGTCCGCGTAGGCCGGCCAGAAAGCCCCTCCTCCCGGGCGGAGACAGCTCCGGGAAACCGACGCCCGTGTCTGCCGCGGGGCCAGCGCCCGAGTTGTGCTGCCTGGGCGGCGCGGGGTATGGGACTCTGATGGCCATGGACGGCTACAGGGGCTTCTTGGGGCTGCTGGTGTCGGCGCTGCTCGTCGGCTTTCTGTCGGTGCTCTTCACGCTCATCTGGGTCCTCCACTACCGAGAGGGTCTCGGCTGGGACGGGTCGGCGCTCGAGTTTAACTGGCACCCAGTGCTTGTGGTCACCGGCCTCGTCTTCATCCAGGGCATCGGTACTGGGCACCGCCTGGGCGGCATTGGGGATGGAGGCTCGGGCCTGGGGGTTCCCGGCCGGGTCCCAACTGCCCGAGGGAGGAGCGCGGCGGGGGAGCCCGGTGCGGGGCGCGCCCCGGGGCCGAGTGGGCGGGAGAGGCTGGGTGGCTGCGGCCGGGCAGAGTGGGGCTCGGGCCGAGGTGGGCGGGCGCGGGAGCGCGGCGCTGGGGCTGGGTGCGCGGGCCCCGCTCGGTTAACTCTTTGCTCCGAGTGGCCGGGACGCGCTGGTGGCGCCGAGCTACCCCAGACTCCGGGGCGGAGCAGCGATGCCGGAGTCCGTGGGGCCCTGAGGCCCACTGGCCCCGGACAGTCGCCCCCTGTGGGTCGAGCCTGCGCAAGCAGGGGCGCGGGGACGCTCCCTAGGCGAGGCCTTTGCTGAGCTCGCTTCCAGGCTGCAGGGCAGGAGAGGAAGGCAACGGGGGAGAACGGTGCGGCGACGATTCGCCGCGTCTGGTCTCAGCCCTGAGTGAAGGGGCCGGGTCAGCAGGTCGCCAGGTGAGCGGAGCGTCCTCTCGAGTGTCACTCTAGAGCGCTCCGTTCAGTCGAGTCCGGGAAGCTGCCGGGGCTCCAAAGGGTTTTTGCTGCCCCTGCCTGGTCATTGCACAGTCCGGAGGCCGGCTGGTTTCTGTGGTCGCCTCCCAGCGAAAGTTCCCCGCGGGGCTTCCTGTGGGTGCTGGCCCGGGACTCGGCCGGAGATGCCCGCAGGGGGCCCGTGGCTGCCTGGCTCCGAGAGGAGCCTCTTTGGGGGGGCCTCCCCCGGGGTTTGCTCCGTCCGCCCTCGCCCGGGGTGAGCCAGGCCCGGCTGCCGTCGCGGGAGGAGTCTGGCCCGGAGGGAGGGCTCGGTCAGTGGCACGTTTTTTGTTTTGTTTTGTTTTTTTGAGATAGATTTGACAGGTAACATTGTATGTTTCAGGTGTTTAACATGATATATATGATTTATATATATAAATGGTCACCACAATAAGTCAACTTCCCTCACCTGACAGTTGTAATTTTTTTTCTTGTGATGATTACTCTCTTAGCAACGTTAAAATATGCAATACAGTATTATTAACTGTAGTCACCATCCTGTACAATACGTCTCTTGGGCTTATTTATAACTGGAAGTTTGTACCTACTGACCAGCTTCGTCCATTTCGCACCCCCCCAATCAATGGCAGTTTTTACTGTCGTTGGGTAGTTTCTTTCCGCCCGCTTAGCTGGAGGAACCTCTACCTAGTGGTGCAAGCACCATTTATTTGTAATCAAAGTCTCTGCAGACAAACAACCAACAAAAAAGCGCCATCCTCATTGCTAAAGGAAAGGATTTTTGTTTCCTTTTATTTTTAAAAAAGGAATTTTTTGTTTGCGTTTGAAACTTGCGCTGCTGCAGCCTTTCACCCCATCTCCCACGCTGGCGAAAGAGGTTACTTACTAATGCTTAGCCACTGTTGGGAGGCCTGGGTTGTGATAGGCAGGAATGTGAGTACCATTGGCCAAGTCTGTCCGTTACATAAGCCCCAGTTATTTTGCCACTAAACTAAGTGAGCAAAATATACTCATGTTCTGAAGTCGTCAGAAGCACTGTTTCCTTCCTGGTGGAGCCCTTAATATTGCCCAGAGCTGTCAGCACCTTCTGTTTGCTCAAACTGGTAGGAACAGAACAGTCTTTTCACCTCTTCCAACCAACTCTTCAGAGCAGTTCCGAATACCAAGAAACTTTCAGAGGTTCTGGAATATCTTCTCATAGTTGAGAGTAAGGGAAACAGGGGTGATATTAGTGGTCGCCTAACAACACAGAGGAAACAGACACAAAACATGAGCTAACATTCCTTAAGTGCTTTCTGTATGCTGCCAAAGTGCATTATTTCACAGATGCATAAGAGTAAACGGGCACGGACAGTTAAGTAAGTTGCCCACAGAAGCAATATGTTTTCAGTGGCCTTATTTTCAAGGTTATTTCTCTGCTTTTATGGCAAAATCCTTATTTTCTGCAAAATACTCTTTTCAGAGAAGCAAATAGCTTCATCTAACACACTTTGAAACTCTTCATGTTAGAGTCCACTGTTTTCTCAAAAGGATTTCTAATTTCTCTAAACTTTGAACTTAAATCTCTTTATACTCATTTTTGGGCAAAAATGTGTAAATGGATATTTTGGAAATTCTCATCTGCTGCTTTTATGAAAACCTTGTTTTCTTTAAGCTTAGTTACTATTTGCATTAGTTTTGGAATGTTTGTCCTGTCAACATTACCCATCTTGTTTTCCTTTTGGATTCCACGTTTGAAAAGCACTTTAATCACAGAATATATTTAATTGACATGAACATAAACTTTTTCAAACATGTAGGAGCATGCATAGTACTCCTGAGTTCTTACAAATCTTGGCCTTCCCATACATCCTCACATTCAGCAGTAGGAAGATTCCTGTGGAAGGACTAGGGGTAGTTGACTTTATAAGCCAGGAAGGATTCATTTATTCTAGTCTAGTTCTGTGATACTAGGCTTTTTTACTCTGTGTAATCAAGTGCTTCAGGGAGGTAATTTTTAGGATATGCTTTTCAGATTTATAATGAACATGATATAATTGATGTAATTACTGTAAGCATAAAATGCTTTACAAATGCAATAAATATATAAGCACGCACACACACACACAGTCTGAATGTATTTTGGAAAATATATCTATTCTAAAATCAAGTATAACAGGCTATAGGTTATTTAAAACTGAAATAAAAAAATTAACTGGTAGGAAATCTAGTGAACATGAATGAGGAAGAGTTTCAAAGAGAACTTCAGAAGAGGCTTTGTGCTTCTTTAAAAGGAATGTTTCCCATGAAATAAGTATACTGTCAGGAAATCAGAGAAACACACCTTGAAAAGATGGCTGCAGAGAAGACTGGAACGAATAAATGCTCTCAAAGTGGTAGTTGACCTTTTAAAAGGGTCAGGAAGGTGGAATGTGTTCTTTAGTAAAAGGCAGAAATTTCAGGTATAAATATAGTGAAAAGAAGCATCAGCAATTCTATACTCCTTATTTTTCCACATGTAGTACTCCTACTGTAGAAACTGAAGGAAGAGAAATTGAATACTATAATGATCTCAAGTTGGTTTTGTGAAGTAATATAACTATATTTAAGTAACATTTTAAAGACTAACAAGAAGAAATTAAGAGCAATTCTCAAAAGGCCATTGGGATCACCTATTAATGTATCTATAGGTGACCAAATTTCAAGACCACGTAAATATATTAGAAAAGCCTCTTGTGGTAAAACCTGGCAAAGAAGATGACAGAGAAAGTGCCCCAGATTCCTACTCCAAAACCAGCCTTAGGGATACCATTGATAATAAAACAAATCAATCTTAGGGAAACAAGGGTTTTCACAAAGCATAAAGACACAATTAAGGCGATCAAAGCACATTTTTTGTTTTAAGTAAGTGCATGTATATCTCTTTGTAATGTAACTAGTAAAAATGTTTTAGATATTATTTTGCTCACTGTTTTATCCTCAGCACCTAGAATAACACCTAGAACTGGCATAGAGTAGGCAATAAACAGTGAATTAATGATTATTTCTGTACCATCATGAAACTGTTAGTAACAAAAAGCAATTTTATAGCTAGTCATTTGTGATGATAAAAGCATCCAAAGGGAAAGTGCCTTGCCTTCCTTCCAGTGCTTCTCCTGTTTATCCAGTTCGGAAGCACTGGTTTAGTCAACCTCAGGGAAGAATGGGCATCATTTATATTGGAAATGCATCTTTATTGTAAAGGCTGCAAGCTCATTAGAATAGTACCACGTACTAACTGTGTGTCCTCTTGCCTGCCTAAGGACATCACTTCATAAATTCTCCCTTTTTCCTTCTACCTCATAAGTTTCTTCCCCATGGGATTATTTCCAACATGTTGTAATTTCTTTTATCTTAAAAACAACCACACTCTTGATCCATATTACCCCTTCAGCCAGCTCAATTCTCTGCTTGCCTTGCTACTGAATTTTTGAAATTTTTACCAATACCTTCAGTCTCCAATTCCTCTCCTATTCTCTCTTGAACCATTCTCTCTGTTCAGGTTTTCACTCCACTGCTCCACCAAAATTGTGCTTGACATAGGAACCAACAGCTTCCACATTGCTAATTCCAGTGGTCAATTCTTAGTCCTCATCTTGCTTGACCAGAGAGCAGTATTTGGCATAACCGACCCTTACTCTCCTTGGGACGCTTCCTTCCCTCGGCTCTCAGAGTGCCTAGCTCCGTTGGCTCCTTTCCCTCCTCTGGCTGCTCCCTCCGTGTCTTGCTGGTTCCTCCTCATCACCCAAATGCTTAAGGTTAGAGTGCCGGAGGCTCAGTCCTGTTTGACCAGTTCCCCTTTCTTGATGACTTATGCCTGTGGTGATCTCACCCAGTCTTGTAGCTTCAAACACTGTCTAGTCACTGAGTACTCCTGTATTTATGTCTTCAGCCTAGACCTTTCCCCTGAAGTCTAGACTCAAATATCCATCAGTCTACTCACACTCTCTCCTTGGATGTCAAATGGACATGTCCAAATCTCAATTCTCGATCTCCCTCACACCCCCACACCCACTGCTCACATAGGCTTCCCCATCTCGGGAAATGGCCATTTCATTCTTGTGGACACTCACACGAAAACTAGGCAGTCATCCTTGATTCTTCTTCTTCTTCTGTACTTCTCATTAAATCCATCAGAAAATCATATAGATTCCAAATTCAAAATATAGTATTATGCAAATTCTGACCACTATTTTATTTAGTCATATATTGTCTAGACCACACTAGACCACCAAGATCACGCTGGGCAATAGCTTACTCAGAAGGATGGAGGATGAGAACTGGAGCTTGTTGGCAGGGCAGCAGCAGCCCCTCCTTGTCAGCAGGCATCCTTGTAGCCATAGTCCATGGAGCAGCCATATGTCCCTCCGTAAGGTGTCCTCTCTTCAGGTGACAGCTCAGACACCAGGAGATGAGATCTGCACTGGCGGGATCAGGGCTTAAAGTCCCCACACCCTACAGGAGCCTGTATCTCTTATAATACTATGTAGACCTGGTGTCCAGTGTCCCTGAAATGAATATATAGTGAGTTGAACAGTGGCCCCCAAAAAGGTATGTTCAAGTCCTAATCTCACGGACATGTGAATGTGACTAGCATCTTTGCAGATGTCACTGAGTTAGAGATCTCCAGATGAGATCACCCAGGATTTAGAGGGGGCAGTAAATCTGATGACTGGTATCCTTATGAGAGAGACGAGAAGGAGATTTGAGACACAGACATACAAATGGGAAGGCCATGAGAAGATGGAGACAGGGATTGGAGTGATATGTCTTAAGAGCACCAAGAATTTCTGGCAGCTACCAGAAGCTAGGACACAGGTATGAATGGATTCTCCCTCACAGCCTCCAGAAAGACCCAGTCCTACCAAGATCTTGATTTTGGACTTCTGGCTTCCAGAATTGTGAAATAACACATTTCTGTTGCTTAAACCATTCAGGTTTTGGAAATTTGTTATGGTCACCCTGGGAAACCCATAAAGGATGTAATAGTTACCCTGCACTCCAGGAAGCCAAAAGTATGTCATGCTCACCAGAAATTGATTTTTTCATTGTTCCTTCCACTCCAGTCACAGTTTAACAATCTGGGTCATTTTCATTTTAAGCAATGTTGCCTAATGACATTGGTGGCAAACTACTTTATCTGTGTCCTAGGACAGTTAATCAAAGCTCAGATCCTTATGCAGCAGAGTATGGGTATATGCATTCTTTACGAGGTGGGAACTGTAGGGTTTTGTAGAGTGCCTACTCCTTCTTAGCTCCAGCAAACTGTGGCTCTATGGGGATGCCAGCCCAAGGTGGCCAGAGTTTCCCATTATCCAAAGGAGGCAAGATATTAAAAACTGATTCAGTCTAAAAATAAACAAGCCACAACTCCCTGCCCCCAAATGTTGTGTTGACCAAACACAACACATCAGTGGACCAAATCCAGTCCATACTTTCCAGTTTATAAATGACTTCCACTGGAGTTTTCTGTCCTGATTTTGTGGGGTTTTAAACTTTTCTCTTAAAAAGTAAAATGATCCTCCCCTTTAAGAAAGGTAGACCTGTGGAGCATAAGAACAAAGCAAAAACTGAAGGAACCAAACAATAGCAGACTCACAGAACCCAAGAATGGACTAACAGTTACCAAAGGGAAAGGGACTGGGGAGGGTAGGGGGGACGGGAGGGAGAAGGGGGAAAAAGGGGCATTAGGATTCGCACACAAATTGTAGGTGGGGGGCAAAGGGAAGTCAGTATAGCACAAAGAAGACTATAGCATCTTACTACGCTGATGGACAGTGACTGTAATGGGGTATGTGGTGGGGACTTGATGATGGGGGGAATCTAGTAACCACAATGTTGCTCATGTAATTGTATATTAATGATACTAAAATAAAAAATTTTAAATTAAAAAAAGAAAGATAGACCAGAAATCTTTGTTATAAGTTTTTTCTTTCTATAGAAACTTTCTTAAAAGGTAGAAATATGCTTTGAAATGACTGTACAGACTTTGGCTATACTTTTCTAAGTTTGTTCATTCATTCATTCCTTCATGTATTATCTTATGTATTAAATTAGCATACACTTCTTAAGCACTTACTGCATTCCAGATGCTGTGCAAAACAAATGAGTACAATGTAGTCCTGTATAGTCTGTTCCTATTTGAGTTTGTTAGAACTGAATTATGGTTTTCTAAGTATTTAGAGCAGGCTAGGACTTGAAGTTCAACTCCTAATTTTAGAGAGCAAATGACTGACCAAGGTCAGAGAATCAGGTGATATCAGAGCTGGTACTATTTCTAATCTGTTATAATACTGATATGAGGTATAAGAGAATATAGCTGATATTTCTAATAATGCAATTTCTGGATATTTGTAAATGTCTAGCCAATTAATTGAATTTTTCTTTTTTCTTACATGATGAGGATTTCAGTCACTTCAAAGACATGTTTCTAGTGCTAAGATGCTAAAACAAATCTTCCAAATCACTTCATTCATTTTGATTCTCCGAAGGTTTTCAGGTTCATGATATTCATGCTATGAGACAGTTTCAATACACAGGCATGTTTCAAAGCTCAGATTCTCTCTGATAGCTACTGCGGGACTCTTTTCAAGAAATTTATTTAAAGAGAGTGCCCTGCCATTATATTTAAACTTTAGGTCCTTTGGATAGACTCTGGTAGATTCTTGGGTACACAGGAGAATGAGGTGTTAATTTTGACAGTTGTGCTCTGAGGTCTTCTATCAAGGAAGTCTGAATAACTCTTTATTTAAGAAGTTAAGAAAAATATAATGGGCATACCGTATTTAAGTAGAATTTATAAGGGTTTTAAAATCCCAGTGCACTTCAAACTCAATAACTTACTCCTGTTTTATTTTAGGGTTTGCTCAAAGCTTACCTAAAGCTGTTAAGTGAATCCAAGCACAGAATACTTTTTGCTTACATGAAATAACCATTTAGTCCTACATGAGTCAACATTTGGGTCAACAGTACAAACTGTCTTGAATTTTTGATTTGTGCATTTTAGAAGAGGATCTGCTCATTTGCTGGGGAAAACTGAAGGAATTACTGTACTTTATGCAGATTTATTTATTAAACACATACTTACTGAACTCCAACTACATGCGAGGCTCTGTGCTAAATGCTGGGATGTGACAGCGAGCAAGATAGACATGCTCCTAAGATTTAAATTATTATTAATTAAATCATGTTCACAAGATTTAAACATAGAAGAACTAGAGCCAGATTGTTTTCTCTGGTTGAAGACGTTCTCTCCCAAGTGTCCCTCTCCCTGCATACTATTTTGACAAATTCTAAGTTTGCACTGCCTGCTATAAGACAAACCTGTGTAACTAGCTAGTACTGTAATGGTGTATGGATGAAAAGCTGATGTTAAACCTTAAAGGTACCATGTGAGAGAATACGTATTTTCACATAATCCTGAATTGTTATGCAGCTAAGAGCTGATAAATTTTCTAATAATTCACTTCAAGTTACTACAATTTCCCCTTCGTTGTCCAAAGAATAATTATACATGGATATTTTCCTTTTTCCCTTTGTTCCTTCCTTCCTTTCTTTTTAAGTACGTCACAATAGCATGTTCCTCTGCCAGTGATTTTTCTTCTAAAAAGATTTAAAATTTATTTCTCACATATGTATGTTCATGTTTCCCTTCATTTTCTGAGGGAAAATAGTCTTGCCAACTAGGGCCTCTCACAGGTAGTTGTTAGAAACCATTTCCCCTCCTCATAAGCTTATGAGACCTTTTTCTTCCTTCTCACTGAACCTCAGGAATGGTGTGCAGGTTAGTGCCAAGCCAGAGAAGCAAGAAATATTTAAATTTCACTCTCCGGGCAGTTTTTTAAATTGTTGAGAATAGCTTCTTGTTTACAGAACGTGGTTTGATTTGTCAAGGCTGCCCTTTTCTCCTGTAGTATACCATATTTTGGTTATTTACGCATTTTCAGAAACATGTAAACACCTTATGCAAACACACCATTTTGTGGTTATCCTTCATTTATCCAGAGAGCATTTTGAAGTATATTCAACATCCAGTGGGACTGGTATTTAGCCAGGATAGAGGCTGGAAACTCCATGCCTCACTCATGTGAGAGCCCCTCAGGTTTCCACAAGCTGTCTACTTAGGTAGAGACCAACTGGCTGTTGGGTTTGCAAACTTACAAAAACGCTGTTTTAACTTTAAAACTATTATGGACTCTTTGAACTATACAGAAATAATATAGCATCCCCATATATTCACCACCCAAATTTAGCGGATATTAAGATTTTTGCCAACATAAAAATTTATAAACTAGAACTTTAAGTTAGTAGGAATAAAAAATAATTCACGATGATGGAGGGGAGAAGCTGGAAGTGGGCACCCCAACATCAGCAAGAAACTGGAAGAGGAGACACAAAACCTCTACACTAGATCCAGGAATAAAAAGCCATACTTGTCTTGGCCCATGGGTCAAGAGGCAAGCACCTTTCTTGCTGCAGAAGCCCCTAAGGGTTTTCTTTTCTTTTTTTTCTTTTGGTATCACTAATATACAATCACATGAGCAACATTGTGGTTACTAGATTCCTCCCATTATCAAGTCCCCACCACATACCCCATTACAGTCACTGTCCATCAGCGTAGTAAGATGCTATAGAGTCACTACTTGTCCTAAGGGTTTTCTTATAGTAGTAGGACAATATGTCTTATTGACAACCCTAGATCATCAGTTAGAGATTAAACTGTGTTTCTTTCATGCTCCTACTGGAGAAGGAGAGCTAGTGTGCAGCCAACTTGGAAAGCATTTAAGTAAACATGAAAGGTTTAAAAACCAGGTTTTGACACTCAAAGGGGGTAGATTTCAGTTTCTTGGAAAATATGACATATTTCTCTGTGATGCCTATAGTATTGGGAGGAGTAAAAATTCTTCACTGGGAGCAGCACAACTGTCTTTAAATTTTTGGCAACATTTTTAATGTAAACTTTTTATTGGAGAACCACATATGTGCAGAAAAGTACCTAAGAGATAAGTGATGTGTTTACATAGCATGAATACCTTCCTATACCCAGATCATGAAAACAACATTCCAGGCACCCAAGAATTCCCCTGATAATCCTTGCAATTGCTCTCCATCAGGGTAACTACCCAAGACTTCCAACATCAGAGATGTGTTCTGATTTGGAAAATTTTTTATGTAATATCCAGTTTAAGGAGAAAAAGATATTCTGATCTATTGTTCATAATTTGCTTTTCAAGAAAACACCCTGAGTATTTCCTTTTCATATGTAGATGCTCAAATTCCCTCATCTAAAATTCTTTCCCCTGGGGTGGTGCCTGGATAATATGATGGTGATGATGGTGAGAACAATAATATTAATTTTAAAACACTGAGACTGAGCAAGCTACTTAATGTTAGGAGCTCCTCCTCTGTGTAAGGTAACAGTAATCATACCTCCCTCACTGGGTTGATGTGACAATTGTAATGTAAACATGTAAAGCACTTGACATGGTTCCCCCTTCCAGCAAAGGCTCGGTTGTGTATGTAATAAATAAAGCTCAACCAGGAGAGGGGGAAATGTATTACTAGGTTTTCATACACTGAACATTTTTTATTTTACTACTGCCTGATCATGTGAATTACAAAAAGCTCCATCGTGTGGTTAAAAGGTTATGAAGTGATAAAGAGTTGCTTGCTTTCCTTGAAAACTAGAGAATCAGAGAGAATATGTTGCTGAATCATCATAGGAGAAAAATGAGGAGGGGAAACCAGTGTTTGAATTGACATTAACTTGATTTATAGACTTTGATCAGTCTCCAGGAAGTACTTTACATTTATTTATTTAAAACATACTTAAGGGTCACACATACACAAAACTAGTGAGCTACATGCTTTGAGACCAAGTCTTTCTAGGCTCTGGGGGTACAAGAAGAAACAGCAAGACACATCCATGCCCTCAGAGAGGATAAGGTAGGGGTGCGAAGGCGCCTTGACCTAGATTTTAAAAGTATATCTGTTAAGGTATTGCATTAAATTGTTTGAAAAGATTCATTGAATATAGAAATGATTATTCAAAAGGTCTCCATGTCCTCAAGGAAATATAATCAATCGATATTTATAAGATACCCATATATTAGTAAGTAGCAATCCTTTAGAGCTTGGGCTAGGTAAACGGAATACTGTCCTAAAGGTGAGGGCTGTCAAGTGTTGGAAGGGAACCAAAGAGCAACAAGACTTGACTGACATCTCATGCTGAGAGCTTGGAAGAGGCTGGATTCACATCTGTCTTTGTAGGTTAGGTGTGTTTCTGACTGAAAATGTACTAGATAGATACTCCCTTACATCCTATGAAGTTTTATATATTCAAATTATAAATATTGTTGGTGGAAAGAGGCTTTTTTTTTCGTTACTTGTTGTAATTAAGAAATATACATGATACACTGCTGATATAATGGACTCCATTTTCCAAGGAAGTATTCTTTAAACTTTCTCAATTTGCCATACATTTCCAGATATCTAAATTTTCCCTGACATGGCTTGGAGGAGTAAGAATGAGGGTGGGTACAGGCAGGATACTATCTTCAAAACAAAAATTAATTGCATGCAGATCAAGGTAGCCATATAACCTTTTGCTTAAACCAGGGTACATTTAAAAAAAAAAAGCTTTTCAAAAATATTTTTGTTGAAGTTTAATCTACTTATGCAGCCTTAAAGTCTACATATAAATGTACAGCTTGATGAATGTTCCCTCAGTGAATAGCTATAAAACCAGCATCCAGATTGAGAAACCAGAGTATTAGCAGGAGTCTAGAAATCCATGTGCATTCCTTTCCAGTTGTTAAACCCCTTCCCCACAAGGGCAGCCAATATCCTGACTTTTCTTACTTCAGAGATGAGTTTTGCCTGTTTTTATACTTCATATAACTTGAATCATAGAGTATATACTTGTTTATGTCTGGTTTTTTGGCACTGATACTATTGGTTGATTCATATCATTGAGTGAAGTTCTAGTTATAGTGAGACAGGGACTGTGGGTTTAGACAGAGTAGGGGAGGGCCTCTGGAAAAAGACCCCTACCAAAACTCCATGTTCAACAATTAAGCAGAGTTAGAGTCCCATTAATTCTCTAAAGTAATATAAGCATTCTTCTGTGAGATTAATTAAAACTAAAAAGCCAGGAGTAACTGGGCCTGAATGTTTGAATATCCCGCAGATAAGAAAATACCTCAGCATGGCCCATGTCTTCATTGTTTCAATTAAATAAGGCTATTGTAAATTTTACTTTAGCCTGCTAAAAGGCCCAGCTTATCTTCTTTAACTTTACCCAGATGCTGCTTTTCTTTCTCCAGCCCTAATCAAATGATTTGCAACTTAGCCAAGTAATAATGGCAAGTGAGCCCAGTCACAAACAACATAGTAAAAACAGGAAAGATTCCATCTTAAAGATAAGATTGCATTTTAAAACCCAAGAAGTCAAAAAAATAGGTTTCTAACATAACAGACAATAACCCAGCCCACCTTGGGAGCAGGACAGGCAGTCTTGATTGATAGGCTCCCAAACCAAGAAGCTGTTATTCTGGGAAAAAATCAAAGCAGTAAATTTCTTGTGTTAACTCTGCAAAATAATCCAGAAGACTGATAAGAAACTTAGTGTCTCTTCAAAGATAAGCATCTGGGGACCATCTGGCCGGTCTGCATCCCTAGCCCTTTGTCTCTCAACTGCCTATAAATCCCCTAGACAACACACCACCACGGACTCTCTTGTCCCCTCCTGGTGTGAGCCAGGAGCTCTGTCTTCTCACTGTTTCTCTAAATAAAAGCCTCTTACTTGCTCTCCTACTTTGAGTGTTTGCGAAGTTCATTCTTTGACTCCATGAACAAGAACACTGGCATCAATAGGTCATGCATTCTCTTGGCTGCATATTATTCCATGGTGTGAATATATCACAATTTATTTATTCATGCTATTAATGATGGGCATTTAGGGAGTTTGACGATTTTGACCACTACCAATATCGCTGCTAATAATATTCTAATACATGTCTTTTGGTGAACATATGTGCATATTTCTTTGGGGAATATACCTAGGTTAGAATTGCTGGATCATAAGATATGCATAAGTTTAGCTTAAGAAGATACTGTTAGCTTTCCAAAGTGTTTGTTCTCATTTAAGCTCACATCTTCAAAATGTGTGTATTCAGATGGCTTCACATCTTCTCTAGTACTCAGTATTTTCTCTGTTTAGCCATTTAGATATGTGGTGGACATAGTCTCATTTGGTTTTAATTTGCATTTCTCTGTTGACTAATGAAGCTGGTATCTTTCTTACATTTATTAGACTTGGATATACTCTTCTATTTAAATCTTTGTGCCCATTTCTCTATTCCTCAGCCTATCTTTTTCTTATCAAACTAAGACTCTTATATGAAGAAACCAGATCATAATTTAGGTTTGGAAGTGTTAGGTTTGAGATATTTGGGAGGCATTTATACAGAGAAGTCAAGAAGCCATTGAATTTTGTGGATCTGGAGTTCAGAAGAAAGTTCTGGGCCAAGATACAAATTTTGAAGTCTCTGCTATGCAGGTAGCATTTCAATGAAAGAAGGAATGAGATCATGCACAGAAAATGCAGAGGGAGGAAAAAGTGCTGCAGCTAAGCCTGAGGGGCACTCAGGTTTGTTCCTAAGTCAGGAGTAAAGAAGGTGCCAACAAAGAGCCCAAGTAGGAACAGGGAGAGGCAGGGAACAGAGGGGATGCGGAAGCCAAGAGAGAGGGGTTTCACTGAAGGAGACGTTCAGTGTGTCAAACTGTTTGTGTCTATTCAAAAAACAACCATAGGACATTCTGTCCGCTTTGATCTCTCTCTAGCCATCATCGTGTACAGACTGCCGTGGACCTGGAAATGCAGCAAGCTCCTGATGAAGTGCATCCACGCTGGGTTAAACGCCATTGCTGCCATTCTCGCAATTATTTCTCTGGTGGCCGTGTTTGATTTCCACAATGCCAGGAGTATCCCCAATATGTACAGTCTGCACAGCTGGATTGGCCTGACAGTTGTCATACTCTACATCTTACAGGTCAGTGTCTCAGTGCACTTTACAAACAAGATGAAGAAGTAAAACTATTCATAAACTGTTGATGCTTTCTATACAGTCTCACTTTGTAGGAAATCGTGCTCTCATTCTTTCTAGTCCTTGTTCCATTTGCTTCCATGTAAGGATTTTCCCCTGAGGGGGCACCAGAACTGCAGGATTCACAGTCTTCAAGTGAGGTTTTAAATATGGACATATGTATGTAGGGAAACTGCCACCTCGAAACATTTAGACTGCCATTGTTTAGACATGTGTAAAATAAAGAAGTGTAGACCAGAGCCATAGATTTCTTTCCCACACTCTCTGTCACTTCTATTTTCTAGGTTTAACTTAATGAATTTTCACTTTTGTTATGTTTATAAAGGCTCAGTGATTATTTTGTTTCCCTTGTCTTCTCTTCACTTAATAAAACACACTCTCTTGAGAGCACTGTATTTAAACATAAGTTAATGGAGTGTGATAAAGATTTGGCTGTTCTAAGTCACTAAAGTAAAAGTTATTTTAAAAGTCTTTTTGGTATTCACTGCTTTCTTGAAAAATCCTTGTGAACTCTGTCAATTCCCTTCCCTTTCTTTTAGTTAGTACAGTATATATCCAGTTATCTGATGGGGCCGTCATTGTGAACCTCACTTTTCTGCGGATATAGGAGCAGTAAGAAACTGCGGTGAACCCACAGAGCCCCAAAGCATATCTTAAAATATATGATTTTATGACCTGTTTAAAAAAAGGACCTCTCACCAGACATTTGTCATTTGTCTTCTTAAAGAAAGACTTTTTGAATTTTAATTAAATAAAAATAAGAATCTGTATGGACATTAAATATTTAAGTTTGCATTGGCATGGAGGTAGGGAGGAAAGGAGGGAAGGACTGGGAAATGGAAGGCTGCCAGACAGAGGGAACACAGAGAAAATCTTGTATCAAACATGACCTTTCTGATCGAGAAGGAACAAGGAAAGTCAGACCGGGTGGCCTGAGCCTTGCTCAGATCTGCTCCCCCTAAGGCTGATTTTCCCTCAGGGTTTCATCTAGGAGGCAGCTTCCTTCTCCTCCACTAGCTGGCAGACTCCTCCTCCCTGAGAAAGCAGGATGGCGGGAGCAGGAGGTCCTGAGATGCTGCCTGTTGCTCGGGTCACCCCCTTGGCTTTCTGGCATCTCCACAGGACCTTTATTGGCTTTCTGTGCTGCTTCCAGCAGTGATGCCCTCACTTTCCCTCGCTTCCTCTGCACCGCCTTGGAGTGCAGGTTACTGGGACCGGGCACTGTGTGAAGCGTTCTCCTTACCTCATGTAGCCCTCTAAGGGGGACAGCATTTACTGAGGCTGACAATGCTAAGGTTTCACAGTTGTCACTGTTTCCACGATGTCCACACGATCACTCAGCCTGTGTTTGAGCGTCCTCGGTGGAGGGCTGTATCTCTGAGGAACAGAAAAGAGACCAGCCAAACCTATGTAGCTTCCCTGTGAGAGGGGTCTGTGGTTCTGAGCACAGTAGCTGAAGTGGACTAGATAGCATGCCTTTACTGAGTTAGTTATATGCCAAGGCATTCTTTGAACATCTGGAGAGATTTGCATCAGAATGTTAACAGTGGCTGGGTTCCAGGTGATTATTCTTTTTATTTTCCAGATCTTCAAAATAGACATGCATTTCTTATATAATAATACTAATACAAAGCTTTTAAAGCTAAGAAAAGCTTTCTGTACTACATATGCCATTACATATGTTACATAAAAATCATATATACTTAATTTTAAACACTAAATATGCAAACGGTGTCCCTTTATCACAGGTTATGAATTACTCATGTCATGCCTGGTGCCTTCTGGTTGTTAGTTCAGGAACCAGGTGGACGGTTTTCCTATTCTGGGAAAGATGACTACATTCCAGCTTTATTCTTTTGTTGCATAAGAGCTGTTGTTAGTTGCATTGCTTCTGGGTAGAAGTGACAGAACAGTTCACCCAGGTGTGCTCAGGAAGAAATTAATTGAAAGAACATTACCTTTCCCAGTAGAAAGAAACCAATTCTAAGCTTGCTTTCTTTACTTTTGATAGGAGCTAAGCTCCTTCCTCATTAAGATTTACAAAGATTCCTACCTTCATATTCTTAGTTGCAAAAATTCACAATCCACAAAAATATGCTTTGACAGAGATGTGCTTCTGTCAATATTTCTTCGGTAGAAGTGAAGAGGGGAAGCAGTTTCTCTTTCTGAACCAAGATGAATTCTGTCTAAGTGGAGGTTTTGGAGCTGCCCCTCCTGGGTGGAGAAGCCCCGCTCTCCGGGAGCAGCTGCGGCGGGACCCTTGCTGCTGGCTCACAGAGCCACAGCGCGCGCCCTTCCGGCATGAGGCGGAACTGCATGCAGACCATTCCTCGGGGTTTTGGGGTCAGTCTGCACTCCCCCGAGTCCAACCCAAACAAACATACCACAGAGTAGGAAGAGCATGGGAGAGATTGAGCTGCAGTGTGTAGAATCAGGGTTTACCTGCCAAATGTAGCCGGTGTCTAGGTTGTTTCAGTAAATAATGGAAGGAGGGAAGAAGGGAGGCAAGCAACAAAACAATGGAACCAAAACAGCCGAGTGGTCTTCACTCTTCCTCATGTTTATCAATGGATTGTACAGTATTTCACGTGTAGAATTATTATTTTCTACTTGTGAGCTCTAGTCTCTGGGGCATTTAAAAAAGTAACGAACTATTGTATGTATATAGAAATTATGAATCATAATAAAATTAACTCCCGTGATTCCACCGTCCAGCCTACTTTAGAAACACAGAACCTCTACTCCTTCAACCTTGATCCCATATTTCTCTTACCTGTACCAACCCCTAGAGGTAACTATTCTCTGGAAGTTTTTTTTTTCTCATTTCCTGTTTTTCTTTATACTTTTGCCACACACTGAATCCCCAGACAGTAAGGTGTTTAGTTTTGTTTTCCTACTTTTTAAAAAACAGTCTCATAATATATGTATTCTATTGCAACTTCTTTTTCATTCTATGATTCAACTACATTGATTCCTCTGGCTGTAGTTCACTCACTTTTACTTTTGTATTCCATTATATAAATATACCGTGGATTTGCTTATCTGCTCTCCTGCTATCAGACATTTGGAATATTTTCAGTTGTTTTCTTTTACAAACAATGGTTCATTGAACATCTCCTGGTCCTAATATGCAAAGGTTACTTTCTTTGAGCATATACTTAGGAGTGGACTTACATATTCAGCCTAAAAAAATAATGCCAAATTGTTTTCCAGACTGGTTGACTCCAATATGTTTTAGCTAGCAGCATAAAAGAGTTCCCATATGACACATCCTTGCCAACATGGATCTTCTACAAACATTTTAATTATTGCCAAGGTTGTGGGTATAAAATGATGTGTTCTTGTAGTTTTAATGTTTATTTCACTGATTACTCATGTTTCTCTTCTAAGAAATACCTCTTTTTAATCTTTTGTCCATTTAAAAAATGAGTTTTTCCTTTTCCTTAAAGATTTGTAGAAGTTCTGTACCAAATTCCTTTTCATTTATTTATTGTGCATAGCTTCAAGAAGCAGTTTGAAAGTTTGTATTTTCTTTTTTGTTAGTATTTTTTGATAAATAGAAATTCTGTTTTAATGAAACAAATTAATAATCTTTTCCTTTAAGGTTATTATTTTCTGTTTTTAGTGACTTGTTTATGAAATCCTTCCCTATTCTGAGGTCAAAACAAACTAGATTCTCAGGTTCTACTGCAGACCTACTGGATCAGAAGCTCTGGGGCTGGGTCCCAGCAAGATGTCCTCTCACAGGCGCTGTCGGTGGTTCAGATGCATACTAATTTTTTAGAACCATTGGCCTAAGAGAAAAGCCTATGAATGGCCAAGATTTAATTTAATATTAATTAAAATCTTTGTTTCTCTTGTGTTTTCTATTAAGAGTATTAAAGTTTTTTCTTTGATATTTAAGTACTTAATTCATCTGGAATTAACTTCAGTATATGATATAATCCAGCTTCCTTTCTTGCCACGTGGGTAAACAATTTTCCTATCCTTGCCATGTGTCTGCAGTGACAGTTTTGTCATTTACCTTTTCCTCAGCATCCTAGCTAGAGCAATGCAGAATTTAAGAGTGCATAAGTATTAAAGTATATAGAAGTGTATAGAAATATTTACAAAGTGTAGAAGTAAACATCAGAATCCTTGATTTGTTCTTATTTTAAAGAGAATACTTCTAATGTTTTACTATTGAGTAGAGATGCTTCATACTTCCTCGTATTCCAGGTTGTGAAAAGGTTTTGTTTTTCTTTTGAAATCATAAATGGATGTAGAATTTTATTGAATACAATTCAATATTTTACAGAATTTTTTCTGTACCTGTTAAGATGAATATGGTTTTTCTTCTTTAATCTGTTAATGTATTCAATTGCATCAATAAACTTTCTAATATTAAATTTGGGTGATTTAAAAACATTTTAATTGTCTTAAGATTCTCTTTTGCTCTCTAATATATTCAGATTCTTATCTTCTGTTGTTTTATTTGTGTGCTAATGGCTTCATTCAGAAAGGTAATTTCACAACTTCATGACTTTTTTCCTTTTTCATTTCTGATTCTTTTTATGTGTGTAGATTCTCTTTTTCTCTTAATGAGTCTGGCTAGGGGGTTTATCTATTTTGTTTATTTTTTCAAAGAACCAGCTCTTGGTTTCATTGATTTTTTTCTATTGTTTTATTCTTCTCAATTTTATTTATTTCTTCTCTGATCTTTATTATGTCCCTCCTTCTGGTGACTTTGGGCCTCATTTGTTCTTCTTTTTCCAATTTCAGTAATTGTGTCTTTAGACTATTTATTTGGGAATGTTCTTCCTTCTTTAAATAGGCCTGGATTGCAATATACTTTCCTCTTAGAACTGCCTTTGCTGCGTCCCACAGAAGTTGTGGCTTTGTGTTGTTGTTGTCATTAGTCTCCATATATTGTTTGATTTCTGTTTTAATTTGGTCATTAACCCATTGATTAATTAGGAGAATGTTGTTAAGTCTCCATGCATTTGTGAGCCTTTTTGATTTCTTTCTAAAGTTTATTTCTAGTTTTATACCTCTGTGATCTGAGAAGTTGGTTGGTAGGATTTCAATATTTTTGAATTTACTGAGGTTCTTTTTGTGGTCTAGTATGTGGTCTATTCTGGAAAATGTTCCATGTGCACTTGAGAAGAATGTGTATCCTGCTGCTTTTGGGTGCAGAGTTCTGTAGATGTCTGTTAGGTCCATCTGTTCTAGTGTGTTGTTCAGTGCCTCTGTGTCTTTACTTATTTTCTGTCTGGTTGATCTGTCCTTTTGGAGTGAGTGGTGTGTTGAAGTCTCCTAAAATGAATGCATTGCTGTCTATTTCCTCCTTTAATTCTGTTAGTATTTGTTTCACATATGCCGGCGCTCCTGTGTTGGGTGCATATATATTTATAATGGTTATATCTTCTTGTTGGACTGACCCCTTTATCATTATGTAATGTCCTTCTTTATCTCTTGCTACTTTCTTCGTTTTGAAGTCTATTTTGTCTGATACAAGTACTGCAACACCTGCTTTTTTCTCTTTGTTGTTTGCATGAAATATCTTTTTCCATCCCTTCACTTCTAGTCTGTGTATATCTTTGGATTTGAGGTGAGTTTCTTGTAGGCAGCATATAGATGGGTCTTGCTTTTTTATCCATTCTGTTACTCTGTGTCTTTTGATTGGTGCATTCAGTCCATTTACATTTAGGGTGATTATGGATAGATATGTACTTATTGCCATTGCTGGCTTTAGATTCGTGGTTACCAAAGGTTCAAGGGTTGCTTCTTTACTATCTAACAATCTAACTTAACTTTCTTGT
The DNA here is from genome assembly GCA_032199065.1 of Smutsia gigantea. Classification (NCBI taxonomy): domain Eukaryota; kingdom Metazoa; phylum Chordata; class Mammalia; order Pholidota; family Manidae; genus Smutsia; species Smutsia gigantea. The sequence goes on from JAVSCE010009324.1 coordinate 163,278, forward strand.
TAAGTTATTGTAAACACAGTCTGATGTTTCTTTATTTCTCTCCCTTCTTATTCCTCCTCCATTCTTTATATACTAGGTGTTTTATTCTTTGCCTTTAGTTAGTATTTGGATGGTCTGCTTTCTTTGCTATGATTTTATTTTCTCTGGTGACATCTTTTTAGCCTTAGGGGTGCTTCCCTCTAGAGCAGTCCATTTAAGATATCCTGTAGTGGTGGTTTATGAGAGGCAAACTCTCTCAGCTTTCGTTTGTCTGGAAATTGTTTAATCCCTCCATCATATTTAAATGATAATCGTGCTGGATACAATATTCTTGGTTCGAGGCCCTTCTGTTTCATTACGTTGAATATATCATGCCATTCTCTTCTAGCCTGTAAGGTTTCTGTTGAGAAGTCTGATGTTAGTCTGATGGGTTTTCCTTTGAAGGTGATCTTTTTTCTCTCTCTAGCTGCCTTTACTACTCTGTCCTTATCTTTGATGTTTGCCACTTTAATTATTATGTGTCTTGGTGTTGTCTTCCTGGGGTCCCTTGTGTTAGGAGATCTGTGGGCTTCCGTGGACTGCGAGACTATTTCCTTCCCCAGCATTGGGAATTTTCAGCAATTATTTCTTCAAAGACACTTTCTATTCCTTTTTCTCTCTCTTCTTCTTCTGGTACTCCTATAATGCGAATATTGTTCCATTTGGATTGGTCACACAGTTCTCTTAATATTCTTTCATTCCTAGAAATCCTTTTATCTCTCTCTGCCTCAGCTTCTCTGTATTCCTGTTCTCTGCTTTCTATTCCATTAACAGTCTCTTGCATCTCATCCAGTCTGCTGTTAAGCCCGTCAATCGCTTGTCTGATTTCCACATTGTCTTTCCTCACTTCTCTCACTTCCTCCCTCAGCTCTTGCACATTTCTCTGTAGGTCCATCAGCATGGTTATGACTTTTATTCTGAATTATTTTTCAGGAAGACTGTGCATTTCCATCCCTTCAGGCTCCCTTTCTGGGGTTGTCTGGTTGATCTTAGTCTGGACCATATTCCTCTGTCTTTTCATGGCTATAGAAGTGGTCGCTGGTAGTTGCCACATATGTCAGCTGGGCTCTTTAAGACTTTAAAAAGAAAGAAAAAGAAGAAAGAAAATAAAAGAAAAAACAAAACAACAAAAAGAAAAAAAGAAAAAAAAACGCCCACTGGGAGTAGATTCTGTGGTGATGCTGTAGGTGATGCTGTTGCTCCACCCTTCCGCAGCTGTGGCCGCACCGCTCCGCAGGGCCCTTTATAGCTCTGGCCAGGGTGGGAACGAATGGGAGGCTGTTGATCTCTGTGAGAAGTCTAAGTGCGGCCACCCTTTCCCAGTTGCCAGCTAAGGGGTCCGAAACTCCCCAGGACTCCCAGCCTGCTGGGCTGAGTGTGCCGGGGCAATCCGGCTCTTCCGCTGGGCTCCTGTCTCTTTAAGACTGCTGAAAAAAACGCATGCTTTTCTTTTTTTTTTCCTTCCCGGGAGCCAGCTGCAAGCACCCTGGTGCATTTGCCGCTCAGATCCTGCACCTTCTGTCTCTCCAATCTCTGCTACACCGCGCGATGTGTGTCAGCGTTCCCCACGCAGATCACGGGGGCTGGTTATTTCATGGGGCGTACTTCCACTCCCTCCCGGCTCTGAATCCTCTCCTCCCGCCAGTTCGCTGGGGTGGGTGAGCGCTCGGGTCCCGCTGGGTCGTGGCTCCATATCTTACCCGCCTCACGGGGTGCTGTGTCTTCTCAGGTGTAGCTGCACGCTGTGTGCTTTCCTGTGTATTCTGGTCTCTCTTTTAGGAATAGTTGTATTATTTGCTGTATTTCATAGATATATATAGTTTTGGGAAGAGATTTCTGCCGTCCTGCTCACACTGCCATCTTCCCGGAAGTCCCATCATGACTTTTTTTAGCAAGAGGAAATTTAGCCCCTGCCTTCTTCCTTGCTCAGATCCTGTGACCAAGTTGTGTTTAAGAACACAGATCTTGCGATCAGGGAAACCTCAGTTCAAATCAGATTCATCCATTTGTAGCTGGTGACCTTGGACAAATTACTGAACTTTTCTGGACTTGGTTAGCTCACCTATAAATTAAAGCTTTTGATATATCCTTCACAACATCTAAGGATCAAAGCCAAATAATGCCTGAAAAGGCTCAGCCTAGGGCTTAGCACATTGGACTGACACAAGTCAGCTGTTGCTATTGGAAGTGTAAGTTTTGTGATAGTGTTGTCGGGCAGCTGCATCTGGGGAGGTCACTCCCTGAGCCCTAGGTGAAACCTCAGCCTGGACAGGGGAGGCTTCTTGACTCTGGTGGAGAAAGAATTCTTGAACAGGTCTGACGAGAGTAGGTAAGGAAGGAATTCTTAAAGCGAGAGTGGTCGTGAATGGCAGCAGCCATGCAAGCAGCAGAGAGCAAGGAAGAGCAGAGGGAGGAGGGAAAGGTTAATGAACTCCTTGTGCTTGGAACAGGGCAGATCCCCTCCCAACTCCTGAAGCCAGGGTCACCTGGCGTGCAGTGTCCACTTGGATCTGTGCAGTGTGGGCACTAAGCTCCTACCACCCCAGGATTTGGGGGAGCTGCAAAGCACTGGATGGAGTGAGATTATGTTCTGAGAACTTCTCAAAGGCAAAGAAAGGAGATTCTAGGGCAGGTTACTAAAAAGCATGATTGTACAGCTGCAGTCCTGTCCGGGTCACCCAGGCGACAGAACTTACAAGCCCAGATCAGAGAACTCAGTAGCCCCTCCCTACTTGTCTGAAGTAGAACACAGAGAGAGAAGACTTAAGTCTAGAAAATTGAGTGGAATAGCAAAGTAACAAAGATGCTTACCACTGGAAGAGCACAAAGTGCTGTAAGTTGAGCAGCAAGAAGTCTTTATTTAAGGCAAAGTACACACAAAGAAAGGGGAGTGCGGACAGCTTCAGAGACGAGGCACACTTACCGGCTTAGGATGCTGTCTTTTCGGGCTTTCAAGAATTGTGCAAAGGGCAGTGGGGGCGTGCAGGAGCATAGGCTTGACATGTGGTTTCATATCTATCTGTCCAGTGAGAGACACTATGTCACCATCTATAGTCTGTCCTCTAGATATTCTGTAAGATAAACTTAACACAAGGAATTTATTGATCCTGTTCTTCTCCAAGGTAGTGGTTACCCTCAATCAGTGGGGACATATCACTTAGGACTGCCTGCCCCGCCTTAAGATAGTGTTGGTTACTGGATGATTACCATAAAATATGTTAGGAACCTTACCTTCTAACTCCTGGTTTTTAAAATGGAATCAGCCTTAAGATGGAGACCCTCCTGTTCTTACTGTATCATTTCTATGTTGGCATTTTTCATCAGAGGGAGGAAAAATTAATCATGATGCTTGTTCTGTGTCCCTGCCCTGCCTCAGTAGGATCCTTTGTGGCCTGAAGAAGTCATTTTTCATTTCCACTACAGATCATAGCACTTTTATGGTTGAGCACATGCATTTTATGTCCATGAAATTTTATTCATGAATCTATCCATTTATTCAACAGAGTCAAATGCCTATTATGAGTTGGATACATTGCTAGGCTGTGGGGGATACACTGTTCCACAAGACAAGCATGAACTCAGAGACATGCTCTTTACCCTCATGAAGCTTAGAGGGACAACAGGTCATCAAGTATTTGGTAGATAGGGTGGGTGTGGAGTGTGTTGGGAGAGCACTCACATGGCATAGGGGACAAAGTATATCAGACCAAGACCTGAAGTCATGAGGTTGATGGTTAAAAGATGAGAGAGAGAATATTCTAGCTGAATGGTATAGTATGTCAGTAAAAGTTTGCTTTATTTGAAGAAGGAGGTTGAGCTCCCCAGAGGTAGGTATGGAAGGTGAATTGGAGGCTGGTGTGGTGTCTAGCTTGAAAGTGTCTTTAGAGGTTCAGATGAAAATGGTGATGGGCTAGAGAAGAAGCAATAGCAGTGCATGAAACAGTTTCTGAAGATATTTGGGAGGTAGAACCAATGAAATTTGGAAAGTCAATGATGTAAGGGATGAGAGAGTTATTTGCAGGCTTGAGCAAGTGGGGGGATGAGAAAGGAAATATTAGTAGGGGAGAACAGGGCTTAAGATGTGGCATAGACACACACACACACACACACACACACACACACACACAATGCTTTATTACTCAACCATAAAGAAGATGAAATCTTGCCATTTGTGACAACATGGTTGGACCTAGAGGGTATTATGCTAAATGAAATAAGTCAGACAAAAACAAATACCATATGATTTCACTTATATGTAGAATCTTAAAAACGAAGCAAACAAAACAAGACAGAAACTCAAATGTACAAAGAACAATCCAGTGGTTGCCAGAGGGGAGGGGGTAGGGGATGGGCAAAATAAGAGAAGGGGATTAAAAGGTACAAACTTTTAGTATGAATAAATAAGACTCAGGGATCCAATTTACACCATAAGAAATATAGTTAATAAGATGTAGCAACTCTGTATGGTGATGGTTGATAGCTGGATTTTTCTTGGTGATCACCTCCCAATGTGTATAAACGTTGAATCACTATGTTGTACACCTGAAACTAATAATATTGCATGTCAACTGCACTTCAATAAAATAAAAAAGAAAAGCAAAAAGAACCCTGACTTAAACGGACAAAGGGATTTTGTAATTTTCAGTCCACTAGGCTTTAAGTTATGATATTACTTGTAAGCTGCTGAAGGTAAGAGGGTTAAAAGGAAATAAGGCGATTATTATAAATTATAAATTTTTATAAATTATATATTTGGAACATTTTAAATCAAAGTTAAGCATTCTGTATTTTTGTTCCTCTTTAAATGGTACAGTAAATTGCCCTGGGGTCCTGTGTGTGAATTTCTTAGATGTAGGGCTTGCTAAGATTGTCAAGCCCTACAGAACTACAAGAGATGTACATGATAATCCTGAAAGATGTAAGAGGAAACAGTAAGATTAGGTATGGAAAATACTTATTTCCATGGATAAGTCACAGAAAAGATATGGTATCTTTTCTTTCTTTCTTTTTATTTTGGTATCATTAATCTACAATTACATGTGCAATATTATGGTTATTAAACTACCCCTTCATCAGGTCCCCCCCACCAACCCCATTACAGTCACTGTCCATCAGCGCAGTGAGATGCTATAGAATCACTACTTGTCCTCTCTGAGTTGTACAGCCCTCCCTGTGCACCCCCAACATTACATCTGCTAATCATAATTCCACTTTTCCCCCTTATCCCTCCCTTCCTACCCATCTTCCCCAGTCCCTTTCCCTTTGGTAACTGTTAGTCCATTCTTGGGTTCTGTGAGTCTGCTGCTGTTTTGTTCCTTCAGTTTTTTTCTTTGTTCTTATGCTCCACAGATGAGTGAAATCATTTGATATTTGTCTTTCTCTGCCTGTCTTATTTCACTGAGCGTAATACCCTCTAGCTCCATCCATGTTGTTGCAAATGATAGGATTTGTTTTCTTCTTATGGCTGAATAATATTCCATTGTGTATATGTACCACATCTTCTTTATACATTCATCTACTGATGGGCACTTAGGTTGCTTCCATTTCTTGGCTATTGTAAATAGTGCTGTGATAAACATAGGGGTGCATATGTCTTTTTCAAACTGCGCTCCTGCATTCTTAGGGTAAATTCCCACGAGTGGAATTCCTGGGTCAAATGCTATTTCTATTTTTAGTTTTTTGAGGAACCTCCAAGCTGCTTTCCACAATGATTGAACTAATTTACATTCCCACCAGCAGTGTAGGAGGGTTCCCCTTTCTCCACATCCTTACCAACATTTGTTGTTTGTCTTTTGGATGTTGGCCATCCTAACTGGTGTGAGATGATATCTCATTGTGGTTTTAATTTGCATTTCCCTGATGATTAGCGATGTGGAGCATCTTTTCATGTGCCTGTTGGCCATCTGAAATTCTTCTTTGGAGAAGTGTCGTTCAGCTCCTCTGCGCATTTTTAAATTGGATTAGTTGCTTTTTGTTTGTTGAGGTGGGTGAGCTCTTTATATATTTTGGATGTGAACCCTTTATCAGATATGTCATTTATGAATATATTCTCCCATACTGTAGGATGCCTTTTTGTTCTATTGATAGTGTCCCTTGCTGTACAGAAGCTTTTCAGCTTGATAAAGTCCCACTTGTTCATTTTTGCTTTTGTTTCCCTCACCTGGGAAGATATGTTCATGAAGAAGTTGCTCATGTTTATGTCCAAGAGATTTTTGCCTATATTTTTTTCTAGGAGTTTTATGGTTTCATGACTTATATTTAGGTCTTTGATCCATTTTGAATTTACTTTTGTGTATGGTTAGACAATGATCCAGTTTCATTCTCTTACATGTAGTTGTCCAGTTTTGCCAACACCAGCTGTTGAAGATGCTGTCATTTCCCCATTGTATATCCATGGCTCCTTTATTGTATATTAATTGACCATATATGCTTGGGTTAATATCTGGACTTTCTATTCTGTTCCTGTGCTCTGTGACTCCGTTCTTGTGCCAGTACCAAATTGTCTTGATTACTGTGGCTTTGTAGTAGAGCTTGAAGTTGGGAAGCAAGATTTCCCCTGCTTTACTCTTCCATCTCAGGATTGCTTTGGCTATTCGGGGTCTTTTGTGGTTCCATATGAGTTTTAGAACTATTTGTTCCAGTTCGTTGAAGAATGCTGTTGGTATTTTGATAGGGATTGCATTGAATCTGTAGATTGCTTTAGGCAGGATGGCCATTTTGACAATATTCATTCTTCCTACCCAAGAGCATGGGATGAATTTTCATTTGTTACTGTCCTCTTTAATTTCTCTTAAGAGTGTCTTGTAGTTTTTAGGGTATAGGTCTTTCCCTTCCTTGCTTAGGTTTATTCCTAGGTATTTTATTCTTTTTGATGCAAGTGTGAATGGAATTGTTTTACTGATTCCTCTTTCTGCTAGTTCATCGTTAGTGTGTAGGAAAGCAACATATTTCTGTGTATTAATTTTGTATCCTTCAACTTTGCTGAATACATATATTAGTTCTAGTAGTTTTGTAGTGGAGTATTTAGGGTTTTTTATGTACAATATCATGTCATCTGCAAATAGTGACAGTTTGTCTTCTTCATTACCAATATGGATGCCTTGTATTTCTTTGTTTTGTCTGATTGCTGTGGCTTGGACCTCCACTACTATGTTGAATAAAAGTGGGAGAGAGTGGGCATCCTTGTCTTGTTGCCGATATTAGGTGAAAAGCTTTTAGCTTCTTGTTATTAAATATGATGTTGGCTGTGGGTTTGTCATATATGGCTTTTATTATGTTGAGGTAGTTGCCCTCTATACCCATTTTGTTGAGCGTTTTTATCATGAATGGATGTTGAATTTTGTCGAATGCTTTTTCAGCAACTATGGAGATGATCATGTGGTTTTTGTCCTTCTTTTTGTTGATGTGGGGATGATGTTGATGGATTTTCGAATGTTAAATCTTTAATGTTAATCCTTGCATCCTTGAGATGAATCCCACTTGATCATTGTGTATGATTCTCTTGATGTATTTTTGAATTCGGTTTGCTAATATTTTGTAGAGTATTTTTGACTCTATGTTCATCAGGAATATTGTTCTGTAATTTTCTTTTTTTGTGGCGTCTTTGCCTGGTTTTGGTATTAGAGTGATGTTGGCCTCATAGAATGCGTTTGGGAGTTTTCCCTCCTCTTCTACTTTTTGGAAAACTTTAAGGAAGATGGATATTAGGTCTTCACTAAATTTTTGAAAAAATTCAGCAGTGAAACCATCTGGTCCACGAGTTTTGTTCTTAGATAGTTTTTTGATTACCAATTCAATTTCTTTGCTGGTAATTGGTCTATTCAGATTTTCTGTTTCTTCCTGGGTCAGCCTTGGAAGGTCATATTTTTCTAGAAAGTTGTCTATTTCTTATAGGTTATCCAGTTTGTTACCATATAATTTTTCATAGTATTCTCTCATAATTCTTTGTATTTCTGTGGTATCCATCATGATTTTTCCTTTCTCATTTCTGATTCTGTTTATGTATGTAGATTCTCTTTTTCTCTTAATAAGTCTGGCTAGGGGTTTATCTATTTTGTTTATTTTCTCAAAGAACCAGCTCTTGGTTTCATTGATTTTTTTCTATTGTTTTATTCTTCTCAATTTTATTTATTTCTTCTCTGATCTTTATTATGTCCCTCCTTCTGGTGACTTTGGGCCTCATTTGTTCTTCTTTTTCCAGTTTCAATAATTGTGACTTTAGACTATTCATTTGGGATTGTTCTTCCTTCTTTAAATAGGCCTAGATTGCTATATACTTTCCTTTTAGAACTGCCTTCGCTGCATCTCACCAAAGTTGGGTCATTGTGCTGTTGTTGTCATTTGTTTCCATATATTGCTTGATCTCTGTTTTAATTTGGTCATTGATCCATTGATTATTTAGGAGCATGCTGTTAAGTCTCCATGTGTTTGTGTGCATTTTTGTTTTCTTTGTATAATTTATTTCTAGTTTTATACCTTTGTGATCTGAGAAGTTGTTGGTAGAATTTCAATCTTTTTGAATTTACTGAGGCTCTTTTTGTGGCCTAGTATGTGGTTATTCTGGAAAATGTTCCATGTGCATTTGAGAAGAATGTATATCCTGCTGCTTTTGGGTGTAGAGTTCTGTAGATGTCTGTTAGGTCTGTCTGTTCTAGTCTTGTTTGGTGTCTCTGTGTCCTTACTTATTTTCTGTCTGGTTGATCTGTCCTTTGGAGTGAGTGGTGTGTTGAAGTCTCCTAGAATGAATGCATTGCATTCTATTTCCTCCTTTAATTCTGTTAGTATTTGTTTCACATATGTCGGTGCTGCTGTGTTGGGTGCATAGATATTTGTAATGGTTGTATCCTCTTGTTGGACTGACCCCTTTATCATTATGTAATGTTCTTCTTTATCTCTTGTTACTTTCTTTGTTTTGAAGTCTATTTTGTCTGATACAAGTACTGCCACACCTGCTTTTTTCTCCCTATTATTTGCCTGAAATATCTTTTTCCATCCCTTCACTTTCAGTCTGTGTATGTCTTTGGGTTTGAGATGAGTCTCTTGTAAGCAGCATATAGATGGCTCTTGTTTTTTTTATCCATTCTATTACTCTGTGTCTTTTGATTGGTGCATTCAGTCCATTTACATTTAGGGTGATATCGATAGGTATGTCCTTATTGCCATTGCAGGCTTTGGATTCATGGTTACCAAAGGTTCAAGGGTAGCTTCTTTACTATCTAACCATCTAACTTTAACTCACTTACTACACTATTATAAACACAGTCTGCTGATTCTTAATTTCTGTCCCTTCTTATTCTTCCTCCTCCACTCTTTATATGTTTGGTGTTTTATTCTGTACTCTTCTGTGTTTACCTTGACTAATCTTGTGGATACTTGATTTTATTTTTTGCCTTTAGTTAGTATTTGGTTGGTCTGCTTTCTTTGCTGTGATTTTATTTTCTCTGGTGATATCTACTTAGCCTTAGGTGTACTTCCATCTAGAGTAGTCCCTTTAAAATACCCTGTAGAGGTGGTTTGTGGGAGGCAAATTTCCTCAGCTTTTGCTTATCTGCAAATTGTTTAATCCCTCCTTCAAATTTAAATGATAATCTAACTGGGTACAGTATTCTTGGTTCAAGGTCCTCTGTTTCATTGCATTAAATATATTATGCCTTTCTCTTCTGGCCTGTAAGGTCTCTGTTGAGAAGATGATGATAGCCTGATGGTTTTTCCTTTGTAGGTGATCTTTTTTCTCTCTCTTGCTGCCTTTAATACCCTGTCCTTGTCTTTGATCTCTGCCATTTAAATTATTATATGTGTTGGTGTTGTCCTCCTTGGGTCCCTTGTGTTGGGAGATCTGTGGGCTTTCCTGGTCTAAGAGACTATTTCCTTCCCCAGCTTGGGGAAGTTTTCAGCAATTATTTCTTCAAAGACACTTTCTATCCCTTTTTCTTTCCTTCTTCTGATACCCCTATAATGCCAATATTGTTCCATTTGGATTGGTCACACAGTTCTCTTAATATTCTTTCATTCCTAGAGATCATTTTATCTCTGCCTCAGTTTCTCTGTATTCCTGTTCTCTGATTTCTATTCCATTAACAGTCTCCTCCACCTCATCCAGTCTGCTCTTAAGTCCTTCTATTGACTATTTCATTTCTGTTATCTCCCTCCAGACTTCATCCCTTAGCTCTTGCATATTTCTCTGCAGGTCCATCAGCATGGTTATAACTTTTATTTTGAATTCTTTTTCAGGAAGATTGGTTATATCTATCTCATCAGGCCCTCTCTCTGGGGTTGTTTTTGTAATTTTTGACTAGACCAGATTCTTCTGCCTTTTCATGGTGATTGAAGTGATTGCCAGCAGGTGGCACATGTGTCAGCTGGGAGAACAAAGTCCCTTTGTGCTTGCTGGTCATCTTGCCTTCTCTGCTGCCTATGCCAGTTACTTGCACACGGGGAGCAGTCTCTGGGTTAATCCCCTGAGCTGCCATGGGCAGGTTGGCCCTCAGAATAGGCTAGGGCACTGTGGGGGGTCGCAGATGCCCCGGGTGCATTCTCTTGCAAGAACAGCGCCCCTTCATGCCTTCCGAACCTTATGCCAGTTTCCTCTGCCTGTGCCGGGCAGCTGCGTGCTGGCGGCAGCCTCTGGGTCTGTCCTGGTTAGCTGCCCACTGGGAGAAGACTCTGTGTGGTTGCTGTGGGCCAGGCTGCTCCCCAGCAGTGGCAGATCAGCCGGTTTGCTTGCAGTGCTCGCAGGGGGAATGAACAGCAGGCTGCTTATCACTGTGTTGCCACCCAGAGGTTGGGGTGTCTGAAGTTCCTCAAGATTCCCAGCCTGCTGAGCTGAGCATGCTGGGATGATTTGTTCCACCTGTTAAACCCTTGTCCCTTTATGACTTTTAAAGTGCCAGATTTTCTTTTGTCCCAGGGAAGCCAGCTGTGGGGACCCATCCACAGTCTCCATCTCGGATTTTACTTTTCCATTTCTCTAATATCCAGGACACCATGCGATGTGTCTGTGCTCCCGGTGCAGATCACCAGGGCTGGTTATTTAGCAGTTCTGTGCTTCCACTCCCTCCCCACTCTGACTCCTTTCCTCCCGCTGGTGAGCTGGGGTGGGGGAGTGCTTGGGTCCCGCCAGGTCATGGCTTTGTATCTTACCCTTTTCGTGAGTTGCTGAGTTCTTGAAGATGTAGGTGTAGCCTGGCTGTTGTACTTTATCTTCTGGTCTCTCTTTTAGAAATAGTTGTATTTGCTGTATTTTCAAAAATATATATGGTTTTGGGAGGAGATTTCCACCACCATACTCACACCGCCATCTTGAGTTCCTCCTCTTTCAAAATATGGTATCTTAACAGAAATAAATTTGTGCTAAATCCTTGGCAATCACTTATCTGACCCACATTTTCATATAGAAAGCACAACCTGTGCAACAGGACACTTGCCTTTTGATGCAAATAAACTCACTAAAGTTCACTGAAACCATCCTGAACCACCAACGGGAACCCTCTGATCCATTTCTAATATATTAAGCATTTGTGGTATTAAGTGGACATTGGGTAAACCAGCCTATCAAATGCATTTTTTATTACTTTTCATTCAGTACCATTGCCTATAAGCTGATTCTAAATGTGTTTTAAGGCCTCAGACCCTTTCTGCCTTTGTTTTTCTGGACTCTGCCATTCATCCTTTGATCTCAATCAGGAAAGATGAACAGTGATATTAGTGTTTCTTCACATTCTCCCTTTTTAAAATTAAATTATTGTTAATATACAATCTTATGTTGGTTTCAAATATACATCAATTTATATTGTGATTGAGAATTATTGTGCCCTTTTATCCCCCTCTCTTCCTCCCCACCTCTGTCCACTCCCCTCTCCCTTGGTAACCACTAGTCACTTCTTGGTGTCTATGAGTCTAATGCTGTTTTGTTCCTTCTGTTTTGCGTTGTTTTTATATTCTGCTAATAAGTCAAATCATATGGTATTTGTCTTTCTCAGCCTGCCTTATTTCAGTGAGCATAACACCCTAGTCTAGATCTATCCATGTTGTTGCAAATGGCAGGATTTCTTTTTTTTTTAATAGCTGAATAATATTCCATTGTGTATATGTACCACGTCTTCTTTATCCATTCATCTATTGATGGACACTTAGGTTGATTCTATATCTTGGCTATTGTCAATATTGTGGGGATAAACATAGGGATGTATATATCTTTCTGAATTAAGGCTTTTGTTTTCTTCAGATAAATTCCTAGAAGTGGAATTACTGGGTCGAATGGTATTTTTAGTTTTAGTTTTTTAAGGAACCTCCATACTGCTTTCCACAGAGGTTGTTCCAATTCACATTCCCACCAACAGTGTGGGAGGGTTCCCATTTCTCCACATCATCACCAACACTTCTTATTTCTTGTCTTTTGGATATTGTCTTCTGACTGGTGTGAGGTGATATCTCATTGTGGTTTTAATTTGCATTTCCCTGTGATTAGTGATGTGGAGCATCTTTTCTTGCACCTGTTGGCCATTTGTATTTCTTCTTTGGAGCACATTCTCCCTCTTCTTACAGTTGTTTTGTTAGGGTGGGAGATCCTAAATCTGAAAAAAAAGGTCCCTTTAAACTCAGTAACTCGACTCAGGTCAGTAACTCATCTTTATTTTCTTCAGGAGCAGAGAAAACTTAATAGGCAGGGTGTGGGGGGCAAAAACTCTACCGTGAAATCTTGCTGTCTTCTCTGCAGAGAAGTATCCCACTAGGGATTTAATTGAGGAAATGGAGACAGCTTTTCTCTAGAATTCATTTCTTCTTCATACAACAAAATTGTCAACTTCTTAACGTAATTTTTTAGGTTGAGCTGACTAAATGTGTCCTATTGTATTTGGTTTTAGTGACTTAAAAATCTTTTACTTCTCTTCCTACTTGGCAACCTTAAGGAAATTGATAAAAACAAGCAAGAATGTTACTGCAGATCTGTTAATGATCGCAAAAAACTGGCAACAGGAACGTCCATAAATAGAGGACTGAATAAATTATGTTACCTCCTTCAGATAGAGTATTAGCAATTAAAAAGAATAAACAAGATAAACATGTTGATATGAAAAGATTTCCGAGATATACTATTAAGGGAAAAAAACAAGATGTAGAACAAATATGTATAGTAAGATCTCATTTATATTTTTTAAAATTCTCCTTTTCTCTCTCCACCCATGCGTGCGCACACACACACACACACACACACTCATGCATACACGGGCACTCACAGTTGCACAGGCATAGAAATTTTCTGGAAGGATACTGGAGAAAGTTGAACTGGTGTGGGTAACTTTTCATTTTATGCCCTTGGTTCTATATGAAAGATTTTCTCATTTTGGACATATTGCTTTTATAATAATAATGTTAAGATCACTTAAATTTTTAAATTAAATGATAACCTTTGCACTTGTTGATGTTTAGCTTCTCCTAGGTTTTTTCACCTTTCTGCTTCCTTTGGCTCCACTTTCTCTCCGAGCATTTCTCATGCCCGTACACGTTTATTCTGGACTTCTCATCTTTGGGATAGTGATCGCAACAGCACTTACAGGAGTGACTGAGAAACTGTTTTTTGCCCTGTAAGTTGCATAGTTTTCCTAATTCTAATACTTAAGTTATAAAATGTTAAGTACTTGTTCATTGGAAAAATGTACTATAAATGTCCATACGTAAATATAAACATTTTAAAGAATTTCTTAACAAGTTTATGATACATGTAATATATCATTAATAATGCTTGGAAGAAGGATCAAAAAAATCCAACAAATTGTAGCACTGTTGCAAAACAGCTATTGAAGTTATGCATCCCCTTTCCGTCTTTTTGATGTGTGTGTTTTTATGTTAATTGTGATAATGGTGTATATACATTTCTGCATCACCCTTTTGGTGGTACAGGTGTTCCAGATGCTATATTATTTTCATACTTAATGATTTTTAACAATTTTACACTATTCCATTGAGTGAATTAAGGCAAAACTGAATTTTCTCCTTAATATCAAGCTTTAAGGGAATTTACATCAAAACTGTACCAATGTACATTTTGAGAAGATAAATTCAAGACTGTTTGGCATGTTGTTGTATCACCCTATTTGTAACTGGACACACTTTCTCTTTTTTTGTAGGACAAAACCTGCATACAGTACATTCCCACCAGAAGGTGTTTTCACAAATACCCTTGGCCTTCTGATTCTGGTATTCGGGGCCCTTATTTTTTGGATAGTCACCAGACCACAATGGAAACGTCCTAAAGAACCAAATTCTGTCCTCCTTCAGCCAAATGGAGGCACTCCAGAGGGAGTGGAAGGCTCCATGGCGATAAACTTTGGCAAATCAGACTCAGAGTCAAACAGTGAAGCAGCAGCAAGGAAAAGAAATTTACCCCTTGATGAGGCTGGACAAAGATCTACCATGTAAAATGTTGTAGAGATGTAACTGGAGAACTTCACTTCTGAAGACTAGCTCTGCATTTTAGCTTCTCACAGTTAGCCATAAAATAACTGACTGAGTCAAATTTATTTTACTCATAAAGTAGGATTTCTTGAAAGAGTTTGCATTGATTGAGGCCTGTGAACTTACCTGAATTAGAAAAGGAGATGATCAGTGTAAACAATAGCAGATATAAATCATGGTTTTGTTACCTCTTTCTTGTTGGACACCAAAGCATTCAGCAGTGTCTTTCATAGAATAGATGATCAAAATGTGTCTTTCAGCTGGTAAATTTGATAAACTGGTAGCGTCCCTGGCCTCTTGTCTTGCAGTTATTTCCTGTTAATTCTGGGAGTCCAGTCCTAAAGTTATAGAGTCATATCATGACTATCCAGGACAGAGTTTATGGCTACACAGATATCATGACTGAAGTACAGAAAACAATTTAGGAAAGCAATGGTTGCCTTCTCCCTGCCCCTGCCTGCTGGTCCTTCCCCAGCTTGTTTGGGCTCAGATCGGCCCTGAAGACCAGGGTTTATAATAGGGCATTTTGGAGCAGTACCTTGGCTGTAACTAGCAGAAGAGATCTTCTCTGGTCACACCTGTAAGTTTTTCTAAAACTTGACTTACACCCAAGGCTTCCCTGGGGTTGGGTGTACTTTATGATACGGATTCCAAACTCATTTGGAATGAGAATATGCCCGAATGCTTAAGCAGCATAAACTGCTCTACAAAGCTTCAAAGAGAACTTTTTCCCAATTTTTGTTTTTATTTTACAAAGCACTTTTTATTTACATGGCGTTTACTATGTGCCAGACACTATTTCTAAGCACTTTATAAATATTAGCTCATTCAGTCCCCAAACAAACCTATGTGGCATTTGCTCTCAGTATCTCCATTTTGCAGATGAGAAATCTGAAGCTTAGAGAGGTTAGTAACTTGCCCCAAGGTCACACACCTCCTAAGCCGTAGAACTGAGATTCATGACTTGGCAGTCTGGCTCCTCAGTCCATGATCACTTCACTATGCTATCTTTTTTTTTTTCTGTTATATACTAATTTGCCCCTACTTTGACCTACTCCTGGATAAATCTCAGTTGTTGGAGAGCCATGCAGTTGTTAAAGTTTACCTTCTGGCTTTCGTTTCCAAGGCAGATTCCCCAAATACCTGGAAATAGGTCGTGGGCACCCTCCCACTGCCAACAGCCATAGCCTACCTTGATGCCCTTTTGATCTTAAAATTGTGTCATGGTGACAAAGAAAGGTTTGGACAAGAACATCTGCAGCTTGAAGTTTGGCCAATTATGATTTCTGTTCTTCAGGATCTTAACTGCTAAACAACTTTGGTTTTGGAGATGGAGACTTACCTACTGGTCTGCCCTTCCCGGGGGCAATAATTAGGATTCTTCCTGAATCTGGTGGGATTTTAGGGGATGTCTTGAGCTTTGGGTTCTTTGCAGTGAATTGAGACTCAGAAGTGGCGAATTGTGCATGAAAACTTCAGTCTAGGCTCTGGGCTGACTCATATCAAAACTTAAAGAATAGCACCCGTGCTGAAAAGCTGCTTTTCATTTTGCTGGTGATTTTGGTTTCCTTGCAATTTTATTTTTAATGACAACCACAGCTTTTTATTATCTCTCATGATCTGTGGTTGGCTGAGCTCCATAGGGCAGTTCTTCTGCTCCAAATTGGCAGGAGCTGCAGCCATCTGGAGGCCCACCTGGCCAGTGGCTCGCTCACACGGTGGGCGGGCGGCACCTGTCTGCTCAGAGTGCAGAGGAGGCCGCCGGCCTGAGCATCAGGGACTGTCTCCATGTGACCGCTCTCCACAGCCTGGGTTTCTCGCAGCATGGCAACTGGGTTTCCCTGCAATTTTGAACTAGAACATTTTAGTGTGGATTAAAAACCTTATAGTTTACATCAAATACACAACGTTTTGGTGCCTAGTGGATTTCTTTTTAAGTTAACTGGTAATGACGACCATAGACTGAATATGACCTGCATTCCATCACATCCCTTCAGCTTCACGGATAACCATTCATTATTCCCTCACTGAAACACTATTTTCTCCTTACTTAATTCTATTTCCAAAATTGGTAATAGTGTCATAAGGATCCCCAGTGTCCAGCCCAGAGCCTGGCACACAGTAGGCACAGTTCAATATGGGTAGAAAATGCTACAGTTTGGTGCTAAGTGGAAGGAGTTATTGCATCATTACACACAAACATATTTTGATAAATGGATGTTGCATTACATAGAGGTGCACAAAATTCCAGGATTTTTTGGTGGGAGCAGGGGGAAGATCAGTGACTGCTCCAAGGATTGAACCTGCCATTCCTATATAGGCCAAGGAGATTATTAATGAAAAGTTAAGTATGGTTCTGAAACTACAATAATGTACTCCCCTGCGAAGCATTTGAGCACCTCTCATCTCAGCCCTTTATTTTTATCTCTCTGACTAATGTGGGGTAATTTTACAGATATTGTCGGAACTTCTTTTTTTTTTCTCAACCTTTATAAAACAATGCAGTAAAATATAGAAAATCTTTCTGTTTGAGACTCTTCTTTTAATGGGATTTCTATTCCAATGATAATTGCATCTTTATCTTTCAAAAGCTGATATTTCCTACCTAAAGCGTTCCCCTTCCCCATTAAAAAACCCACATAAAGAAAAGGAGAGAAGAAAGCCTTAGGTATCATCTATGAAACAGCGAGTGAAATCTCCCTAAATAATTATAGCTTATATAGTCTGCCGAGATAGCCTGGCTTGGCCTACCCCATAATCTAATTTCAGGAAAAAAAAATTATTTTAAACCCTCATCTAAATCAACACTGAAGCCTTTTCTTTCAAAGACTTTATTGAAAAACTCAAATGAATATATTTTTGAGCTACTGTTATCAGAAGTGTACAGCTTCCTGTGTACTTGTGTCAAACTGACCTCACCCTCCAGAGCACTTCCTTTCCTTTCCTGTGTGGTTTCAGTTACGCTGTGCTGTTCACACACGGGCTCTCACACCTTCCAGTAAAACAACAAACGCAATCATACTTTTTAAGGAATACTGACAAGTGGTTTCTCTTTTCTAAAGGACAAAATAAAGAAGATGTCTTGTTTTTAATTAGGCTCTTTTCCCTGCTAAGTGGGACGTTCCAGTGCAATACCAGCTGACCACAACTGCCAAATCTGAAGGCTCAAAGAATCAAGTAAACTTCATGCTAATTTTGTTGTAACATGATGGAATTTTTACCTTGGTATGTCCTCTTTTAGATAACTGTTACTGAAAGCTGTAACTGCTATGCCTTAGAGCTACACATAGGAAAGTATAAAAGAAAGAGTACTATTATTATTGACCACCTACAAGGTACCTGAAAACTTTAAGTGGAAAAGATTTCTGTTTAAATTTGCCTTTTTATATCAGCACATTTATAGGGGAAAATATTAAATAGCCTGAATATTTTATAATTTTGTAGAAAACATGCATCTATTTTTTCCTTGACTTGTTTTTATATAGTAATAAAAGCTATTTTGGAAGCAATTTGTGTGTGTTATCAATTTGTCCAACATGGTAGGTGTAGGAGGTGTTCTTTCCCATGGTTTTTCATCTATTTTCCAATGGGAAAATTTTTTTTTATTAAGGTATCATTGATATACACTCTTATGAAGGTTTCACAAGAAAAACAATGTGGTTATTATATTCATCCTTATTATTGAGTCCCCCCCCATATCCCATTGCAGTCACTGCCCATCAGTGTAGTAAGATGCCACAGAGTCCCTATTTGTCTTCTCTGAGCTATGCTGTCTTTCCCGTGACCCCACACACACCATGTGCACCAATCATGATACCCCACAATCCCCATCTCCCTCCCTCCCCACACACCCTACCCCACCCCTCCCCTTTGGTAACCACTAGTCCCTTCTTGGAGTCTGTGAGTCTGCTGTTATTTTGTTCATTCAGTTTTGCTTTGTTGTTATACTCCACAAATGAGGGAAATCATCTGGTATTTGTCTTTCTCTGCCTGGCTTATTTCACTGAGCATAATACCCTCTAGCTCCATCCACGTTGTTGCAAATGGTAGGATTTGTTTCTTTCTTATGGCTGAATAGTATTCCATTGTGTATATGTACCACATCTTCTTTATCCATTCATCTGCCAATGGACACTTAGGTTGCTTCTGTATCTTGGCTGTTGTAAATAGTGCTTCACTAAACATAGGGGTACATATGTCTTTTTGAATCTGAGAAGTTGTTTTTTTGGGGGGTAGATTCTAGGAGTGGAATTCCTGGGTCAAATGGTATTTCTATTTTTGGTTTTTTGAGGAACCTCCATACTGCTTTCCACAATGGTTGAACTAGTTTACATTCCCACCAGCAGCGTAGGAGGATTCCTCTTTCTCCACATCCTTGCCAACATTTGTTGTTGTTTGTCTTTTGGATGGTGGCCATCCTAACTGGTGTGAGGTGATATCTCATTGTGGTTTTAATTTGCATTTCCTTGATAATTATGATGTGGAGCATCTTTTCATGTGCCTGTTAGCCATCTGAATTTCTTCTTTGGAGAAGTGTCTATTCATATCCTCCACTAATTTTTTAATTGGGTTAATTGCTTTTTGGGTATTGAGGCAGGCATGTGAGTTCTTTATGTATTTTGGATGTTAACCTCTTGTCAGATATGTCATTTACACATATATTCTCCCATACTGTAGGATGCCTTTTTGTTCTGCTGATGGTGTCCTTTGCTGTACAGAAGCTTTTCAGCTTGACGTAGTCCCACTTGTTCATTTTTGATTTTGCTTCCCTTGACCGGGGAGATATGTTCATGAAGAAGTTGCTCATGTTTATATTCAAGAGATTTTTGCCTGTTTTCTTCTAAGAGTTTTATGGTTTCATGACTTACATTCAGGTCTGTGATCCATTTTGAGTTTACTTTTGTATATGGGGTTAGACAGTAATCCAGTTTCATTCTCTTACACGTAGCTGTCCAGTTTTGCCAACACCAGTTGTTGAAGAGGTTGTCATTTCCCCATTGTATATCCATGGCTCTTTCATCGTATATTAATTGGCCATATATGCTTGGGTTTATATCTGGAGTCTCTTATTCTGTTCCATTGGTCTATGGGTCTGTTCATGTGCCAGTACCAAATTGTCTTGATTACCATGGCTTTGTAGTAGAGCTTGAAGTTGTGGAGCCTAATCCCCCCAGCTTTATTCTTCCTACTCAGGATTGCTTTGGCTATTGGGGGTCTTTTGTGGTTCCATATGAATTTTAGAACTATTTGTTCCAGTTCATTGAAGAATGCTCTTGATATTTTGATAGGGATTGCATTGATCTGTAGATTGCTTTAGGCAGGATGGCCATTTTGACAATATTAATTCTTCCTACCCAAGAGCATGGGATGAGTTTCCATTTGTTAGTGTCCTCTTTAATTTCTCTCATGAGTGTCTTGTAGTTTTCAGAGTATAGGTCTTTCCCTTCCTTGGTTAGGCTTATTCCTAGGTATTTTATTCTTTTTGATGAGATTGTGAATGGAGTTGTTTTCGTGGTTTCTCTTTCTGCTAGTTCATCATTAGTGTATAGGAGTGCAACAGATTTCTGTGTGTTAATTTTATATCCTGCAACTCTGCTGAATTCAGATATTAGTTCTAGTAGTTTTGTAGTGGAGTCTTTAGGGTTTCTTATGTACAATATAATGATCTGCAAACAGGGACGGTTCAACTTCTTCCTTGCCAATCTGGATGCCTTTTATTTCTTTGTGTTGTCTGATTGCCGTGGCTAGGACCTCCAGAACTATGTCAATGGGGAAACTTAAAAAAAAAATTATTTATTGAAAATGCTGTCAGATTTCTCTAGAAAGTGTACTTTGAGTACCATACCTTTTACATTGCTAGGAGGATCAGAAGACTTTCAGAACTGCCATAGTGTTCCCCTTCTTACAGGATATGCACTGGAGCATACTCTGTAGTGTAGAAGGCAACCACAGACCAAAAAAGATTCATTTTTAAGTTGTAAAAGCAAGGAAAAAGAACCTATTGAAAGTGCCTGTTGTAACAGAACTGTGTTGATAGTAACTTGTCCTGGAGAAAATACATAACCTATAATGGATAAATTGTTGGATTTTTTTTAAATAAGAAAGAAGGATCATTAACATCTACATAGTGTCAATCCTCATCAACCTAAATTTAATTTCTCACTTAGCCTTTTTTCTTCTACTTTTGTCTCCTGAAGTAGGGTAAATGGCAGAATTTCCAGAATCTCCTACCTAGCCTTCGTCCATTTACATACCAATGAATGTTTCAGAGCCTCCAGTGGATCAGGGGATGGGGTGAATCTCTCCTCCCCTTTGTTCCTGATATGGAATTGGTCTGGCATCTGCCAGTCACCAAGTACTGGCCCATGGAGTTCCTCCCAGAGCGGGTGGGCAGGGGGAAGTGGGCATGCATGCTGTGGCCAGAGGGGAGGGACAGAGTTGGGCCTGGCTAGTGAATTCAAGCAAGCTGTGAACAATAAAAACAGTTTCTCCCAACCTGCCCTTTCTCTTGTCTTACTTTGGTTTCAGCAGATTCATAGGAGAATCTCTTCCAGGATGGGAACCCCCTTACTCTTGTGGCTACATTTAGCATAGACTCAGAAGGGTCCAGTGAACCCAAAAGCTGTCCTTATGTGTGTGCTGTTCCAGTGGGCTGCCCCTACAGATGGTGGGGAAATACCCTTGGATCCCCCTATGGGAGGTGGGGAGGCATCTGGGGGATGCCCTATGGGTGGTGGGAATTTATCAACGGATCCCATTGTGGATGGTGGGTTTTCACCGAAGGATCCCCCTGTGGAAGGTGGGGATTCACCTGTAGATTATGCAATGGGTATTTGGTCTGGGGTAAGGTGCCTCCTGGAGGAGTAGGTCTCTCCCCAGAATTGGGAAGGGTGGGGTCACTGGAAGCAGTGGAGTTGGACCTCCACAAAATAGGGGACTCCTTAGGGAAACTGAATGGTCACAGGGCAGCAGGAAATGTGGGGTGGTTGTTTCTTGCAGCATTGGAAAGGGTTGCCAGGGAAAAAGAGAAATTTTAGCATCAATTAGCAGAATAGGGAGATGAGGTGTGGGATGCTCTGAGGAAGGAATTGAAAGCTATTGAGAACTGAGATTGCATGGTTGAGAGACGTGCTAGTGGCCCGGGAGGCGGTGGCAGAAATATGCAAGCTGCAGGAGGTGAAGGAAGGGGTGGTGTGTCAGCCGCAGAAATGGGAGAGGAGACGTCAGGGGAGTAGGAGCTAGGGGAGGATGCGGGCGTGGACCTGAGGATAGAATTGTTCCTGAGGCCACTGCCTGAGGCACCAGCACCTCCCATATTGAAAACCCACTGAGTTGTAATTAAGAAAATAAATACAACGACCACAGGTTCCTCAGGGAAAGGAGCAGTCCCCTCCCCAGGTCGTGCAGCACTCCACGCTCCGCCTCTACCCCGGAGGAGCTGGTGGATTTGAGCACCCAGCTTTGGCAGAAGCCCTCAGAGCCTCTGCCCACGTGGCTTTTGTGTCTTTGGGATTTAGGAGTAGATGGCATTGATCTGTCTGGGTCAGAAATAGGTAAACTGGCTTCCTTGACGACTTGCCCCTCTCTCTGGCAGAGGTTGCAAAATGTCCATCACACCCCAGGGAATCACACTTCTGGATTGGCTGACAGCAGCCATCAGGGCAGTTTGGCCTAATCAGGGTGATTTACCATACTTACTCACTAGCTGGGAAACATATGCAGAGCTCCAGCAGGTGTTACAGGAGTTGGGCATCAAAAATATCATCTAGAATACGGACTGTCAGGACCCCAAAGAGTTGTTCGCCATGGGCATGAAAAACCTGATGTTCCGTACAGGTCCTCCATCCATCTTGGGTTCCTACTGACTATTCCTGACTCAACATAGGGCAACCCAAAAGTGAGGTTACTCATACTACAGCAGAAACAATAAGAGTGTGGAAAATACATTCTACCACTGAAAGAAGAGGTTCAAAGGGCCCCATGAAGGTCTGAGGGCCCAGATTTGGGTCAATATAATAAGCACAGGGGCAGTGAAAGAAAACTTGATGGACAGCCCAATAGAATCTTGCTAGAGCTGTGGCATCAATTAAAGCCGGAGCAGTAGTTCCAGCTGCTGAGGTCCAAGACACGGGAGCTAGAGGCAAAGCACCCTGTTCAGCCCATGTGTCTGCAGGACTTCCTGGGGGAGAGACCCCGCCTGGGTCCCCACCCCCACAGGAAGGCAATTGGGCATTGCAGTTTGACTGAGGGGGGATCAAGCTCTCCACCTCAGGGAACATGGTGGGGACCAGAGGCCACACGTAACTCATTGGTCCCCTGTGAATGTACAATGTGTCCTGGTGCTGATGGACACAGCAGCTGAATGTTCTCTGATTTATGGCAACCCTGAGTGGTTTTCTGGGACCCCTTCTGTGATAGATGGCTATGGGGGTAAGGCAATTAGAATTAAGAAAGCCCAAATCCCATTGGAATAGGGTATTTACATCCAAAGGAGTATACCATGTATATTTGTCCCAGCCCTGAATATATTTTGGGGGTGGATATCCTGCAGCGCCTGTGGTTACAGACCACTGCAGGTGAGTTCAGACTGAGGGTATGTGTGGTAAAGGCAGTTCTAACAGGACATGCTAACCACCCACTTGAAGTTCTGCTTGTACCTTGGCAGGTGACAAATACTAAGCAGTAATAAATTGCCTTGAGGGCACAAAGAAGTTGGAGAAAATCTATAGGAGCTGGAGAAGGTGGGCACCATAAAGCCCACTTACATAGTCCTTTTAATTCCCCAACGTGGCCAGTGAAAAAGCTGGATGGCTCCTGGCACACGACTGTGGATTAAAGAGAATTGAATAAAGTCACACACCCTCTGTATGCTGCTGTCCCCTCTGTAGCACCCCTTATGGACACCCTCAGTCATGAACTAAGGATGTATCATTATGTAGGAGACCTTGCTGATACTTTCTTCTCTACTGACATAGCACAGAAAGTCAGGAACAGTTTGCTTTCACGTGGGAAGGCTGGCAGTGGATGTTCACCGTCCTTCCACAGGGGTACCTCCACAGTCCCGCCATCTGTCATGGGCTTGTAGCCCAGGACTTTGCACTATGGGAGAAACCAGCAATGGCGTGGCTGTATCATTATATTGGTGACATTATGCTCCCCTCTGATTCTCTTGCAGATCTAGAGGGTGCAGCACCTAGGCTGTTGCAACACCTACAAGACAAAGGTTGGTCAGTGAACAGCACCAAGGTTCAGGGACCTGGTTTGTCTGTCAAAGTCTTGAAGGTTGTCTGGTTGGGTAGGACTAAAGTTATCCCAGAAGCAGTCATAGATAATGTTCAGGCTTCCCCTCCTCCTACAACTGAGGCAGTATTACAAGAGTTTTGGGGTCTTTGGGGCTATTGGAGAGTGTTTATCCTGTACTTGGCACAAATTTTGAGGCCCTTTTACTGGTTGGTTTGGAAGGGCATCAGGTAGGACTGTGATGAAACATGTGCATCTGCCTTTGCTGCTGCTAAGCAAGCAGTCAAAGCCATGCAGGCCTTGAGTGTCATGGACTCATCAAGGCCCTGTGAGCTAGATGTTCATGTAACCAAAGATGGTTATGGGTGGGGCTCTGGCACTGGCTTGAACAGACCCGCCAAACTACTGGATTCTGGTCGCAACTCTGGACAAGAGCAGAGGTCTGGTATACCTTGATAGAGAAGCAACTGGCTGCTGTGTACCATGCCTTGCTGGCTAGAACAGCTCCAACCAAGGTAAAAACAACCTACCCCATTGCAGGATGAGTGCAAGACTGGACACAAAGGTCACGGAGTGGCATGACACAAATGCCTACACTGGCTAAATGGGGCACATATTTACAGCAGCGTAGTGCCCTTCTAGCCCCTTCAGTGGAGAACTCCAATGCTTATTTCAGCCAGTGACATACACCAGTGGAAAGCAGGAAGAACTTGCTTTTGAGTCATTAGTAATAGAGAGCTTTTACTGGGAGGGAAAAGCCCCTATACCTGAAGTTGCTTCGTATACAGACAGCTCCAGGTGAGGGCAGCCACTGAAGTCAAGGGCTGTGGCTTTTAGTCCTAAGACTGAGACAATGTAAATGGAGGATAGGGAGGGGAAGAGCCAATGGGCAGAGTTGCAGGCAGTATAGTTTGTGATGACCCAGGAGCCCTCCCCAATAGTTGTCTGCTTGGACTGTTGGTCTGTCTAACGGGGCTTTACCCTGTGGCTACCAACATGGTACCATGTTAACTGGATGGTTGGTCACCTGCCCCTTTGCAGGTAAGAGTTGTGGCAAGGTTTATGGGCCTCTGGTCAGACTAAAACAATTACCGTATATCATATGACTGGCCATTTGCCTTTGGCATCCCCGGGGAATGATGACGCTGACACATTGGCTCAGGTGCACAGGCTAGAAGGAAGCCTGCCTCTGATGTAGCCCAGTGGTTATATCAGCATTTGTTGCACATGGGGCAAAATACAATGTGGGCTGTAGCCCATCGGTGGGGCTTGCCGTTGACCTTTGAAGAAGTCACCAAAGCTGGAAGGAGTGCCTTGTGCGCTCTAAGAGGGGCTTATACCAAGTCGTGCAGCAACATGGGACAATAGTGAAGGGGCTGATACCCTCATCAGGTGGCAGATAGACTATATTGGGCTTCTGCTCATATCGGAAGGGTATCAGCATGCCATGACTTGTGTGGACTGTTGGTTCCTTTTCCTGCATATTGCGAAGATCAGCAAATGACCAAAAGGGGCCTAGAGCATTTCTTTGCAGCCTATGGCTGGCCACAGGTGGTTGTGAGCAATCAAGGCACCCACTTTACTGGACAGGCACTACAGGAATGGGTGCAAGAAGTATGGATAAGGTGGCAGTTTCATGTACCATGTAACTCTACCAGGGCAGGCATGATAGAGAGTTTGCTAAAATCTGGCCTGAAGTCAGACACCAGTAGTCTATGGGGCTGGTCAGTCTGCTTGTGGACAGTGCTACAGTATTTGAATGAGAAGCATCAGAAGGGGCACTGAGTCCTGTGGACATGCTAACACACATTGCTGCCTCTCCTATACGACTGCATATTAAAACCAAGGAGAAATCATTGAAGCTGGGATTTTGCCAGCTGAGCAACATCCTGCTGCCAGCCACAACTGTGTTAAACCCTGGATACTCTGTTGAGTGAACGTGGCCCTGGACATTCTGACACAGAGCTGAATGATGGCTTGCCCTTCTGGCACCTTGGGGACAAGGCCTGGAAGCTGGCCTCTTGTGTGTTCCTGGAATCACAGCAGAGTGGTCCCCAAACATCATGGTGGTGTACCCAGAATGGCCGGAAGTTAAGAGCATCTTGGGGGAGTTTTATTTTGTCATTATGGCCAGTACATGTGCCTCTTGTAGCCCTATATATTGACCCATCTGTAACTCCCACAGGGAGAGGGGTGAAGGTCTGGTATGCTAGACCAGGACAGGACCCTATTCCTGTCACAGTCCTATCCCAGGACCACTCTCTTGCATGCATCCTACCTGATGGACAGGATTTGCCTATGCTGGTGTCATTAAAACATTTATTGTATTGTCCTTAAGGTTATTCTCTTCTGCAGTCCTTGGGGATTGGGCCCGCCTCCTAATCACAGCTGCTGCTTGCTGAGTGTGTACGGAGCACCTTACTAGTTCAGCTGCTGGCCTCCTGTGAAATGGGTGAGCTATGGACTTAATCTGAGTAGGACCTTGAACCCAGCTGGATCTTCAGGCTTGAGATTTGTCATGGTTTTATTGCTATCTGTATCATAATTTCTGTTGCTATTGTATATTACTAGTCTGGTTGCAGTACACCAGTTTTCCTGCACTGGTGCCACTGTGGAAGATTGGGGTGTGTAGATTGCGAGGCGAGAATTCTGAAGGGGTGGGCTGTGGGGTACACATGGCAGAATTTCCATAATCTCCTGCCTAGCCTTAGTCCAGTTACATACCAATGGATGTTTCAGGGCCTCGGGTGGATCTGGGGAAGGGATGGAGAGAAAATGGCCATTTTCTCCTCCCCTCTATTCCTGGCACATAATTGGTCTGTCGCCCGTCAGTCATCAAGGACCAGCCCAGAAGTGGACGTGAATGCCGCAGCCGGAAGGGACAGATAGAGCTGGGCCTGGCTAGTGAATTTGAGCAAGCTGTGAGCAATAAAAATGGTTTCTCCCAACCTGCTCTTTTCCTTGCCTTACTTTGGTTTCAGTGGATTCATAGGGGAACCCCCTTACTCCAGGAGCTACACCTGTTAAATGTTAATGACATTTTATGTTGTGTAGCTATAATAATTCCATAATATTATATGTCCTATTATGTAATAGAGCTGTAATACTGTGTGTGAATTTAATTTTTATATTACATCAGACTTTATCACTTACATTATTAATTTCGGGGGTATTGTATTTCATTTCAGATTGGTCTTAACTGGCAAGCACTTTTGAGACTTTATAAATATATGGCTCAACCACACCATCACATAATTTTACATATATTAGCTCACTTAATTTAATTTGCAGTTACCCCTAGAGGCAACCCAGCACACATGGCCACATTCTTTCTCTCTTATTTCCAGAGCTCTGAATTGTGGATGGGGTACAAGTGGAGACTGAACATCACCACTGCAGTGACTGTCTGTGTGGAAAATCAGCTTTAAAGATTTCTTGGCTTTGGAAACAATGTTCAGTAGGAAGAGAATGGACAAATACAATGTCATACTATAAAAAATTATGTCGTCAAAAGTTGTTATAGGTGAGTATTTAACAATATGGAAAGATGTTGATAAAATATTATTAAATAAAATAAACAGTATATAAAACAATTTGTAAATGTCAGTGTGTGTATGCATATATATATGCATATACACATATTTGAAAGCATAATGTACCAAACAGTTATGTAGTTAACAATGGTTCTTTCTGGGGCAGAAAAAGCTAATAGGCCTTTTAAATTTCCCTCTCTTTGTTTTATCTGCATTTCCTATAATTAACACACATTACTTTTGTACTAAGAAAAACATTACAAGTACTGTAAATTATGTATTATCAGAAATCCATCTGCTTGGTTGATATCATCCAAACCTTTGTTTGGTCTGATTTAACAAGAATCAAAGACAGTGTTTTTTAAGCCAAAATAAGTGCTTTGTAACACCAGGAAAGAGGAACCAAAGCATCTGCCAAGAGCCCAACTTGGTCAGACACCAGACTGATGTGAGAAACCACTTGCCTTGCCACACTGTCGATCCCCAACGGCAATGCAGATTACTGGAAGTTGGGCAGTGTAGAATAGAATTGTGAGTAGTGGATAAAACAGAAAGATCTGGATTCTTGTAAGAACTCTAGCATGGTCCAGGAGTGTAACCTAGGACAAGTCACTTGACCTTTCATCTACAAAAACAGGCAATTCTCTTTCACTCACCAGTTATTTATTGAGGCATTCTGTGTGCATAGGCACTGTCCTAGGCTCATGCTAGAATGCTATGAGTCTATATTATTTTATAGACTTGCACCCAATTTAATTTGTACCAAAATTTCCATCCTCTGTACAGAATGATCCAGAATTCTCAAGGCTTAAGAGTGAAGCAAACCTTTTCTGATCTAGGTACTGAGGGCCCCAGGAATGAGAGAAAGTTAGCAGGCTTTGTAAAGGTGACAAAAGAGGCAAGACTGAGATAAGGGGTAAACTGAGTAAAGAGTTAGAAATGGACCAGAAGGGAATTCAGTTGGCTCAGAACAGCTTGGAGGAAGGAAGCAAGGGGGAGGAAAAACCCAAACAAAAGCAACAGGGAAAATTATAGAATATGGTGTTAAATTCCCAAGCATGACACTCGAAATGCCTTTTTTCCTCAATGTACAATTTATTATTATTCTCAGGAAACAACAATCGCAACTGAACAGTGTTAACGTGTTTGATATTACTATAAGAAAGGGAAAGATTAAGCCAAACATCTTTGTCCTTGAAGATTTAATACTATATATAATAGCTGAGATAATGGTTTTGACAAATATGGGGAACATGAGCCAAAATCAATAGAGACTGGTGTTTTGTTCCAGAAAAACTACAGAGACTAAGCATGATTAGAAAGGACATAATAGTGTCAGAAAAGTTATTTTAATACTTCTCAGAAGATATTTCAACATATTTCTAGGCACAGTATTTTGTTTTGGCTTTGGAGTATCATAATTGCATTGTTTTTACTCATTGCAAAACAACACGCCAAGAAAATTAAAAAGTCTGCCAGTAATAAGCAACGGGGAAACAAGCTAGCTGGAACATGCTCACGCAGGGACACGCGCTCACATTCAGACACAGACGTACAGAGACCCAGACAGATGCCATCTTAGAAGTGTTCAATAAGGGAAACTCCACTAATCAGAAATTTAACTGAGTCCTGTTAACTATGAGGCGTCAACTCTAACTCCTGAGCTGTCATACAGTGGTAGAAAGCTTAGCAACACTGTTAACTGTGGTAACATGGAAATAGAAAATACAGTTAACTGAGTGGCCTACCCAAGGAGATGTTCAGGAAGCATGATGAAGGTACCGCCTAGGTTTTCTCATTTACTCTAGTAAAATGTAACGGGAGAGAGATTAAGTTAAGAAAGAACTGTTAGATATATAACAGCCAGGAATTGCTGCACTTGAAATTAACAATTTCTCCTTCCTCAACTCTCCATATGGCAAATAAAATGGCTTCCAGGTGAAAATCGAGTCCAAAGTGCTGTCAGGAAAACATGGTCCAAAGATGAAGCCAGGGATGTGACTATAAAACTGTTATGATCTTGGAAAAGGATGCGATGCTGCCTCATAGACTTTGCAAGCAGACAAAAGGCTCTCCAAACATGAGAGCGTCATCAGGGAGCAGCTCTGGGCGGTCTCAGGCAGAGAAGGGCTAAAGGAGATCTTGGTCATAAACTGATTCATAAGAAACCTACATTTTTTAAAGAATCATAATCAGCTTGGATTGAAAGGGACATTCAGGCTGTGGGATCCCTAGATTTCTAAGGCAGGCAGCAGTTAAAGTGAGCTAGTCATAGGCAGAGATGGCATCTTTCAGTGGGGAGAGAGAACGGCTCGTAAGGCAGAACCAACGGTCGAGCAGGCGGCACCGGAAGTACGGCGGAGCTTCCGGGAGGCGGGACTGAGTCCTGACGGAGCTGGCAACCCATGCTCAGCCGGATTTCAGGACTGCTGTGCGCCGGTGACTACTGTGTGCTTCCCGTTTTCTCCTCCTAAACAGAAGTGTCTAAAGCAGTTATCCTGTGCTTGTCCCACCACTGTACTGGGGGCAGCGGGTGGAGGCAGATGGCTTGTCTGTCTCT
This sequence comes from Smutsia gigantea, assembly GCA_032199065.1. Classification (NCBI taxonomy): domain Eukaryota; kingdom Metazoa; phylum Chordata; class Mammalia; order Pholidota; family Manidae; genus Smutsia; species Smutsia gigantea. Next base: position 193,083 of record JAVSCE010009324.1, read on the forward strand.
TGGTGCACAGGTCTTCTGATTAAGAGGCAACTACACTTGGGGAACAGTGCTCAGGGAGCCTCTGCCCCTTCTGGACTTGGTTTACATGTCCAGATCATTCATCTCCAGCTTTAGCATTATGTTATAGTAGGTACAATGTCTAAGGGGTATAGGGAGTGGGTAGTGAGTATATTTTGCACGTAGGGGAAAATATAAATGATTATGTTCAGTGGGGGAATTTGATAACCTTAAAACATGCCCACAGATTCTCTGATATTCTCCCAACAAAAAGGAGAGCTTAATCCCCCTTTCCTTGAATAATGGCTGCCCTCAGGAACTTGCTTCTAACAACTAGGACATGGCAGAAGAGAGGCTGTGTGACTTCTCAGACAGTTTTTGCCTTGGTTTCTTCTCTCTTGGAGTATTCACCTTTGGAACTCAGGCACTGGTTTGGGAGGAAGTCAAGCAAGCACATGGAAAGGCCATGCGTAGGTGCTCTGGGCCCAGCTTAAGCTGAGGTCCTGGCTCGCAGCCAGCATCAGCTGGCAGCCTATGATGAAGCAAGTTCTCAGACGGTCCCAGCCATCGGTCTCAAGCCACCTGAGATGATGTCACAGGGAGCAAAGACAAGCTGTCCTTGCCAAGCCCTACCAAATTACAATCCATGGGAAAAATTAATGCAGTCATTGTTTTAAGGCACTGAGTTTGGGGATGGTTTCTTATGTGGCAACAGATAACCAGATGTTGATATGCAAATGCCTACTAGAAATATCCATGTATCTAAATAAAACCTGTAACAGTTACATCTTATGCATTATAAATTACAATTACTTTATGGGGTTTCCAGCTTTATCACTGACTAACTCTAGGACCTTCAGCAAGTCAGTCTCCTGAGCTTCCTTTTCTGCAGGTGTAAAATAGAGATGAAAATAATTACCTTTAAAAAATAATTTATGAAGATTATATAACAACAAGGAAAATGATGGTATGTTACAGGTTATAAAACTAGATTCAAGTGATTACAACTGTAAAAATGTACAGATGAGAAATGGGTAGATTTGATTAATGGGTTTAAAAGTAACTTTCCTTCCATTGTCCAAATTTCTGTAAGATTATTTACTTTATAATAAAAAAAAGAGTTCAAAAATTCCATTGTGCATTCCCAGCCCAAACCCAGGGAGGGAGTTGGGTTATTTCTTCACACTAACCTCCCTGCTAGTTAAATGAGGTAAAGTGGTTTGGAAGAGGAACAGGGACAAAATGGCATCCTGCTGCTTGGAGTTGGGAGACCAGTTGGCTCCAAAACCAAAATTTCCTGCCTGCCAGACAGCCTGCCATTTCTTCACACTACAGACTCTCAATACTAGCTAGCTCTCACCTGTATGGGCTAAGCTTTCAAATTAATGTCATATCAAATGCCCATTATTTAAATAACCAGAAGCCCCAGTTATATGAGCTTAGAGGCCATGTAATCCAATGGTCAAGAGAATTGGACAAAATGCATGGGTTGAGAACCTGCTTCCATTACCTATTACCCACGGGTTTTGCAGATGCAAGTAAGGATATTGAGAGGAGACCATTCTGGATTACACAGATGGGCCCGAAACCCAGTGACAAGTATGCTTAGAGGACGACAGAGAGCAGAAGGCCATGTGGGGACAGATTAGGGTCATGTAGTCACAAACCAAAGACTGTCTGGAGCCCCCAGAGGCTGGAAGAGTCAAGGAACAGATTCTCCCCTGGAGCCTGACAGGGAAGACAGTCTTGTGGACACCTTGATTTCAGGCTTCTAGCCCTCAGAACTGGGAGAATAAATATCCATTGTTTTAGGCCACCATTCATGGTAATTTGTTATGGCAGCCTTAGGCATTCAATGGATGGATGAATCTCACAATCATAACATTGAGAGAAAAAAATTCAAGTTACAGGAAAAAATGTGCTACCATTTAAATAAAGTTTTAAAAACATGGAAATGGATATTTTATATTATTTATAGATAGTTATATTGGTAAAAGCATAAAGAAACAAATGGGAATGAAAAACACCAAATTTAGGGGAGTGAAAACTGTGAAGTGATAGGAAGGAAGTAGACATAATGGGGGTCACGGAGGGCTTCACCTATCTTGATAATATTGTGTTTCTTGAGCTGTGGTAGGTTCAAACAGAATATCATATTTTTATATTGTTGTGTAGGATTTAATAATTTCATAATAATCAAATTTTAAATAAAGTTTAAAAGGCAAAAGAAAAAGGGTGAGAGCCCTTTGAAGGTGGGGAACTTCTTTCTTGAAAAACACACGACCCTTCAAATGTCAGTCAGAACAACATGATTCGGTGCATATGTGTCTTCTGATACTTCATAAGCGGATGAAAATCACTTTGTTAATATTCAGAGTTCTGATGTTGTTTATAAATAATTCCAATAGTAACCTTTTTCATTGGAAAAACACCTGTACAGTGCCAACTGATTACTCCCTGTGGATGTTGCTTAGCTAAAAATTAATATATCATACTTCCTAGGATGGCAGACTGTGGGCTGAATTAAGAGAAAACAGTAATTTATAAGATGGAGTAATTACTGGAGGATCCAGGTACTATTTACTGACTTTCTTCTTTGTTCTCAAACCAGGAAAATAATTGAGTCCACATCCCCAGAGTCCTTTATTAGCCTTAATCTTAGGTTGTCTATCAAAAACAATACTATGGTGGATTAACAACCACCACAAACCCATAATAAACCGCACAGGCCCTTCATTTTCTGTGGTAATAAGTGAGCTCAGATGAAGCATTATCGAAGTGTGACTGACTAGCTGGGCTGTGGAACCCTTGATCCCTTCGTGTGGCTGAGGCCCCCTCCCTGGCTGCATTATCTGGAATATCCACCAGGTGGCAGCAACTCTACGGCTGCCAACCAGTGGCCTCCAAAGGAAAGTGAGGCTGCCATCACCAACAGGACCCATTGTGATTTCAAAGTCAGATTTTGATTGTTTCTTTTAAGTTGGAATTTAGAAAAAAACATTATGACCATTTTCAATTAAATATTATTCAAGTTTAATAACAACATAAACAGTAATTGGATATCTGGTATAAGCAGCCTCACATTCTTTTCCTTTCCCTTCTCCCCCCCTTTTTCAGTATACTTGGTGAAATTTTTTATTTTAAAAACATGTGTATTTCCCAGAGTGCCCTAGGCATGTGAATAATTTTAAATAATAAGATATACATTTATATTGGGAAAGTACAGTGGGAGTCAACATCTATAATATTCAGAGAAACAGTCTTTTGAACACTTTGCATTTTATAAAGGGCAGAATCATTGGACAGCAGGTAAATTATAGCTGGTTCCAGTGGTCTCTTCTTGTACAGCACTATTTCTAGGATACAAATTCAGCTGGGAAATGTCATATCAAGTCTCTAGTTGGATTACTCTGTCTTAAAGGGTGCAGATTCAGAAGCTCTGAATCCTTGAGTACCTATGCCCCCAAAAGGATGATTAAATAATGGTCCTAGGAAATTTCTGAGCTGACACTGCTTAACTTTCAAGTAAAGGAGGACTTTCTCACATCTCTCAGATGTAAACATTCTAAACGTTCTTGAGATATATAAAGAAAAAGACAGACCCTTGAACTAGAAAAGTGCCTTCTCTAAACTGAACATAAAATGTGGAACACTAGAAACAGTGTAGTAACAGAGGAACCCTGGCTTTGGCATCTGGGAACACAGGTTTGAGCCCTTTCCCTAAGGAACTGTGGGATCTGGGATATGTCTTTCATGTAATGGACTTACTAATACCTCTCCTACTGACCTTCTGGGTTGTTGTGAAGACTCACAAGGAACAAATAACCTAGATGCTCAATTAGTGTTTGCTTAATATAGTTAAATAAAATGATGATGAAGAGAACTTTAAAAACTGTACTTTAATAAACAACCCAACTATATAACCATAGGGTTTCATAACCACAACAGATAATGTGTGATGGTTTTCAGAAATACACTAAGTGTGAATATCCTGCCATCCATATTGAACAGTGATTCTCAACTCTGGGAAGTTTTTTAAAATTGCCATTGCCAGCATGTTTGGTGGAAACCAGCCACCATTTTTGTGTTGCTTGGTTGGCTGGTTGAAGCCCTCCAGGTGATAGTAACAAGCAACCAGGATTGAGAAACACTGCTCTAGAGCAAAAGTGAATTGGTGTCATTGAATATTGGCTATAATTGAGCCAGAGTAAAAATGAATTTCTAGCTGAATAAATTTTCTACTACTATGGCCAGAAATACAGGGCTGTGTCTTGATCACTTTTCCTTGTTATGATGACACTCTCTTCTTTTTCTCTTTGTACAAAAGAAATAGTGTTTGATGCAGAAAATGTGAACAGCATAATGAAAATAGAATATACAAAAAAAGCACTCTAAATCTGTAACCACTATTAATATATTGGGGCATACCCTTGTGGGTTTTTTTCTTGCACATTTTAAAAATGTGTATATTTTTAAAATGAAAATGTAGACAACCTTGTTCACTGGGGAATACACTGTGAACATCTTCCTATGCCAATGAACTTTATTCTGTGACATGGTTTTTAATGGCTACTTTGCAGCTATTACAAGCACCATAATTTCTTTAATATCTTGCTATATAACATTAGATTGTTCTCATTTATTCTATTATACAAATATTACAGTGAATTCTTGTAATTTTTTTGCAAAAAGGTCTGATAATTTATTTGAATAATTACCCATCTTTCTTATTTACTCCTGATCAGTTGGATTAGACTTTAGATGAATCAACAGACAGAAGATAAACTTCTTTTAAGTGCTGACAACAGTGACCTACCTTCACATTTCAGAACAAGGTGTTGGTGAGGATGCTGTGACTGCGAGTGGGAATACAAAATGGTGCAGACGCTATGAAAAAGAGGATGGAGGGTCCTCAAAAAATTAGAAGTGCCCGCAGAATAACCAGATCTGTTAGCCAATACTGTGAGGTAGGAAAGCTCAAAATTAGCCAAATATTCACCAGATCAGTGGTTCTCAAAGTTTTTTTACTTAAGTATAGTTGACATACAAATATTATATTACTTTCAGATGTACAACATAGTGATTCAATATTTGTATACATTATGGAATGTTGACCATAAACCTAGTTACCATCTGTCATCATACAAAGTCATTACAATATTATTGACTATATTCCCTATGCTGTATTTTACATCTCTGTGACTTATTTTTAACTGGGAGTTTGTAGTTCTTAATTCCCTTCACCCAGTTTGCCCATCTCTCACCCTCTCCCCTGTAGCAACCACCAGTTCGTTCTCTATGTTTATGAATCTATTTTGTTTTGTTTGTTCATTTGCTTTGTTTTTTAGAGTCTACAAATAAGTGAAATCACACAATATTTATCTTTCTCTGTCTGACTTCTTTCACTTAGTATAATTCCCTCTAGGTCCATCCATGTTGTTACAAATGGCAAGATTTCATTCTTTTTTTATGACTGAGTAATAGTCCATTGTATCTTTTTCTTTATGTATGTAGGTATCACATTTTTATTTATTCATCTATCAATGGACACAGGTTGCTTCCACATAATGGCTGTTGTAAATAATTCTGCAATGAACATAGGGGTATATATATCTTTTTAATTACTATTTTTGTTTTCTTTGGATAAATACCCAGAGGTGGAATTGCTGAATAATATGGTAATCTCTGTTTTCAGGTTTTTTGAAGAAGCTCCATGCTGTTTTCCACTGTGGCTGTACCATTTTGCATTTCCACTAATAATGCACAGCATCCTTGCCAACACTTACTTTTTTTTGATAATAGTCATTTTAGTAGGTGTGAGGTGGATATCTCTTTGTGGCTTTGATTTGCATTTCTCTGATGATTAGTGATATTGAACATATTTTCATGTGTCTGTATGTCTTCTCTTTTTTTATAAAAGTATTACTGATATACAGTCTTATGTTGGTTTCATATATACAACACAGCGGTTCAACAGTTACCCATATTATTAAATCCTCACACCCTCTAGTGCATTCACTATCAATGTAGTAAGATGTGACAGAATCATTAACTGCATTCTCTGTGCTGTACCACTGTCCCCATGACCAACTTATATTTTGATTGTCAATTATTGTGCCACTTGATCCCCTTCACCCTCCTGACCAACCCTCCCCACAACCCCCTTGGTAATCACTAGTCCCTTCTTGGTGTCTGTGAGTCTACTGTTATTTGTTCCTTCTGTTTTGTTTTGTTTTTATACTCTGAAAATGAGTGAAATCATTTGGTATTTGTCTTTCTCTGTCTGACTTATTTCACTGAGCATAATACCTTCTAAATCCATCCATGTTGTTGTAAAAGGGAGGATTTCTCTTCTTTTTATGACTTTATAATATTCCATCATGAATATGTACTACTTCTTTATCTATTCATCTGTTGATGGACACTTAGGTTGCTTCATACCTTGGAAAGGGTGCAGCGATAACCAAAGGGTTGCATACATCTTTTCAAATCAGAGATTTTGTTTTCTTTGGGTAAATTCCAGGAGTGGAATTACTGGGTCAAATGATATTTTTATTTTCAGTTTTTGAGGAACCTCGATATTGCTTTCCACAATGGTTGAACTAGCTTCCATTCCCACCAGCAGTGTAGGAGGGATCCCCTTTCTCCACATCCTGGCCAGCATTTGTTGTTCTTAGTCTTTTGGATGTTGGCCATCCTAACTGGTGTGAGGTGATATCTCACTGTGGTTCTAATTTGCATTTCTCTGATGATTAGCGATGTGGAGCATCTTTTCATGTGCCTGTTGGGCATCTGGATTTCTTCTTTGGAGAAGTGTCTGTTCAGATGTTCCACCCATTTTTTTTTTAATTTTTTTTTATTTTTTTATTTTATTATCATTAATTTACAATTACATGTGCAATATTACGATTATTAAACTACCCCTTCATCAGGTCCCCCCCACCAACCCCATTACAGTCACTGTCCATCAGCGTAGTGAGATGCTATAGAATCACTACTTGTCTTCTCTGAGTTGTACTGCCCTCCCCGTGCCCCCCCAACATTACATTTGCTAATCGTAATGCCCCTTTTTCCCTCTTATCCCTCCCTTCCCGCCCATTTTCCCCAGTCCCTTTCCCTTTGGTAACTATTAGTCCGTTCTTGGGTTCTGTGAGTCTGCTGCTGTTTTGTTCCTTCAGTTGTTTTCTTTGTTCTTATACTCCACATATGAGTGAAATCATTTGATACTTGTCTTTTTCGGCTTGGCTTATTTCACTGAGCATAATACCTCTAGCTCCATCCATGTTGTTGCAAATGGTAGGATTTGTTTTCTTCTTATGGCTGAATAATATTCCATTGTGTATATGTACCACTTCTTCTTTATCCATTCATCTACTGATGGACACTTAGGTTGCTTCCATTTCTTGGCTATTGTAAATAGTGCTGCGATAAACATAGGGGTGCATATGTCTTTTCCAAACTGGGCTGCTGCATTCTTAGGGTAAATTCCTGGGAGTGGAATTCCTGGGTCAAATGGTATTTCTATTTTGAGTTTTTTGAGGAACCTCCATACTGCTTTCCACAATGGTTGAACTAATTGCATTCCCACCAGCAGTGTAGGAGGGTTCCCTTTTCTCCACATCCTCGCCAACATTTGTTGTTGTTTGTGTTTTGGATGTTGGCCGTCCTCACTGGTGTGAGGTGATATCTCATTATGGTTTTAATCTGCATTTGTCTGATGATTAGCGATGTGGAGCATCTTTTCATGTGCCTGTTGGCCATCTGAATTTCTTCTTTGGAGAAGTGTCTATTCATGTCCTCTGCCCATTTCTTAATTGGATTATTTGCTTTCTGTTTGTTAAGGTGCATGAGTTCTTTATATATTTTGGATGTCAACCCTTTATCAGATACGTTTTTATGAATATATTCTCCCACACTGTAGGATGTCTTTTTGTTCTACTGATGGTGTCCTTTGCTGTACAGAAGCTTTTCAGCTTGATATAGTCCCACTTGTTCATTTTTGCTTTTGTTTCCCTTGCCCGGGGAGATATGTTCGTGAAGAAGTTGCTCATGTTTATGTCCAGGAGATTTTTGCCTATGTTTTTCTCTAAGAGTTTTATGGTTTCATGTCTTACATTCAAGTCTTTGATCCACCTTGAGTTTACCTTTGTGTATGGGGCTAGACAGTAGTCCAGTTTCATTCTCTTACATGTAGCTGTCAGTTTTTCCAACACCAGCTGCTGAAGAGGCTGTCATCTCCCCATTGTATATCCAAGGCACTTTTATCAAATATTAATTGACTGTATATGTTTGGTTAATGTTTGGATTTTCTATTCTGTTCCACTGGTCTGTGGGTCTGTTTTTGTGCCAATACCAAATTGTCTTGATTGCTGTGGCTTTGTAGTAGAGCTTGAAGTCAGGGAGTGTAATTCCCCCTGTTTTATTCCTCC
>JAVSCE010009325.1:0-130495 GCA_032199065.1 Smutsia gigantea
GAGAAGTGAACTGAGAAGAAAGGATAAGTGAAGACTGAAAATAAATTCTGCACTCACATAGTAATTTCGCCTTGAGCCAGCTAGATGGACCAGCAGGCCCTTTAGGACCAAATCATGACTGTAGTGAATGTGACGGCAAGGTTAAGCAATCTCGACCTAGAATGCTGAGGCAAGACCTGTCTACCACATGTCTATCTGGACGTTTCTTTTTCAATGGGAACAATATCATTGGTAACTTTAGTAACTTTATCTAGAGTCACAGTTGTGTCTCTTGGAATAGACACACACACACACACACATACACACACACGCACAGTACCTGAGTCCTATATTACTGCAGAATAGGTAAGTATTCAATATTCACACATATTTATTTCTATCATGTAACTATTTTAACTCTTTAAATTCCTCAGTAAGATGTCTTTCTGTTTATAATTTTAAAGGTATCCATGCAGTCATATATAAGTAAATATGTGATGTAAAACTATTAAATACATCTGAGTAGCTATGATGTTAATAGTGTTAAAATATAAACAATCACTGGATTAAATGCAAGTTGCCATCACATAACAGTTGAGATTTTTGCTTATAAAATAAAACTAGTTATTTTTAAACCAGAAATTAATATTAAGTCAAATAACATGTAGAAATAAATGTGGATGCTTTCTGGCAATGTGTCAATGGTTTTAAAGGGAAAATCAATATGTCATTGGGATCAGATCCTCCAATGACACATATCCTTTAATGTTCATCTTTGTCACTGATGTTTAATGCTGGTCCTGGAAAGCAGAATGACAGAACATATTCTCGTTTTCTTGGAAGCTGGTTGTGCCATTTTTACCTACCCACCCCCTAGTACACATACGCACACTTCCTTAGGCACTCACCTACTCACTTCTGAAAACACAGACTCATTTCTATTTAGAGCCAATCACAAAAGTACAAGAGTTCAGAGGCAACTTGTGATGAACTAATTTCCTGCTTCAGACTTTCCTTTTTAAAAAATTGATCTATTCCATTTGTGTCTCTGATTTAATTTATGACAGTCAAATAAAAGATTGGTACTAATATACATATAAATACTGTGATTCTACTCAGCTGTAAAGATAAAACAATTGTTACCCTTTACCATAATTGTATTTCACCCTGAATCAACCTGAATTATTACTGAGAAACTGGAAAAGTTACAATTGGCTTTACTTGCTCATTCAGCTGTTACTCTTCTAAAAGATCTGAACCTTCCCGCATATCCTCAGAGGCAATACAGTTCTCTATTTTAATGAATTCACTTGCACCCTGCAGAGAATTAATTGCTTTGGAAGCAGCCCAATGGTCTGACATGCTGAGAGGCCCACTGGTAGGTTGTTTTTTTTTTTCCCCCATAATAAAGTGCTCTAAGGAATTAACCAACCTCCTGACCAGGTATATCTACTTCTGTTATTCCTTTCTACCTGTCTATCTGTCCTCTGCCTTTTTCGCTACACACATACACACACACACACAAACACACATGAAAGCGTTGTGAGAACCCTGATATTATTTTAAAAATTGAAATACTTCGTAGCATAAATACAACTGGAGGATTCTGTGGTGTGTAAATCCATGGGTCAACTCACTATATTCTCTTTCTGAGGAAAATCAGCAACAAATTGTTCTCTGTATTTCTTGGCTGTTAACCTCTATAACAAGAAGCAGATTTGCCATACTTACTTGTATGTAAAATGATGTGCCATCTTGTGATTCCTATATGAGGCTGTAATCTCTCCTAGACTCATATTCCTTACCTAGAATACTGTAATAAAACAGCTACTGTAAAGGTTGTTGTGAAAATGAAACCAGTTTAAAATGCCTTCATGCCCTAAACTCAGAATCTTCAGTGTCTTTACCAAATTTATTCACTAAGCATGTGGCAGTTTGGATTAAAATTCAATATATCCTTGTTGTGTTGGGCTTATAAATGATCTATAAAATCCTAAGCAATGTAAGTCACTGGAATCACTTCAAGTGGCAAATAATTAATTTTCCCCTAATTTAAGATGTCCATTTCTTGGATAGAGATATGAAAGAATTCTAGTTAAATCTGAATTTCACCAGACCGATCTCCCAGATTAACACTCTCAATTTGTATTTGACATATGCATATATAAAAAAAAATACAACTCTGTGTCAGTGTTCTAAAGATAGCTGTGCTGAGGTTGTAAATCACAGAGAAAAAATTTGTGATCCAGGGCTTCCAAAATGCATTACAAGGAAAATAGTATAAGCCTTCGTATAACATTTATCTTTTCTAAAATTCTGTCAATTAACTTGTCTCAGTAATTGAATTAAAAAAATAGAATTAAATGTGAAAATCATCCAAGTATACACTTGTATATTGAGAGAGGTAAAAGAAAATTTTAAAATGAGCTAATATAAATATAAAACAATAAATCATATGTGTTTATATATCTACGTTCTATAGTGCTAATTGAGATTGATCTCTGCCCCATTAATATTAATGAATTTCTGAAAGGCAGGTTTATAAAGAGTTAAACATAAAGACATTATTTTCCAAATATAATTCTCCAGTATGCAAATAATATTAGAGAATTTTTAAATTGTTCAATATAATTTGGTTATCATACTGACAGCTTCCACATGCAAAAGGTTTGATGCCTATTGAGTGATTTTTAGATAAAGTCTTCAGAATCAAATAAATTGTAGTTTTTCTCTTTACTAATTCAATTTTTATATTTCTATAGTTGGTTTTAAAATAACCTAAACAGGATGGGGTTAATTTCCTTTTCATATTCAGCTTCTCATTTGTTTGAACTGGGAGATCTATATATTTCTTCAGTTGGTCCATATGAATAAGGAAAGATAACTCTGACAAGTATGCTAAAATTATCGGAAAGATAGAGCAAGAGTTCATGCTGAGTTTAAAGTTAATTCCACATGTTTTTTGATCTGCAACAAAGAAAGAGTGAATTTTGGAAAGTAAAATTAACCCTATTTAAAACTTGGGATATTTTTCTTTTGCCTCTCTTTTTAAAATAATTCAATTTAGATGAATTATTTGTGTTACTTCTAAAGAATGATGATATTACAACATTTAGCTGAAGTGCTTGTTTCAATAGTTTTATTGCTGTAATTATGTTTGGATATCAAAACTCTCAAAGGGGCCTTCTGCTTTTTACGGCCTTCTGCTTCGCCATGGCTCAGTGTATCTGCAGTAGTTCGCGTGATGTGCCCCCCCTACACACACCGGAAGATCTCAGTATGTTTTCTTGGTGGTATGAGAGACAATGAGGGGGATATGCAAACACATACACACACAGGTATACATACACAAAACTGTTGTCATGTTTAAGAATTTTAAATGAATTGAAATAAGAGCATGAGGTGTCTTTTCAGCATCTAAAATAAAAACTCGATTGATAAACACCCTAAAGATAGATTCTGATTTCAAAATTCTTGGCAACAAGTTTTGAAAACTAAATATATGATTAGAAAACATAATTTAAAAGGACAGTGAGAATTATTTTTTATTGAGGGAAGAAAGACAAGTTATTAAAGAGATTCGTAGATAATATATTTGTTAAACTCTTCCTAGTACCTAGAAGTGGTTTTCAATTAATATCATAAATGTATAACAATAAGGAAATAAGATAAATTTTGTAAATCAGTCAACATAAATTTTAATGACTTCTGACTGTATATGTTGTGTTTCTATTAATTTTACCAGGCATAACCACCTTATAGTTAAAAATTCCATTTTATGTTAAAATAAACCCCCTGATAGTGTCATGGAATATAGACTCAGTGACAAGTTTCTCAATACCCACAAAAATGCAAATAGAGAGACCCAAAGTATCATTTGTTGCCTGAGCACTGAAATACACCTCCAGTTTATTTAAGTAAATTAGAGAAATAAAAATTCTGGAGTCATGGATGGAAGAGGTGATAGATTCATTATTGATGTGCATTCTTTAATCCTCCTTGAATACACAGTGTTTGTCATGCTTCTACATTGCAGCTCTTCCCACTGAAAGGGTGCAGTTTAATTTCTCACGCTTTGACTTTGGTCTGGCCATGTGACTCATATCATCAGTAGGCAAGTCTGATGATAGAATTTAAAACTTGCCATTTTGCAATTCCATCATCATTATGAAAATAATAAATGCCAGTCAACCAACCTGCTAGTCCAAAAAGGAGGAGAGACCTGGGAAGCAGAGTTGCCACCGCTCACCAAACAAACTCTCCAACGGGAGAGCCTTGCAGCCAAACTCAGCCTAAAAAAAACAAAACCAAACAATCTGCTGATATGCAAGAATAAGGGGTTTTATTGTTGTACCCACAAAGATTTTGTGGTTCCTATTTAAATGACATAATTTTGACAAGTTAACTGGCACAAAAAACTAAACACAAAGGACAGTAAGTTCATAGGTATGTAGTTTAAGAAGGAAGGTGAGCCAAAAGAGAGCTGAAGCAGGATTCAAGAATTCCCGTCTTGACGGAGGCAGGGAGTAGCATTCCTCCCCTGAAGCAATGGTCCAAAAGGAGTAATATTGCTATAGCAATTAAAACATGTTATACAAAGGTATCATGAGAAATTAAAATGTCAGTGATTATATTGGCAAACACACATGGGGAATGTTCTCCAAGAGTAATGTTTGTATATAAGTTTATCATGAGGACCAAGGCACGAGGCACCCCACCCAAACGCAACACATTTCAGACTCAGCCGTTTTGCTGTCAAAACCTGACTATGCCTTTGGGTTGAAATGAAGAATTACAAAAATCACTCAGTAAGTTAATCTTAAGGCTGTTTTTAATGTATTATACCCCATTTATTTGGCAAGAACCTTGGAATTATACATTTTGATTTATGACAGGAGAGTAGGGTCAAGGAAATACTCTTAACAATTTTTTGGGGTTCCCTAGATGGCTTCACTCTCAAGAGATAAGATGATTCAGAAGTAAACAAAGTAAGCGTTACAAATAAGAAAGCTCAAGTCTGATATGGGTGAATGTTGAAACCACAATGTTGTTCATGTGAAACCTTCATAAGATTGTACATCAATGATGCTTTAATGATAATAATAAAAAAGAAAGCTCAAGTCTGTTTCAATTCTGTCCCTAATTAAATTGAAATGAACTTGAACCATTCTGTCTGCCAGAATTAAGAGAACCTCTTCTCTGAAGGAAGACAACATAATTCAAAATATCTATAATTTTTTTTTATGTACAATATATGGCACACAAATAAACTGTATATTCTGGAAAATCAGATGTTGGACAGTTGCTCTGGAATCAAAATAAAATTATAGAAAGGAAAAACAGTAACAAATATAAGAACAAAGTAGAAGAATTTAACCTTATATTAGATACAATTGAAAATAGAATTACTAAACTGAAATATAGATTATTACAAAAGATCCATACTGAGGTATGGAAAGCAAAAATAAAAAAAGGATTTGGAAAACTGAAAAAGAAGTGTAAGAAATATATGGAATATTATAAAAATTTTAATATATGATAAATTGGAATTCCAGGAAAAAAAGAATAGGAAAAACAATTTTTTCAAGTATAGTTTATATACAATATTATTATTGCTATTTTGTAAGTCCACCATCATTATGAAAAAATAAATCCCATACACAATGATTCAACAAATACACAATTATTGAATCCTCACCCCAACTAGTGCAGTCACTATCTGTCACAACAGAAAGGTGTCACAGAAGAATTCATCACTTAGATTGATTCCATGTCTTAGCTATTGTAAATAATGCATCAGTAAACACAGGTGTGCATATATAGTTTTGAATCAGAGATATTGTTTTCTTCAGGTAAATTCCTAGAAGTGCAACTATTGGGTCATGTATTGTTTCTAATTTTAGTTTTTTGAAGGACCTCCATACTGCTTTCCATAGTAGCTAGCATAATTCACATTCCTACCAACTGTAGGATGGTTCCCTTTCCCCACATCCTTGCCAACACTTGTTATTTCTTTTCTTTTTGATAGTGGCCATTCTGAAAGTGTGAAGTGATATCTCAGTGTGGTTTTGATTTTCATTTCCATGATTATTACCACTGTGGAACATCTCTTCATGTACCTGTTGGCCACCTGTATTTCTTCTTTGGAAAAATGTCTGTTCAGGTTCTCAGCCCACTCTTTAATCAGGTTTTTTTTTTTGGTATTGAGTTGTAGGAGTTCTTTATTTATTTTGGATGTTAACACTTTATCACATAAATAATTTACAGATATATTCTATCATACTGGAGGTTGCCTTTTTGTTCTGTTGATGGTGTCCTTTGCTGTACATGAGCTTTTTAGTTTGAATACTACCACATGTTTATATCTGCTTTTGTTTCCGTTGTCTGGGAGATGTGCCCAGAAAAAAATTGCTCATGTTTATGTTCAAGAGATTTTTGTCTACATTTTCTTCTAAGAGTTTATTGGTTTTGTGGCTTATATTTATGTCTTCACTCTATTTTGAGTTTACTTTTGTGTATGGAGTTAGACAGTAATCCAGTTTCATTCTCTTACATATAGCTGTCCAGTTTTCCAAACACCATTTATTGAAGAGACTTTCTTTTCCCCATTGTATAATTATGTCTCCTTTATCATATATCGACTATATATATGTGGATTTACTTTGGGACTCTCTATTCTGTTCCATTGATCTATGGGTCTGTTCTTGTAACAATACTATATTGTTTTGATTACTATACCTTTGTAGTATAACTTGACATCAGGGAGCATAGTGTCACAAGCTTTGTTCTTCTTTCTCAAGATTGCTTTGGCTGTTTGGGGTCTTCTGTGGTTCCATATGAATTTTAGTATTCTTTGCTGTAGTTCATTGAAAAATGCCATTGATATTTTGATAGGGATTGCATTGAATCTGTAAACTGCTTTGGGCAAGATTGCCATTTGACAGTATCAATTCTTCCTATCTATGAGCTTGGGACAGATTCCCATTTATTTGTGTCTTCTTCAGTTTCTTTCATCAGTATCTTATAGTTTTTAACATATATCACTCACCTCCTGTTTACATTCATTCGTATGTATTTTATTCTTTTGATGCTATTTTAAATTGAATTGTTTTCCTGATTTCTCTTTCTGCTAGCTCATTGTTTGTATAGGAATGCAATATATTTCTGTATATTGATTTTGTATCCTGAATCTTTGCTGAATCCAGTTATTAGTTTAATTCTAATTATTTTTTCATGGAGTCTTTAGGATTTTCTATATATAGTACCATGTCAACTGCAAATAGTGACACTTTTACTTCTTCCTTACCAGTTTGAATGGCTTTTATCTCTTTTTCTTCTCTGATTGCTGTGGCTAGGACTTCCAATACTATGGTGAATAAAAGTGGTGAGAATGAGTATCCTTATCTTATTCCTGATTTTAGAAGAAAAGCTTTCAGCTTTTTGCCATAGAGTCTGATGTTAGCTGTGGGTTTGCCATATATAGCCTTTATTATGTTGAGGTATGCTCCCTCTATACCCATTTTGTTGAGAGTCTTTATGATGAATGGGAGTTGAATTTTATCAAATGCTTTTTCTGAATCTATTGAGATGATCATATTTTTTATCTTTCCTTTTGTTAATGTTTATAACATTGATTTATGAATATTGTACCATCCTTGCATTCCTTGAATAAATCCCATGTGGTCTTTGTTGATAATACTTTTGATGTACTTTTGAATTTGGCTTATTTATAGTTTGTTGAGGATTTTTGCGTCTGTGCTCATCAAGGATATTGATCTATAATTTCTTTTTTTGCAGTGTTTTTGCCAGGCTCTGGTATTACAGTGATGCTGGCCTCACAGAATGAGTTTGGAAGTATTCCCTCTTCTTCTACCCTTTGGGGTACTTTAAAAAGGATGGGTATTAGCACTTCTTTAAATGTTTGGTAAAATTAATCTGTGAAGCCATATGGTTATGGACTTCTGTTTTTTTTTTTGATTATCAGTTCTATTTGTTGCTGGTAATTGGTCTGTTCAGATTTTCTGTTTCTTCCTGAGTCAGTCTTATTGTAAGGCTATACTTTTCTAGGAATTAGTCCATTTCTTTTAGGTTGTCCAAATTTTTGGCATATCATTTTTCATAGAATTCTCTAATATTCTTAATATTTCTGTGGTGTCAGTTTTGACTATTCCTTTTTTTCTGATTTTATTTATTGTGTACACTCTCGTTTTTTCTTGATACGTCATCTATGGGTTTGTCTATTTTGTTTTTCTTCTCAAAGAACCAGTACTGGTTTCATTGATTTTCTTCTACTGTTGTATTATTCTCTATTTTATTTATTTCTGCTTTGGTCTTTATTTGTCTCTACTTTTACTAACTTTGGGCTTCATTTGTTCTTCTTTTACTGGTTTCTTTAGTTGTGAGTTTAGACTGTTTGGGATTGGTCTTATTGCTTGAGGTAGGCCTGTATTGCTATGTACTTCCCTCTTAGAACCACTTTTGCAGCATCCCACATATCTTGTATTTTTGTTTTCATTTGTCTTCATGTACTGTTTAATTTCTGTTTTGATTTTTTCATTGATCCATTGATTATTTAGAAGCAGTATGTTTGGCTTCCATGTCTTTATGACTTTTTTGTTTTGTTTTCTTCATGTAATTGATTTTTAGTTTCATACCATTGTGATCAGAAAAGATGCCTGATATAATAACAATCTTTGTGAATTTATTGAAGCTTTTTTTTGTTCTCTAATATGTGATCTATTCTGGAGAATGTTTCATGTGTATTTGTGAAAATGTGTACCCTGCTGCTTTTGGGTGGAATGTTCTGTATGTATCTGTTAAGTACATCTGGTCTAATGTGTCATTCAGCACCTCTGTTTCCTTATTTTCTGTCTAGATGATCTGTCCATTGATTTAATTGGTGTTAAAGTCCCCTAACATGATTGTGTTGCTGTCAGTTTCCCCTTTAGGTCTATTAGTATTTGTTTTACATATTTAGGTGCTCTATATTGTATAGGTATTTACAATTTTTGTTGGACTCATCCCTTTACATTATCTAATGTCCTTCTTTGTCTCTTATTACTTTGCTTTGAAGTCTATTTTGTCTGATACATGTTCTGCTACTCCTGCTTCTCTCTCCCTTTTATTTGTTTAAAATACCTTTTTCCTTCTCTGCCTGGCTTATTCCACTGAGCATAATACCCTCTAGCTCCATCCATGTTGTTGCAAATGGTAGGATTTGTTTTCTTCTTATGGCTGAATAATATTCCATTGTGTATATGTACCACGTCTTCTTTATCCATTCATCCACTGATGGTCACTTAGGTTGCTTCCATTTCTTGGCTATTGTAAATAGTGCTGCAATAAACATAGGGGTGCATATGTCTTTTTCAAACTGTGGAGTATAAGAACAAAGAAAAAGCTGGAGGAACAAAACAGCAGCAGACTCACAGAACCCAAGAATGGACTAATAGTTACCAAAGGGAAAGCAACTGGGGAAGATGGGTGGGAAAGGAGGGATAAGGGGAAAAAAGGGGTATTATTATTAGCACACATAATGTAGCAGGGTGGGGGATACAGTGAAGGCAGTATAACGGAGAGAAGACAAGTAGTGATTCTATAGCATCTTACTACGCTGAAGAACAGTGACTGTAATGGGATATGTGGTGAGGACTTGACAACTAGGAAAAGAATATAAAACTAATGAAGGTAAATGTACTAATGAAAACCATTTGATTATTTAAGAAGAAGACAAAATAGAAGAAAAGCAACAGAAAACAGTTGGGTCAAATAAGCAGACTGTAAGATGCTTATCATAAACCCAAATATCAGTAATTAATTAATTTAAATGCCAAATATTCCCTTTGCAATGCAAATAATTTTCAGGATGAATTGAAAGACAACTGTTTTTTTTTAATTTATTAAATGTTTTTTTATGTTGCTCACAAACTGTTTTTGTGTTGCTCATAGAATAAACATCTGAAATATAAGTGCCAGAACTATTAAAAATAAAAAGTTGGAAATTTGAAAATAGATATGTCATACAGACTCAAAACCAAAAGAAAGCTGGTGTAAATGCACTCATATCAGAGAAGCTAAATTTTAATGCAGGAAATAGAGAAGGATATACTTAATGATAAATGGGCAATTGTCTAGAAATATTTAACAACTATGTGTGTGTGTTTAATAATATATCTTAAAAATATAAAAAGCAGAAATTGACAGAACTAAAAAGAGATTAGAGACACTTAGTGCATAATCATGGAAGGAGATACGAGTACATATTCTCTCGCCCTCAGGGGATCTGGATTTAGTAATCTGGCAGAAACATGGATATGAATATATTAAAGCTCGACAAGTAATTCTATATGTGTCCCTTTTTAATACTTCCCATAGAATTACTATCAAAGAGGAATCACTGGAATAAAAAGGCTCTTTAGTTAATAAGTGATAACAAAATACTTAAGTCTTTTAGCCTCACAGGAAGTTGAAGACCTAAGGTTGCTCCCCATCTTCCTCATACCCTGTCTTTTCTGTCAAGATCTTTTCATAGATAATAGCAGAAAATAGCACTGGCAGCAATCAGAGGTTAACTTCTGACTGCTTGGACAATGTGGAAACTGAAGTAGGTTTGAATATAGAAATATTGTTTGGTTATGAGACGTTTTTCAGTTTTGAAGATTTACTGAGAATGAGTGAGTCAATGTCATATATGGGATTATGAGATGTGGGATAATAGACTTCCTTGTAGAAAATTGAGAGTGGTGGAATGGAGAACTAGGAGTATTTTCTAATACTATCAGTTTTACAGAATTGAAGACATAGAAAATTGTTTTTTTAGGATCATAGTATCAAAAAGAACATCATCAAGGGATATCGTTCTCTCTCTTTACTCTGATAACTGAGCTCAAATCTAAAATGCACTTCGACCATCTACAATTCCATTATTGTTTCATCATGCAGTATATTTATTTTATAGCCCCAGAGATAATGTAGTTTAATATTATTTTGGTTATCAAAGATAAAGTTTCAAACATTTGGTTTCTTATGTTAATAAAACATACTCTGTAAGTATCTCTGGCTTTGTCCAATACAAGGAAAGTTGCTGCATCTTCCCACCCCTCAATCATATGTTCATGGACAATTAAAACAGGTTATATAAATAACGGTTTTGTAAATAAGTTTAACCTATATGCTTATAGCTAAATTTTCATATTCAAACAATTTAGCTTGCATTTATTCTTTTAAATTTAAAATCAATTATTCAATCCAATAGAAAGATATACAAGAGATTAGGTACCAGCATTGCACAATGAAACTGCATAAGAAAAACATGACAATATGTGAGTAGAAATAATGAGTAAACATTTTTCTAAACTATAAAAGATAATGATTGATTTTTGCTTCTCTGATTTATAAATATATACACACATCATTTTCTATAGGTAGTTAATAATTGCCTAAAGTGACAATTTAATATTTCTGAGAAATTTCCGAGGAACTGAAGGCAATAGAATTATGCCTACACACTTTTTTACAGTAATAAGAACCAAATGCATGATAGGAAAGCTGTATGGAATTTGACTATACAGGTATTCTGAGAAAGGCATAATCTTCAGTAGTAGGGTGGGAGACATCCACTGTGAATGATTTTACTCTGGTGCTTAGCAAAACCAATTATTTTTCTGGATACCAAGGATTAACAATGATTTATCTTGTAAACTCCTTTACCCACACACACTACCACAATTTAGCATCCATGTGTGGGTGAAGCATGGGCTATATGAATGGAGACATTATTCAAGCATAGCATGCAGTATAATTGTGGATTTAGCTTTTCAATTGATTTGCTTTAAGCAATGTTAAAAAAAAAAAGATATTCTCTAACAAAGGACTAATTTGCATTAGCAGTATGTTTGGTTTTTGTTGTTTTTATGATTTTACAGGTTTATTTCATTTAATAGAGATTCATGCAATTATGAAAATGTTATTTTTCAAGTATTTATCAGTACCAGACAGTATGGCTAGTTTCAGCCTAAGGCAATTATCAGTTAATTTGGCATCTATCTAGTAGATTGGCTCCCCAATCAGAAGGCTTTTCAGACTAAATAGCATTTATTTCATGAGTTGTTCACAAGTGCTCATCTGCATGTATGAAATTTCTCCTCTGATTCTGGTTTCTGAATGTGCATGTTAAGCAAAATTGTAGGGTTGAATCTGCTTAATATGTTTCAAATTCTGACTAACATCATCTTTTGAAGTCATTTTTAAAGTTTTTAATACCCCCAGTTAGGACTTAATTATTTTAGTAAGGATTCCTATCACTGATTCACCATGCTGCACCTCAAATGGGAAGCCTGCACTGTGAACAGAAATGTAGGGAGATTCTAATAGAAATTCTGGTTCATTTGCATACAACACCATGTGTAAGAAAGTGAAAAAAAAACAAAAAACCAAAGCAAAAACAAAACAAAATAAAAAACAACCAAACATACAGTTGGTTTTCACAGGTCAGAAAATCTTTGTGTAGTTTAGCTGTCATATTTAACATGTTTATAGAGCAATCTAAAAACAGATATACCACATATTAATTTTTCATATACTATATTTCTCTAATTGTAGGTACAAAAATTGAATTCACTCTGAGATTATATATAATTTTTGTCCTTTAACATGCTTTGGAAAAGCACATTGTTAATTTATAATAATCTGAAAATAAATATAAAACTTGTTGCTTTTAATTTAACACAGCAGTTTAATATGTATTTGCATTTGTATATGTCCATGGTTCTTAATACTTAAAGAAAAATGAATTTGGGGTGTTTTTATTGGTGTACTAGTTTTTATTTACTTATGATTTGTATGATCTGTGACATTGCTTTCTTTACATCAGTTTTACCCAAAATAACAAAAAATTTACTTCAGCAATACTGCCACCTTCATATATTGTTCATTTGTTTTATATACAAATATTATATATGCAAATATTTTACATACAAATATTTTTACAAATTAGTTTTCATACTTGATAGCATTTTCTGAAAAATCATGATTATGTACTGTATTTTAAATTATTATACAATAAAGCAACACAATAATTCTCCCATTTTTCCAATAATCATGAGAAAACTTACTTTAATTAGGCTCATTCTTTGTAACAAGATTTTTAATAGATTTAGGTTGATTTGTCCATTCACTTCTGCTTATTGACCACTGTGGTCAAAGTGAGTTAGTCTTAGAGTACTGCAAGGGTGTAGAGGCACTTAGTCTGTTAGAGTGGTGTTTAGTAGAACTGAACAAACTTGGAGTCTAACCACTTGCTTGGTCATTAGTAGCCCAAGGCTCCAGGTATCCTAAGCTTTGTCTCTAATTATGCGAAAAGTTCATTTTCATTCTTGGCACACAATGGGTAAGCATTTCCTTGCTGGATCCAACTGAACTGATAATCTGCTGGCACACATGCGTACAGTCATTCTGATTATTGAGTTGTTTATAGTCAGTGTCACTTCGATTTGGCAAGTTCCTGTGCCGTCGTGATTGTAAATCTACTGCTCATGCAAGCTACAATTCTCATTAAAAAGTTTTTTCTAAAAATTATTTCAATTGACATTTGTTTTAAGATTATTACTCCTGGTTTTTGTGCTATCTGGAAGAATATGGTATATACCATACCACTTCAAAGTGTTTGATTCATTCATGTAGTACTTACTGATTTATCAAACTTGTAACGAGCAGCTATTACACTGGGCACTGCACGTTGGACACTTGCAGCTGGACACTGAGCATTTGCAGATGAGTGGAAGACAGAGGCATAAGTGAATTTATGAAATGAAAAGATATATGATAATAAGATAAACACACTGCTCTGTTAGCATATTAGGTGTTTTTTGTACTAATATTACTACAAATTGGATGAACTATTACATTTTTGGGTTTACATAATTTCTTTGCAGTTAATGATTTCCAAAAGTTTACTGCCCACTGTGTAGAATTTCTCTTCCTTATTTGTATATTTATTACTCATGTAGAACAGGTTTACACACAGTTCAATCTTTAAATCATTTATTATGTCCATTCAGTAATTCTTTTCTAGGTATAACAGTAATAATTCTGGTTTCATTCAATGCATTGTTGTTAACTGCTGGCTATGAAGCTGATTTGCTTCATCCCCTAATATTTATAGACTATCACACAATTTTATGGTTTATTACTATTCATCTGGTATTGCATTTACTACAAAACCTGAAGATTGTCAGCAACTTCAAAATTTCTCCTGTACCTTCTTTTTCACTATCACATATGTATAGTTGTGTGTGTGTGTGTGTATATATATATAATTGTATAACCTCCTCAAGAAAACAAAACAACTGAAAAAAATATTTCATGTTTTAAAACTTTCTTTTATTAGTATAAGAAGGTCCATTATTATTATAAATACTATATCTAAGTAAGTCTTTTCTTAATAATTCCCTCTCCATCATCCCACCTTGCCTGGTGACCTGGTGTTTGATTTTACTAAACTAACTTTGCTGTAGAAGTTTTTCTCCATGTGTCTAGCCCTGCTGAGTCTAGTAGATTGGTCAGTCACATTTGCCTTTAGAGAAGCCAAATTTCCTTTCATAGATATGCAGATCACAACTATAAAATATGGATGGTTTATATAAAATAATCTCTGTGTCACTTAAAATACACAAATTCAATGGACAGCTGATACTCAAAGGCCTAATACAAATATAAGAAATTATGGAAGTTGGTGTTGTATCATGAAAAGGTTAGGAATACATTATCACTGGGTTTTGTAGAAATAAAAAAAATTATAATTTTTCCCTAGTGGGAACAGGTAGGAAATGTTAAGTTATAAAGGTACCATTAACAATGGTCTTTGAAGGTTGACTGGCATTCAGAGAGCCTCAAACACCAGATAAAAGAAAATACCACAAACAAAGATATGAGGCCAAAATGCAGACGGAGTTCTCAGGTATGGGGAAAATTCATTTTGGCCAGAGTGTAGAGTAAACCAAAGTTTCCATTGGAAACTAGCTAGAAGATTAGTTTGGGGCATTTGATAGAAAATCTTCCATGTGAGGCAAGCAAGATTGTTTAAATTTTTATCTGATCAATTGGAAATGAAAATTTTGGATCATATTAATAAAACATTGTACAATACCATGTATTTTGTAGGTTTGTATTTAAAATATGATTTTATAAAATGAGATAAAATACCAAGTATTTATTACATAATTACATATCTAAATAAATATGAAGCAGTGTTCTGAGACAAAACAAATATCAGCAATAATTGGTATGTATGTGCATGGCCAAGAATTGATAGCAGAAGGAAAAGTGCATTGTCATAAAATATTATGCATAAACCCAAAAATACAGCAGCTGTTTGACCATTTTATACAATGTGGTAAGGAACCACAGAGCCCAGGGGAGACATAGACAATTCTAAATATGTGAGAGATAAAAAGATAAAAAGATGTCAGAGATTTCATGAAAATAGATTTTGATATGTTAAACAATAGTGAGTCAAGTTAGGTTTTGAAGGCATAACAGGAGACTGAACTTCATTTCATATTTTAACTTGCTCATTGTGTGAATTCAAGTGTTCTGACTTAGAATGAAAACTGTAAGTTGAAACCTTCCGAACTCTCAGTAGCTTCCTGGCTCTGGATTCCTCAGAAATAATAATGGGGGCTAATTCATTGTAAGAGAAAATGGAAGATAAAAAGATGGTACCAAGATAAGAGGCGATTCTTCATTATTCATTGAACTTGCAGCAACTATGCTTGAAGAGAGATGCTTTTATACCACAGACACCTTCCATGGCACAGCGCTGTCCTTTTCTTGGATCTAAGGTTCTTGACGCTAACAGATGAATGTGTTCCCATTGTGAAACTTCACTGGTGTGCATTCTGCTTAGAAATTATATAGTGTCTGACAAATCTCACCTCTTACAATCTGATTTACTTTAACATACATCATTTGATTTTATCTCCATTTGACAGATTTTTTTGTAAATGTTCATTCTTTAATTGGCATATGGCCCAAATAAGTTTTATGAAAAAATAATAGAAAGGATCTTCAGAGCTTTTAATTAGGTCAAGTCAATTTTCTCTTCTTCTTAACCAA
Organism: Smutsia gigantea; assembly: GCA_032199065.1. Taxonomy (NCBI): domain Eukaryota; kingdom Metazoa; phylum Chordata; class Mammalia; order Pholidota; family Manidae; genus Smutsia; species Smutsia gigantea. The sequence continues at coordinate 16,093 of JAVSCE010009325.1, forward strand.
GGGCATTATTATTAGAAAGTGCCTAATGTGATACAGGATTTCAAAAGCAGCACAATCGATGGCTTTTCCATTGTCAGGGAATAATAGGGCTGAAGCCTAATTACATTTCAAAAATGAACAGCAAAAAAATCCGCAGGTACAGTAGCCTTTTATCACAGGTTTTCTAAGGTCAAAATTTATGAAAGTAGAGATAAAAATCAGTCGATTTTCTCTGAATGCTTATTGTATATTGTAGACTCATCAGTCCTTTGTTGGGGTGGGCCATGATGTTGTGATAGGTCAGTGTTGTGAAGTCAGTATGACTTCAAATGGGTACATGTTATTTGATTTAAATACCATTTTTTTTCTGTCTCTTTATACCCATGGAAAGCTTAATTCACCTAAAATGTTTTCACCATAGTGCTTTCACTTTGCTCCATTCATTTTACTAAAGAAAATTTGAAACAATGTACTTTAAAATCTCCTATGTGCACTAAACTGGATTCAACCACCATTAAAAAAAAAGTTATACTTGGCTAAAATTCAGGCCATTTAAGATAATTTTCTACATTAATGTAATTTAAAGCTCTACTGATAAGCTGCTATCTTTTAATATTTATAGTATTACTACTAACAAAATCCTATACAGAAATCCTCTTATTATTTAAGTGTATTCTTACGCTACTATAGCTCATTTGATACATATATTACAGATTTTAAGGCCAATGTAGTTATTCTTACTGTGTAGATAACGAAATTGAGGCTAACCGCGTTAAATGCATTGTCCAAGATTATACCACATGAGTTGTAAGCCTGCATGTGAGTATGGTTAATAGTAGAGATGAGAGACTGCCTTAAGACTTGAACTCAGTCCCTGTGATATTTGCCTGTGAACATTTCAATCTGCCAATGGCACTCTGGAGAGAAATGAGAAAACAAATGGAGAATCTGTCTCTGATCTGAAGGGAGAGGCTTGCTCAGAATTTTTTGTAAAGAACAAAGCCAAGCCTTTCTGCTAAATAGCACTGCAGAAGGAGCTGGTTCTTCCAAGTGGTGGTGTTATTAAAGGTACAGAGATAAACTAGGAGTTGTATCTGCCTTATTGCAAAGATTTAAAGTGTAACTCCTTTAAAAAAGTGCTCTCCCTGCCTTGTCATTCCAACTGACTTCCTCTTCCCCATTGTTTCCTCCTGACCCTTGTCAGTTTCTCTAGCTTCTCCTGAAACACAGACATCAGGCAGCCCTTCCTTTTGTTAAATAGAATCACAGAGTAATGTCTCCGAAGTGGATTATAGTTTTCCAAAGGAAAGCGGTAATAATCATTTTTCTTATGGTTTTGATGAAATTCAAAGAAGAAACTGTTAATGTCCATAATGTCCATAATAATTTTAAATGTTAATGATTCAAGTTCAGAAAAATAGGCTTATGTACAATTTTATTTTGAAGGATCCAAAATAAAATTAAGTATCTAAACTTATTTATTTTTAAAAAAGGTTTTTTAAATGTTCCTGCATATGCAATTATTTGTAAATTACACAAAAATCAGAGAAGCAAAAATATCTGCATAATATTCCATCCTTACATATGTTTATGAAAAGGACTTGTCTAACAAAACAAGAATAGTAAGATGCAATAATAAAAAAAAATTTATTTGCGTCTCACATTGCCCTTTAAAATGCTGAATGCTAAATGTATCCTTCATCTTAAGTGATAACATGGGGAGGCCTCTTGATTCTTTTGCTCACTCTAAAATAATACAAATTCCTATGGTCACTAAGAACAAAATTGTCCCAGTTCAATAACAATGCCTAGTGTTATTTAACAATCACATTTGAAACTAATTTAATGTTGAATTAACATGTCTTTAATTGATGCCAAATATTGGCCATCTGATGCCAAATATTGGCCAAAATCTCTCTTGCAGAAGTTTCTTGATCAGAATCACTTGATTTAAATGATGCCAGGAGAAAAATCCTGTGGATTTCCTATCTTGTTCCATGACTCATACATATCTGTCACATCATCATAGAGTGCAGTCATCTCCTAGATAAGCCTCCCTTTTTCTGCTATCCTGATGCATTAGCCAGTCTCTCCTTTAGTTTGCTTAAATGAGGTCATACCTCAGCATACTGTCTACTAACTACAGGGAGTGGATGGCAATTTTCCATAGAACCCCACTTCCCAGCCCTGAGGTGGAGAGCAGCCAACTCCCTTCCACCCTCCAAAGCAATCCTCAACTTGCCAAGCTAATTCTCCTCAAAACCTACTCCCTCCTCCCATTAAGGGTTAACACACAGAGATTTTTATCAGGCTCTGTTTTCTCAGGAATTTGGAATTGGTACAATTAGTGCCAATAATGGCATGGGAAAGTAGAACTTTGGGGCTGGATTTGGGAGTTGGATTGCTTTCCAGTCTGAAGGCAGTAGAAACCACATAGCCACTGGCAAGGGGACAGTGATCACCCCTGGCATACAGTGACATCATGATGATGTGGATATCAAAAGCACGTACTGGGAGACCAAGTGGCTGCCTGTGACTGACTGGTCTGAAGAAGGTATAACTACAAGGATACTGGTGTAGCTCGACTGTTTCTGATGCCAGTGAAAGACTAGAAAAGACTGACAGGTGAGTAGCAGTGGCTTGTCAACTTAAAGGTAGACAGTGAAGCCAGCGGGTTGCTACAGCAGCTTTAAGGGACACTGTCATCCCTGCAGTCTCAGAGCAGACTGGGCTCTCGGCGTGCTGCTGGGCCTTCACAGAGACTGAGCAAGACGTGAGACAGCAAGTGGCTGTGGGCAAGAGCAGCCAGTGAGAGCTGGTTGTTACCGCATCCACTGAAGCACATGTTTTGCAATAGATGCATCACCACTGCTGGAAATAGAAATGGTAGATGAGGGATCAGGTTCAAGCCTGTCCAGGTGGCATGAAAAACTAGAGGAAACAGTAGGCTGGGTTCCCTTTTCACCCACTTACCTTTCTGAGCATATGCTGGCTTCCTGGATGTTTCTATGATCAGCTGCAGAGAAGGGAAGGATGGAGGCCTGGCTTACATATCAGTAGGTGTGATACATCAGCATTAGCCAGAGATAGACTGCTGCTCTATTACAGCTCCACTCAGACCGCCACAAAGGGCAGCAGTGAGAAAATTGCTCAGCGTGCAGACCTGTGAGTGTACAAAAGGGAGAGAGAGGTGGCCCAAGTTAAAGATAAGGACTGATTCCTCTGCTGTGATAAGCAATTGGGAAATTGGTCAAAAGGCTGCACAAGAACACTACAAGGTCAGGAAATGCTCTCTGGGATCTGTGCAAGCAGGTGGATTTGGAAATGGGAAGTATGTGTATAGATTACTTTAGTGACTACCAGAGAACATTTACTCAAGGAGGACTTTACAACCACATGATTTAATCAATGCTCTATAAACGGGACTCCAGAGGACTCTCTTGTCCCTCCCGCCATGCCATGCCATGTGTGGACACTGTGAGAAGTTGGTGGGCTGTGAATCAGGAAGTGGGCATTTACCAGGCACCAATCTACTGGCATGTTGTTCTTGGACTTTCAGCCTCCAGATAGTGAAAAATAAATTTCTGTTGTATAAAAGCCATCTATCCATGCCATTCTATTATAGAAGCTCTAATGGATGAAGACTGTAGTAACAAGATTCACAGAAGTAGAAACTTCTTATTTCTTAATTCTCGAATTTGTTGCTTTGGGATTTTATTATTTTTTTCTTATTCCAGATTTACCCTTTCATCTTATTCTGTCGTTTTATCATCTTATTTTCTTATTAACTTTCTTTTCAGAGTTTTACTTTTGCAAATTTACTTTTTTTTCTGCCATTGCATATTTTCTTTTACTTTTGGTCTTTTTTTTTTCACTTTAAACAATTAAGTAATTAATTAAGTAATTTTTGAAATTTTCTTTTTCTTTTTTTAATTAGCCCTTCTACTTACATAAGTCCTTACATTTTCTTTTTAATACTCTCAAAATTAGTATGGTGAGCTCTGTTCAGATGTTCAAATGCTCTGACTTAACGTGTGTATCCTACATTATATGTTCTCAATATAACTCAGAACTCCTTCCTTTCTGAGTAACAGTTTGAGTGCTGGGTGCTGTATTATGTATTACAATGCCACTGTGAAGAAGCAACACTAAAGGAAGGTCGGCAGGTGCTGTGTGTCACCCCTTCTTACAGACTTGAATAGTACTGCAGTAGGCTGAATTATGTGTCCCCTGAGATTCTCATGTTGAAGTCCTAAACCCCGTTGCTCAGAATGTATATCTGGAGATAGTCCTTAAAGAGGTATTAAGTTAAACTGAAGTCACAAGGGTGGGCCCTAATTCCACATGCCTCGTGTCTTATAAGAAGAGGAAGTTAGGAGGTTAGGATGCAGGCAAACAGAGAGAAAGAATGTGAGGACACAAAGAAAAGACAACCATCTACAAGCCAAGGAGAGGGGCCTTAGAAGAAACTAACTCTGGGACACCTGGATCTCAGACTTCTAGCATCCGTAATTGTAAAAACAATTTCAGTTAAGCCACCAATCTGCCATGCTCTGACAGCCCTAGCAAACCAACACGAGTGCTTTCACTTTATCTTCTGAGATTATACATAATATGTCAACTATCCAATGCATTATTCAATCAACCATGTTGGGTATATGATCTTCCTATGAGTGTGTATAGTCTTGTGTTTTAAAAATTCAGCTCAATTCACTAATGGAGAAATGGAAAGTGATTTTTCTTGCTTTTGCTAAAATGCTTGTATTCTTTCATAGGACTAATACAAAAGATTCCTTGGATCCTTTTTTGGCCTGCCAACTCTTCCATTCTGCATACTTTTGTTTTTATTCTAGAGTATTTGTTTTAATTTTCAGAATTTTGTGAGTTATATTTTGTTGTCTAATGCAGGTTGTCTTGCCAATGGGTTTCAGCCCTGCACAAATTCACTATGGATTCAATGAGATCAAAAAATGTTCTTGGGGTGAAAGAGTTTATTACCTGGCTTGTTCTCCTGGCGATTGATTGAGCACTAAAATTACATCTGCATCCAACAGTCTGCAGATCTGTAATCCTCCTTCAGCTCTGCTCCGCCCAGAGAACTGGGCAGAGATCTTTATGTAGTGTCAATAACAACATATTGCCCACGTGTGTGTAGTGATCAAACCAACCAAGGCCAGGTGAAAATTCTGACCATAGGAACCTTCACTTTCTCCACACAGGTCTTCTTAGAATTAAATGTGTAGCCAGACTAGAATTGTCTATTCTCCCTTTTTTCTTTTTAATTTCAAATTGAAATCACATTTCATTCTTCATTGATTTCTGCCTTTAAAGTTTTCTTAATTTAATTGTCTTAGTTCATTTGAGCTGTTACAAGAAAATACTACAGACTAGGTAGCTTATAAACAACAGAAATTTATTCCTCACAATTCTGAAGGCTTTCAAGTCTAAGATCAAATTGCCAGCATGGTCACTCTTCCTGGTTCACAGCTGGCACCTTCTTGCTTTGTATTCACATGGTAGAAGGGGCTAGGCAGCTCTGTGGAGCTTTCTTCATAAGGGCACTAATCCCATTCACAAGGACAAACCCACCCTCATGGCCTCTGCTATCAGTTTGAAAATTAGTATTTCAACATATAAATTGAAAGGGGAACACATTCAGATCATAGAAATTATAATATTTAAATTTTAAGTGGTAGAAGCAGGAAGCATATTGTAAAATTCAACCAGAAATAAAACGCACATCATATTTGAAATACAACTTTCTTGCATCAAAAATTTTACATAAAATTACTACTTGTTTACCTATAATTTATATGAAATTTTAGTTGACTTATTTCCTTCCTAGAAATTTCATATGAATGGGACATGATGGAGTAGGTACTGTCTCTTTCAAATTTCTTCAAAGAGAGTGAAGTAATACTTATTTTCCCCTCCAAGGAAACAGAGATATCCAAAATCATTCTGCTGACCCTAGAATTAAACTTACACTAGTGAATTTAATAAAAATTTTTCTGTTGTCAATACCGATGACAACGTTTCTCTCAGTGAAAGTCATCTTTTACAGTAAGGACTGACCCAATATTCTTTTTCTTTATCACTTTCCACTTCTGTAGTGCTGGAGGGTTTCAGCTCTGGGCAAGTTCAGTCTGGATTCAGTGAGACTGAATAATGACAATGGAAAAGTGTGAGTAAAAAGTCTAATACCAAGCTTTAACGCTGTGGTGACAGGTCATGTGCTAGAATCACGTCTGTATGTGGCAAGTCACAATCAGCAATCTGCCTCTGCACAGACCACTGGGCAAGAGGTCTTCATATAGCAACAGGCAATAATGGCTCATTGCCAACACATGTGTAAGCATGCACCTACACGGTAGGCCAATTATTGTATCATTGCCCATTAGCAGTGGGCAAGTAGATTGGGGTCAGGTGAGCATTCTGGCCATGGGATCTTCCATTTTCCCTACAACCTCCACAGCTAATGCAGTTATAGGCATTACCTCACAGTTTCAGGCCATAGTAGCTCCACCAGGGAGCAGTGTATCCTATTAATCACTCTTTCTCAGTCATTACTTCTTTGGGCTCTCTGTTCTCCATGTGTTTGCAATTTCATCAAAATGATGCAGAAAGCCCTGTCATGTGATCAGCACACAATCTTTATAAAAAGCTTCAAACAGCCTTCCCAGGCTCATCGTGACCAGTAAACACAAGCGCACTTCACATCTTGCCTCAGGTGGTACTCAGACGTCGGGTAAACATCCTTTGAAAGAAAACACTCGAGTTGTGATGAAAGCAGGAAATTTTGATGCTGTTTTCATAAACAGGTGATTTTCTCTTTATTTTTAGTTAGGGGCAGAGCTTTTGGAAGTATTTTGGTTAATAGAGCAAGTCTAGAATACCTGGGAGAAACTGCTCATCGTTTTCACAGATTAGATGAGAAATAAATGTAAGCACTCATACTTTTACCCAAAGTCACATGATTTTATACTAGTAGTTAAAGCATAAAAATCATTGTCAAAATTTCACACAAAAGGATTACACTTTGTTGGTGACTTTGAATATTGATAATTTGAATTGAGAATATTGATAGAAATAATGACCATGATTCTTGACATTAATTCTAATTACTCAAATTTGAAATGGACATGTATTCTAAACAGTATTAGAGATCCTTATTCTAAAACTTAAAAATAATAAAATTATTAAGTAAATACAGTAATAAAACAAAAAGGAAAAATTTTTACTGTTTACTTAAGTGTCTAAAGAAATTTAACTTGAGTAAAAGTTTTCTAAATAAAATGAAAATAATGATTAAAAATACTTTTATTATCAATAGGCAGCAAAATGGCCTTAATGTTAAACTAGAAGGATCAAAATACCACACAAAAGTAAAAGGCAAAATGATCTTGTATCTCTAGCTTCATATGTGTCATAAGTTGGAGAATACCTGAATCTGAAGGCATGCAAATTAGCTTTATTTATTACGATAAAAGAAACTAGAACTCTTGGCTCTTCTACCTGATTTGCTTCTAGTTAGTTGTGTAATTAAATGTTTAAAATGAGATTTTCACCAAATCTTTCAGTAAGCTTGCTTTCAATTCTGTCATGAATTTCATTTGTCCGTCACTTTCATATACGTGCCCCTCTCTTGAGGTGCATCATTCATACATTCTACACAGTTGAAGGAACTTGGATAATATGATTTCATGAGGAAGAACACTGCCTGAGGCAATGGAAAGAATTGGAAGATTTTAACATCAGAGATTGCCAGGGAATAAAGTAGGAATAACTGAATTCTGAGAAAGCTCTTATGATTTAAATCCCTTTTAGTAAGTGCCATCCAAGGTAAAATTTTATTCCATTGTAAAATAAAAAGTCCTTTAAAATAGCAATTTTTTGTTCCTGCTGGAAAATTTAAAATTTTTATATAATCCAATTTTATCTACTTTTACTAAGCTAAGTCATAAGTGTTTTGACTTACTAGAGCTGTGATCAAAGCCCTAGATTCAGTATATTAAGATTCTTGTTAGCAATATAATAGAACAAACACTGATCCCATGAAAGGCTTGGTGTTTCTAAATATAACAGGCAATTTAAAGACTATGTGTCTAGAACGTAAACTCAAAGAAAACTCAAAGACCATTCTTAAATACAAATCATGAGTTTGTTGAGTAAATTGTTGAATAACAAGAGGGTGAAACTAGTTTAATCAATACCGAGTATTTGCTTCTATATATTTCCATGTTTCTTACATTATCAGATTACTTTGCCTTTCCACCTGGCTTGCTCCTATGATGTTTATTTGTTATAGCTTGTAAGCTGGATTCAATTTTTCCAGCTATGTACCAAGGCAACATGACATGAGCTCATTCAAATTTTCTTTAGTCTAGACTAAATCTAAGTTCACACATTTATACATTCAGCTTAATCATTTGACTAATGAGAAATTTTACTAACTTTAATTAAGAAAGAAAAAATTTACTTGCTAAAAGCTGGTTTACTAAATACTATATGACATAGTGCCTTTTAAAATATCTTATTCACTAAATATTTAAGTAAATTATAATTGCTTAAGAACACTGGTAGCTTGTCTGAGTCAAAGTTATTGGTCAACAGAGAGATCCTTGGGTTAAATGAAGGGTAATTTTCAAATAAATGAAGTATAATTGGCAACAGTTTTTCATTCTGCTAATTCTTTCCATAGAAATTTCAGATACAGAAATGTGACAATTTGGCCTTTTCAGTGTTCAAAGTTTTCTTTCAGTATCTGTGACAGTCACTAGTCTGACTTATAATGACGTCCTCCAGACCTCTTATATGAGCTGTAAATCACTGTATAGGCTCATTTACTAAAAAGACCTTCTTTATATACTTTCATTCTGTTTTACTCTAATTACAATAAAATGACATTTTATACTAAACTACTTAAATATTTTACTAGTCCAGTAGCATTTTATTTATTTTTTGTTTGTTTTTTAAAAACTTTTATTAAAGTATTGTTGTATTCTTAATATACACTCTTATGAAGGTTATGTGGTTACTGCATTTACCCATATTACCAAGTCACCACACATACCCCAATGCAGTCACTGTCCATCAGTGTAGTAAGATGCCACAGATTCAGTATTTGATTCTCTGTGCTACACTGTTTTCCCCATGACCCCTAACATCATGTGTACTAAACATAATACCCCTCAATCCCCTTCTCCCTCCCTCCTGACCCGCACTCCCATACCCTTCCCCTTTGATAACCAGTAGTCACTTATTGGAGTGTGTGAGTCCCCTGCTGTTTTGTCCCTTCAGTTTTGCTTCATTGTTATGCTCCACAAATGAAGGAAATCATTTGGCATGTGTCTTTCTCTGCCTGGCTTATTTCACTTAGCATAATATCCTCCAGCTCCATTCATGTTGGTGAAAATGGTAGGATTTGTTTCTTTCTCATGACTGAATCGTATTCCATTGTGTATATGTACCACCTTCTTTATCCATTCATCTACTGATGGACACTTAGGTTGCTTCCATAGCTTGCCTATTGTAAATAGTGCTGCAGTAAACATAGGGGTGCATATGTCTTTTTGAATCTTAGAACTTGTATTCTTTGGGTAAATTCCAAGGAGTTGAATTCCCGGGTCAAAAGGTATTTCTATTTTTAGTTTTTTGAGGAACCTCCATATTGCTTTCCACAATGGTTGAACTAGCTTACATTCCCACCTGCAGTGTAGAAGGGTTCCCCTTTCTCCGCATCCTCACCAGCATTTGTTGTTCTTAGTCTTTTGGATGGTGGCCATCCTTACTGATGAGAGGTGATATCTCATTCTGGTTTTAATTTGCATTTCCCTGATGATTAGTGATGTGGAACATCTTTTCATGTGTCTGTTGGCCATCTGAATTTCTTCTTTGGAGAATTGTCTCTTCATATCCTCAGCCCATTTTAAAATTGGGTTATTTGATTTTTGGGTGTTGAGGCATGTGAGTTCTTTATTTATTTCGGATGTTAAACCCTTGTCGGATATGTCATTTACAAATATATTCTACCATACTGTAGGATACCTTTTTGTTCTGTTGATGGTGTCCTTTGCCATGCAGAAGCTTTTTAGTTTGATGTAGTCCAATGTGTTCATTTTTGCTTTTGTTTCCTTGCTTGAGGAGATGTGTTCAGGAAAAAGTTGCTAATGTTTATATTCAGGAGATTTTTGCCTATGGTGTCTTCTCAGAGTTTTATGGTTTTACAACTTACATTCATGTCTTTGAACCATTTTGAATTTACTTTTGTTTACAGGGTTAAACAATAATCCAGTTTCATTCTCTGGCATGTAGCTGTTCGTTTTGCCAATACCAGTTGTTGAAGTGGCTGTCATTTCCCCATTGTATGTCCATGGCTTCTTTATCATATATTAATTGACCGTATAAAGATGGGTTTATATCTGGGCTCTTTAGTCTGTTCCATTGGTCTATGGTTCTGTTCTTGTTCCAGTACCAAATTGTCTTGATTACTGTGGCTTTGTAGTAGAGCTTGAAGTTGGGGAGCCTAATCCCCCCAGCATTATTCTTCCTTCTCAGGATTGCTTTGGCTATTCGGGGTCTTTTGTGGTTCCATATGAATTTTAGAATGATTTTCTCTAGTTCATTGAAGAATGCTGTTGGTATTTTGATAGGAACTGTATTGAATCTGTAGATTGCTTTAGGCAGGATGGCCATTTTGACAATATTAATTCTTCCTATCCATGAGCACGGGATGTGTTTCCACTTATTAGTATCTTCTTTAATTTCTCTCATGGGTGTCTTGTAGTTTTCAGAGTATAGGTCTTTCACTTCCTTGGTTAGGTTTACTCCTAGGTATTTTATAATTTTTGATGAAATTGTGAATGGAACTGTTTCCGGATTTCTCGTTCTGCTAGTTCATCATTAGTGTATAGGAATGCAACAAATTTCTGTGTATTAATTTTGTATCCTGTTACTTTGCTGAATTCAGATATTAGATATGATAGTTTTGGAGTGGAATCTTTAGGGATTTTTAGGTACAATATCATGTCATCTGCAAACAGGGATAGTTTAACTTCTTCCTTGCCAATCTGGATGCCTTTTATTTCTTTGTGTTGTTGATTGCTGTGGCCAGGACCTCCTGTACTATGTTGAATAAAAGTGGGGAGACTGGGCATCCTTGTTTGGTTCCCATTCTTAAAGGAAAACCTTTCAGCTTCTTGCTGTTAAGTATGTTGTTGGCTGTAGATTTGACATATATGGCCTTTATTATGTTGACGTACTTGCCCTCTATATCCATTTTATTGAGAGTTTTTATCATGAGTGGATGCTGAATTTTGTCTAATGCTTTTTCAGCATCTATGGAGATGATCATGTGGTTTTTGTTCTTCTTTTTGTTGATGTGATGGATGATGTTGATGGATTTTCGAATGTTGTACTATCCTTGCATCCCTGGAATAAATCCTATTTGATCATAATGTATAATCTTTTTGATATATTTTTGAATTTGTTTTGATGATATTTTGTTGAGTATTTTAACATCTGTGTTCATCAGGGATATTGGTCTGTAATTTTGTTTTTTTGTGGTGTCTTTGCCTTGTTTTGGTATTAGAGTGATGCTGGCCTCATAGAATGATTTGGGAATATTCCCTCGTCTTCTACTTTTTGGAAAACTTTAAGGAGGATGGGTTTTAGGTCTTCACTAAATGTTTGATAAAATTGAGCAGTGAAACCATCTGGTCCAGGAGTTTGTTCTTGGTAATTATAAATTCACTTTCATTGCTGGTAATTGGTCTGTTTAGATTTTCTGTTTCTTCCTGGGTCAGCCTTGGAAGGTTGTATTTTTCAAGAAAGTTGTCCATTTCTTCTAGGTTATTCAGTTTGTTAGCATAAAACTTTTCCTAGTATTCTCTCATAATTTATTGTATTTTTGTGGTGTCTGTAGTTATTTTTCCTTTCTCATTTCTGATTCTGTTTATGTGTGTAGACTCTCTTTTTTTCTTGATAAGTCTGGCTAGGAGTTTATCTATTTTGTTTATTTTCTCAAAGAACCAGCTCCTGCTTTCATTGATTCTACTGTTTTATTCTCCTAGATTCTATTTATTTCTGCTCTAATCTTTATTATGTCCCTCCTTCTACCGATTTTGGGCCTCATTTGTTCTTCCTTTTCTAGTTTCATTAATTGTGAGTTTAGACTGCTCATATGGGATTGTTGTTCTTTCCTGTGGTAGACCTGTATTGCAATATACTTTCCTCTTAACATGGACATCGCTGCGTCCCACAGATTTTGCGGTGTTAAATTATTGTTGTCATTTGTCTCCATATATTGCTTGATCTCTGTTTTTATTTGGTCATCGATCCATTGATTATTTAGGAGTATGTTATTAAGCCTCCATGTGTTTGTGGCTTTTTCATTTTCTTTGTGTAATTTATTTCTAGTTTCATACCTTTGTGGTCTGAGAAACTGGTTGTTACTATTTCAGTCTTTTTGAATTTAGCATGGCTATTTTTGTGGCCTAGACTATGATCTATTCTTGAAAATGTTCCATGTGCACTTGAGAATAATGTGTATTCTTCTTCTTTTGGGTGTAGAGTTCTGTAGATGTCTGTAAGTTTCATCTGTTCTAATGTGTTATGTAATGCCTCCATCTGCTTATTTATTTTCTGTCTGGTTGATCTGTCCTTTGGAGTGAGTGGAGTGTTGAAGTCTCCTGGAATGAAGGCATTACATACTATTTCCCCTTCTAATTCTGTTAGTATTTGTTTCACATATGTAGGTGCTCCTGTGTTGGGTGCATAGATATTTATAATGGTTATATCCTCTTGTTGGACTGACCCCTTTATCATTATGTAATGTACTCCTTTGTCTCTTATGACTTTCTTTGTTTGGAGGTCTATTTTGTCTTCTACAGGTACTGCAACTCCTACTATTTTCTCCCTATTAGTTGCATGTAATTTCTTTTTCCATCCCTTTACTTTTATTCTGTGTATGTCTTTGTGCATCAAGTGAATCTCTTTTAGGCAGCATACAGATGGATCTTATTTTTTTCTCCATTCAGTGACTCTATATCTTTGGATTGGTGCATTCAGACCATTTACATTTAGGGTGATTACTGATATGTATGTACTTATTGCCATTGCAGTGTTTAGATTCGTGGTTAGCAAAGGTTCAAGGTTAACTTCCTTACTATCTAAGAGTCTAACTTAACTTACTTAGTATGCTAGTACAAACACAATCAAAAGGTTCTTTTTTTCTTCTCCTTTTTCTTTTGCCTCCATTCTGTATATGTTAAGTATCATATTCTGTACTCTTTGTCTATCCCTTGATTGAGTTTGGGGGTATTTGACTTAATTTTGCATTTGCTTAGTAATTAACTGTTCTATTTCTTTATTGTGGTTTTATTATGTCTGGTGACAGCTATTACCTTAGGAAAACTTCCACCTATAGCAGTCCCTCCAAAATGCACTGTAGAGATGGTTTGTGGGAGGTAAATTCTCTCAGCTTTTGCTTATCTGGAAATTGTTTAATCCCTCCTTCAAATTTCAATGATAATCTTGTGGATAAAGTATTCTTGGTTCAAAGCCTTTCTCCCTCATTGTATTAAATACATCATGCCACTCCCTTCTGGCCTGTAAGGTTTCTACAAGAAGTCTGATGATAGCCTGATGGGCTTTCCTTTGTGTGTGATCTTATTTCTTTCTCTGGCTGCTTTTAATAGTCTCTACCTCCACAAAAGCTGTACCTTCATGGGGATGTTTATGATTTTTATTTTGAACTTTCTTTCAGGAAGATTGGTTAATTCAGTTTCATTTGACTCTTTTTCTGGTGTTTGGGAGATTTTTGTTTGAACCAGGTTCCTTTGATGTTTCGTATTTGTATGTAGCACCCTCTAGTGCCCAGAAGTTATATTCTCTGGAGATGCTCAGTCCCTGGGGTGATGTTGGGGGTCACAGGGGAGCCGTGGTGGTGCCTGGGAGGAGAGAACTGTTTCCTGCTGCCTAGCTTCAGTGCCTTCCTCCACTGTCAGAACCAGTGGGCCCTGCACAGAGGTGTTAGCTGCTGTACTTTGCGTCTGTAAGTGCTGTAGGCAGAGACTCCCTCTGGCTCTCCTTATGCCAGGGTAGGGACTGCCGGTTTTCAAGTCAGTGCTGGCAGGCCAGGATGAAGGTGCAGCAGGAAGTGTATCACAGTGGGGGGCCTTGGAGCTTAGTATCCAGCCAGGGGGATGTAGCACTTGAATCTTCTGAAAGTTCTCAACCTGCCGGGCAGAGCTCGCCCAGAGAACCTTGTCCACCTGTCCCTTCTCCCACACAGCAATCTCTGTGCAAACCCCAACCCTTCAGCAGCCCTCTTGCTGCTAGGAAGCCTCTTAGTCCGCCTGTTTTTCCTTTGTCTTAGAGCAGTCGGATGTTGATCTCTGTCCTCCCCAAATGGCTGGAATCTCAGTCTCTCCAAGTGTTCTGTCTCTCTTAGCTTTGCAACCCCACTAATCTCTAGAGAACCATGCAATGTAGCTTTGTGCTCCCAAAGCATCTCCAGGGCTGGATGTTCAGTAGTCTTAGGCTTCCACCCCCTCCCCTCTCAGTTTCTCTTCCTCCTGCCCATGAACTAGGGTGGGGGAAAGGCTTGGGTACTGCTAGATCAGAGCTTTAGTATGTTACCCTATTTTGTGAGGTCTGCTCTGTTCTCCAGATGTATGCAGTCTGGTGCAGCTGTCTTTCCTGTTTCTATTTTTTTTTTTGGAGTAGTTGTATTAACTATATTTTCATATTATATGTAGTTTTGGGAGTTCTCTGTCTTACCTCTCATGCTGCTATCTTGAGTCCTGTCTTTAACTTTTGACATTTTAATTATAATGTGTCTTGGGTATCCTGGGTCTGGATGTCTGTTTCCTTTCCCAAGTTAGGGAAGTCATGCCATGTCTGAAGCCTTATCCTCAGTCTGAAGTTCCATAAATTGCAGTGTGTCCTCCTTCCCAGAAAGATGGGGGTTTGCCTCAGGCCACTGTCTGCAGTGGGCTGAGGGTTGTAGCCTGACAAAAACTTTTTATACAGTTGTTATAATTCTGTAGGACCTGTGAATGCAAGCCCCTTCAGCCACCAGACACAGGTGAATGATGGGTGTCCCCTGGTGTCAGATACAAAAATGGCGTAAAGCTCCACTCTGGGGATACTGGTGCTCTGAACTGTGATAGAGTAAATTCAAATATTGCACCCACCATCCAAGGTGTCTGGAAAGGATTACAGTCATCCCCCTCATTAGTGTTTAACTAGATGTATGCCCCTTAAGCGATCACCATGATGGTTAGTTTAAAAGCTTTCTTCACAGAAAAACCAAGCTCCTGGGTCTGTTGCATCTTGCTGTGCCCAGGGAGTAATAGTTCTTATACTTTCGTTTTGCACAAGTCTTTGTGTTTTAGGAGGTTGCTGTAAAATAGTTTCTATAAATATAATTATTGGGTTTTTTTTTTTTGCCTAATTCAATCCAGTTTTTACATGGAATTCTTTTCCTTCTCTGAGGGTATTTTTGGACTTTCTATGATAATTTTAAAGACTTCCAAATCCCTGTAGTCTGATTCCTTAAAGATAGCCTTTTATAATATGCTTTTTGAGGAACAAAAAAAGACCTTATGCTTTCATTTCTTTTAAAATACATTAAGTTCTTGAGATGGCCTCTCTTTTATCCTATTGATAAAACTGTAACTTCGAGAAATTTGTATATGTCTCTTCCTATCCTTTCCTCATGGATAGGAAAAATCCCAAATAGTAGAAATATTTCACTTAGTCACCTAAGTATTAATTTTTGTCAATATTTTTCTGAGTAACCTCTTTCAACATAGCCATTAGTATAATAAACACATATTTAAAAAATCCATATTAGCTACAAAAACTAGATAAATCCTATATATTTTCTTTATAAATCTGCACATTAATTTATGATATGAAGTAGGACATTTCTTAGCATTCCCTTAATAAGATGAATAGCACCATTGCTTCTATTTAATATACAAAATTATACATACAACAGGCAAAACTTTATAACTTACAGGGAAGTAAAGCCATGATTTTTGTCTTATTTTAAGTCATTTTTAAAAGATATAACAAAAATCTAATAATGAGATAATAATTAGGGACAAATTAGATACATCTACATTATTATGTAGAATTTAAGGAAAATAACATGGTTTTGAGTAAAATGTTACAGAATTTTTTTCTGCAGAGTGCCAGTTTGAAAATCACACACAAAAATATTGTCTTTGTAAAAACAGATTTCCATGTGTATATTTTATAACTCTGAAGTTTAACCCCACTCTTTACTAATCATCATTCTCCTTCTTCTATGTTGTTCCAAAATACTCTTGAATTTTTATTAAAATACCTGAGGTTGTGAATAGCTACTTGTAAATTTGTCTTTTTAGATAATTCTGCCCTTATAGTTACTGGTATGATTGGGTTCTAATTCCAACACTGAATCCGTATGTGGAAAAGGATGCATTGTTATCGCCATATTATGTCTAAGTCCTTAAATATATACGTACCTTTTGTAGACTTAAACAATAATGATATCAGGGAAAATAGCAGTTAAATTAACAATTTCTTTTATGGGTATAAAACCATGACTGATTTTCAGCAAATGGTAATTTCAACTTCATATTTTTACCATGCCTGTGTCAAAAGGCTTTTAAGCCAGATCTTATAATGAATCATAAAAAGCCAAATAGTCTCAAGAGAAAAGTGTTCATGTATTATTTTTCCAATTCACCAGTGAAACAACCTGAAAATTTGATTTATTCTTAAATTTCTTGAGAAACTGAGGAAAGGGAATAGAGAGTATAACATCTAGAGTTTTTCATAATTTTAAAAATCATAACACAGGGACAAGTCTTCCTAAGGACAAGTGAAATACAGTTATGAGAACAGAATGGCAACATACACAAATAAAGCTTTTCTAAGAGAATTAAATGGATATTTCAGATCATAGCAATTTTTCAAGATGAGGCTAATGGCAGAGTCCTCTAAGAGATATAATTTGTTTTAATTTTAGATAAATCTTTACAAAATTAGATCTAAATGGAATCTTGTATTTTGCCAATAACACACTTTTCTGCTAATTAGAAAACTAATGATTCAACCTTGAAAATACCCACCTTGTCAAAATGAGGAATAATTTGTTTTCAGAGTCATAAGGAATGTTAACTTCACCTTAGTATGTCTCTAAGGTAAATAAATACACACCAGAAACATTAAGGAACTTAATTTAAAGAAGTCTATAGATGTTGAAACTACAAATATTAACAAGGAAAACCATATGTAAATTACATAAATCTACTTAGCTTGATCTTTCTAAACACAATCTTAGCTTCTGCCCTTAAAAATGCTCCCCTCTTATATAGTATCAAGCAGGATTTAAGTTCCATTCTTGTGTGTTATCTGTGGGAGTGTGCCACTGTAGGGAGTTCACAAGACAGGTTGGCATTTACAGTATCTTCTGTTAATTAGGAATAAATTTTTCTGTCTGGTTTTAATTTAAAAATTGGGGAAAATTATATAATTATGTTTTATCAAGACAAGTATTACCATTTGCTTTTATAACAGAAAAGAATGTATAACATGAGAGTGTTTTAAACATATGTTTCGGTTTATTCAAATGTAATCTCCAAGCTTTCCCCTTTTTTCTCATGGGAAAACAGAAACAGATTTCAGCGATTTGCCTAAGGTCATGTAATAAATTGGCTGTAGTGTGCAAAATTATCCCTCTGGAAGTTTAAAATGAGATTGGTAATAAAAGCAAAGGACACAGGAACAAGTGAGTAAATATTTAACAATTATAAATGTGAATTAGTAAGTTCAATTATTAGAAGAGGAATTTGAAACTTGCTTTAAATATATTTAGTGTGCAGTGTGAATATCATACCAGTAACAGAAACATTCCAGGAGATAATTCAAAAAGTGAGCATAGTGTTTTAGAAATCTGACTGTAAAAAATCTGGATTGCATGGAGTTTCCTGTCAAAAGGAGATATAGAGAAAATACTCTGAAAAATTAAAATGAATAGAAACTGCAAAAGTGTTTCAGGAACATAGATAACATTTTCTAAAGATATTTTTCAGAACTTGATTTATGCTATTTGACAATTATTTTTAAAATACAGTTTCATAAATAAAACTCTCTAACTTGTTAGTAATACTAAATCTGAAACTTCTCACAATATTTTTTCTATAGTGTAATTTATTTCAAAGTAAAATGTTTATATGAAATAATACAGAGCTCACCTGATGAAGGGGGTAGTTTTATAATCATAATATAATTTGTCTGATTTTTCTCATACTATTCAAGATCAAATAGACAACATTCACCATGTTATTGATAAGTTTTCACAAATGCCTGGATTGTTAAAATGGTTTTCTTTGTTTCATTGCATATGGCCTATAATTGTAGGTCTAATACTATTATACATTTGTATTCCTGTTCTCCTAGTGTGTGTGCGGAAGGCAGTTGTTCGTCTTTTAAAGCCAATACAAGCATTTGCTACTTTTCAAGAATTAACTTCAAGAAATAAGTGATTCCTTTTAAATAACTTTGTGAAATCACATACTGATTCCCCACCTGCATTTGTGCAAGAAAATAATCATGTATATTGTGATTTTATCCAGAATTATAGCTGCTGGCTGTCCTCTCTTTCGTATTTTATCTCCCTGTTTGGTCCCAGGAGATGGCTGGTTAGCCAGAGATGGGTAAGATGCCTCATGGGAGGAACAACCTAAGACAGGCACAGTCACAAGGGACCTCAGGTGAGTAACGTGGGGGCCACCTGAGGTGAGGCATAGAACCCCACCCCTCCAGACAAGAGAGACATTGCCTGTGACAAGCTATGTCACAGGCCAAGCCCAACTAATCATTATTCTGGTACCTTCCACAAATATATTCATATGCATATGCATCAATTAAAACACAAAAAAGGGGAAATGTGGGATTCACTTATAATTTAAGTATAAAAATCATATGAATAATCATAGTTGACTTGATTGATTATAGTAACTGAATTAGTTCCTCTGATATGACTGCCTTTCCATTGCTCACCTTGTGAGAACTTGTTCACTATGTTCCTTGCATTGTTCACCTTGTGGGAGCTTGTTCACTGTATTGGAACTTGTTCGTTATGCTCCAAAAGATTGGAGACTGTTGAGAATTAAGCTTGGAGTTGATTAATGATAGTGTATTGAGTTCCCTATGCAGAATTCTATTGCTGTTAGCAACCATTTGATCAATAAATGTGAGAGGTGCTCTCTCAGCATCAAAAAAAAAAGTATTATTTAGCAATGAAACATTATGTGAAGTGAAAGAAGCCAGACACAAAAGGCTACATATCATATGACCCATTTACATGAAATAGATAAAAAAAAGGTAACTCTATAAATAGAGACAGAGAGCTGATTAGTAGTTGTCTGTGTGTAGGGTTGAGGAATGGGAGTTGACTGCAAATGGACATGAGAGAAATTTTGGGGGTGATGGAAACACTTAAAAAACTGGATTGTGTTATGTTTGCAAATTCTGTATATTCACTAAAAATCACTGATTTGTGCACTTAAAAACAGGTGACTTCTGTGGTATATATATATGTGTATAGAGAGAGTGTATATAAAATACACATATATATATATATAGAGAGAGAGAGAGAGAGAGGTATATAAATTACACCTTAATTAAGATGTTAAAAAAAGGAAACAATAGAATCAATGTCTACAGAACATTTGTTCTCAGAATTGAACAAGAGGGGTCAAATAAATACGTAAAACCTCTTTGAATATATGTAGACATGGAGATTGAGAAAGATTGGAGAAGGGATGGAATAAATGCATTCGTTCAATAAAAAAAAGAAATAATACAGAGCTTTTATATTAGTACTTATCAGGAAGTGAATAAAAAGTGAAAGAAAAGTGATTCATAGTATGGGACAAACATTTTTATCTAAAGAAACCAAAAGTCTATTTGTGAATCTCTTATATTTTATTTATATTTTTGTTATGCCATTGAAAATGCAGTCACTTTGCCTGATGAGTGAACCATTCAGCTTTTACAATTTCCATAAGAATGAGGAAAATATATACTGCTATATCAATTCTTAAAAATCTTGATATAGTTTTACAAGACATACTCAGCAGTGCTGTTTTCCATAGTATGCTAATACATCATTTTCAAGTATGAAAGACTAAAAGAGGATTTTGATCCCACAATAGGCAAGTGAATATATGACACTTTCAATTGCATGCTAATAAAGAGCTTGATCACTTCCTGGGACAGTTTGTACCTTCTTAAATTGTATGTTATCAGGCAATTACCAGTTTTTTCATGTTGCAAGATTGTTTCCTAAGAATTTATATTATATTATAGGTAGATCATATGTACTTTTTGAAAACACTGTTTCCAAAATTAGCTTTTTGGAACAAATATTTTACTGAAAAAATATGCAATCCTTTTTTGCTCATTATATGGCAAAATTCTAATTGCCAGGACCAAACGTTAGTCTGGTAACAGCACGAGCCCTTTAGAGATTAAGTTTTTTTAGTGTTATATTAGTACTGAAAAATAACATGGAAAACTAAAATGAATGAAGAAGAAATAAATTGCATGAATGATGCAAGTAACGTCTCAGAAGAACCTATCTTTAAAGTGCTTTTTGTTTTTCTGTTTTTCTATTGTTTATTTAATTCTAAACATACCTATTAATAAATGATTCAGTAAATCTTGATTTCATGATATTTCAAAAGACTTTATTTAAATCCAAAACCAAAATACATCATTTTCCTAAGAATGTCTAAAATCTTTCACTGGACCTTTCTACTATTTTAACCCATTCATTATACAGTTGACCCTTGAACAACATAAGGGCTAGGGGAATCAACTTCCGTTCAGTTGAAAATCCATATACAACTTTTGACTCCCCGAACACTTAACTACTAATGGCCCACTGTTGACCGGAGGCCTTACTGTCAACATAAAGTCAACTAACACCTACTTTATATATGTTTTATATACTGTATTCTTACAATGAAGTAAACTAGAGAAAAGAAAATATTTTTTCGAACTCACAAATCTTCAAAAAATTTTCTGATATATTTATTTAAAAAAATATGTAGTATATTAAAAATACATAATATATAAAGTATAAGTGAACTGTGCAATTCAAACCTATGTTGTTCAAGGGTCAACTTACTTTACATAGGAGATTTCCTATTGCAGTTAAATTTAAACTGTATAGTTTTATATTGGAATGGAAAGTATATGTCTGGGAATTTGCATAAAAGTTTTATGATTGGCTGACAGTTAACGTGTGACTATAGAAACTCTTGGGGTGCTATATCCTAAATTGTAGGTTATTTTATCCTTTAAAACAGATAACTTTTCCAGTGGATTACTCTCCCTTGGTATACTTAGTTTTAATTTACTTATGATCTTGTTTAAGGACCTTTTGAACTCTTCAAAATAAATTCTGTCCTGTTATTATTTCATTCTGCTGTCTTATTTTATTTTATAGAACTCACAACATATATACTTACTATATATTGAATATCTTACTTACTAGCATTCAACAAGTTTCTGTTTTATCACTGGACACCTGATGCCTAGTACAATGATCAATAAATATTGTTGAATGGAAAAATTGATAAATGAGTCTAAATTCTTCCTGACATTTATAGAATTATATAATACTGTATTTAGAAGGGATTTGTACCAGAGATCTGTCTAACCACCTATAGTAGTTGATTCTGTTCTGAAACATCTCTAACAAGTACTCAGTCATCTATTCTCTTTTTGAATTTCTTCTCTGATTGGACGTGCATTAACTCTGTCTGAAGCCCAGTCCATAATTACACAGATTTCTTAGTGAAGTGTTTCCTGTTTTAAGCTTAATCTGTCTCCACTTAAGTCCATGCATTTTCCTCAAGTTTATAGGTTTGTCTATAAAGGAAAATGGATTCTGTCTTCCAGATGAAAACTTTCAAATGTTAGAAGACTTCTGTCATATTTCCTAGTATTATCATATCTAGCCATAATATTTGCACTTCTTTCAACCACTTCTTTTCAGAATTAGGTCCATGGTATTTCCTATCCAAGTCACTTTTATTTAATGAGTTATAACTTGACTGAATTCCCATCAATAAACACAGGCCTCTTAAGATGGTACTCATGTGTTGACTGAATAGTACAGTGGGAAAAATAAGTGTAGTAGACACTTGCCATGCACCAGCCATGTCCCCTCTTCTACTAATTTGGTAAAGCTGTGATGGAAGCCCCCTGGTACACTTTTCAGTATCCCACACTAAATGAGTATAGTGGGGTCTCTTTATTCTGCATTTGCAGAGGCTCAAACCTACCCAGCTGCATGCAAGTAGAACCCAGAAGTTCAGAAGAATTAACCAATGGGAAAGGAGTTTATGAATCAATGCTCTGTTCTCTCCTTTCTCAGATGGAAGAATTCTGAATGTCTTCTAGTTACTTATTACTGTAACAAGCAGTGCCCAAATTTGATTGGTCAGTTTCCTCTATCTTATTTTCATTTTCCCCATTTTCTTACTCCTAATTTCTTGGATGACCTACCAAATAAACTGTGGCAGTCAAGTTCTTGTCTCCTGGTCTGCTTTCAAGGGAATCCATATTAAGAGCTATGAATTCTAAATATGCTCTTTTAAGTTATCATGTTAAAGTTTTACAGTAAATTTACATTTTTTTCTGCAAAGATTGGATCTTTATCTTTTTCAAATATATTGTTGTTGGTTCAAGCCCCATCCCAATAACATGTCAACATATTTTAAGGCATCCTTATGCTAACAAACATATGACATATTTTTCTGCCTTTGTGTACACTTCAGATGATCTAAGCACAGCTGTTGCAGTTTTTAACAAGTGATTAAAGAAGATATTAAATAAATAATGAAGGACAGAAAATTTTTTCATCCCTCAGGTATGGAAGTTCTAAGTTTAATCCACTTACTGTGCTTCTAATGTCTTTCTGGAATAATTTTTTAAAATCTGTATGTACATTTCCTTTTGCTTCAAAAATAAAAAGTATTAACATTAATTATTACCTGACCTTTTACTTACAATCGATATCATGATGCAAAGTTTGAAGTTTTGACCTGAAACCCTGGCATACTTAAATTATTCAAATTAGACTTTACCATAAATTACCTCATTTATTCTTTATCACAATCATATAACATATCATATTCATGTTAGGATAAAAACGATTCTCAGATGATATGTCTAATTAACTATATATCCAAAACTACATACTGAAATATAGTAGAATGAGAGTTGTTTCAGGTCTTTCTGACTCCAAAAATAATATTTTTATAATATATTTTCATCAGCATAATAATCATGAACAGAATTATATTTTTATAATCAATTTATTTTATTTAACATTGTATGTTTGGTTTTTCTTCACTCTGTTGAATGGGAAACTATGGTTCACTTATTAAACCATCAAATTTAAAAAGGAGGATTTCACAAAGTAATATCTATAAATTGGAGATTTTATAATAAACGTTCTACTTTTAAAAATATATATCTCTGCAGCAATATTCACAAAAAATGACTTTCGGAAACCAATTTTAAAAGGAATGAAATCATTCCAGTAGTGGCTGAGGTTTAATTAAGAGGTCATTTATTCTATCCCACACTCTACCAACATAAGCAGGGAAAAGAATGAATGCTAACCTCTTCTCTAAAATTATTCTTATGGCTGGGAATTACTCTGGGGATCCTCTAGTCCTCCAACCTAATAACATTATTTTAATGATATGTTACACATATAGTATAATTTTACCTTGAAATGTGCTTAAAATTCTTTGGTGGCCATTGGGATTTTCTTAAGAGTAGATTATCTCAGTTAGCATTTAAAAAATACTAATGCATGTATGTGTGCATGTGTGTGTGGGGGGTGTATGTGTGGGTATGTGTATGTATCATGGTTGTATGTGGGGAAGGGTGTGGGGGAGGTATGTGTGTGTGTGTGTGTGTGTGTGTGTGTGTGTGTGTGTGTGTGGCTTTGGGTTTAGTGTATCATTGATGCTGCTGTTGTTACTCTTCTGACTTCCATTTCAAAACATTTGGAAAGGGTATTAGCTTTCCTGAATCATTACTTTGGAATGATTCATACAGCCCATTCTGTGAGCTCAATTTTTATCTTTTATATATATATTCTACTCCAGATATTCTTGATATTTATCTAATAGGCAATTAAAAATTGAGCCTAATTTATTATGTTGCTAAACATCCTTCCTCTGCCATCTCCCCAGCGGCCTTGTATGGTCCGTGCTTATCAGAAGTGTTCTTCCAGTGCCTTGACCTTTGTATTTCTTTGCCTCATTATCTGTTTTTCTATCTAAATGGGAGTTAATTTGGAGTCACACTTCTTGGATTGTGAAGAATGATTCAGATTTCATATTTTAATCGCTCGCTTTATAACATTTTATTTTTGATTCTTATTTAGGGACTATTCATCACTTGTATTTTTCTGATTTTTCTTCTCTTTTAGTCATTTTAACCACGAAAATGCTTCTTTTTGTGGTCTTCCTATCTTGGTGATTATGTAAACTATTTGCTCAAGTAAATAATTACATGAAGAACTAAAATTTCCTATTATTCATTACTCAACATGTTCTAATAATGCTAAAAATGTTTTAATGCAAAATTATTTTTTTCAGCCTAAAACAAAAGAGAGTGACACAAAACAAAATGAGTGCATTTTTTGCTCACTTTTCCAGTTTCTGTTATAGTTTTGCCTTAGGCCTTCTCAGTAAATGAATATAAAACCCTAGCAATATCTCAAAAACATTTCGATGTTTCAAATATTACTATTGTATTTTATAAAAACTAAGACAATTCACATCCTCACCAAAACAATGTTTTTGAACAATTTTGTCAAGGCATTAATTATGTTTACAAAATGAACATTTATATAAGTACACACTTTTTCACACACACACAAATACACATACACACACTGTTTCTCCTTTAACAAAATATAATAAACACTATTCCAAAACTTGCTTCTTTCATTTAACAACATATTTTGGACATTATTTTATATCAGTACTTAACTAATGTTCTTATTCTTTGTAATGGCTGAACAGATTTATACAAAAGAACAGCAATATATTGCATCACCTCTCTACTGATGAACACTTACATCATTTCCCAACATTAACTCATTCAAGTAATACTTATTAAGCAATTTTGAATGCAAGTTGTTTTGACCATGTGTGAATATATCTTACATCAAATTAATAGATCAAAGGATCAAAGAACATAGAAACTTTTGTTTATTGCTAGATGTTACCAAATTGCCTTTTGCTGAATTTTCAGTTATTGTTTTGCTATCAAAGCATACCAGTTTATTGGTTTCTTTACAATAATTTATTTCCCAATGGCTCACAAGATCTTTCTTTAATGCATCTAAGTATATTTTGATTTGCAATAGTACATTCTCATACAATACTTCAGAAAACATAGATGGCACTCATATATCTCTCTTCATACTTAATATTTATTTCAAATGAAGAAATCACACTTTTACATTACATTCTACTTGCTCAAATTCCAGCACTGAAATTCTCTTTTGCTAATCACAATAAAATAACTATAAAATATATAATTCCATTTACTTGTTCCCTGAAATGCTTCAAACTCTTGTTGCTATATTTTATGCACATACATGTGTACAGAAAACATTTCTTGTGTTTCCTCTTTTTTTCCTACAGATTAGTGTTTTCACATAATGTTATTTTCCTTTAGCTAGAAGGATATCTTTTGATATATCCTGTGGGGCACGTTTGTGAAAGACAAATTCTTGCTGCCTTTCTTTTCTTCATGTGTTTTTATTTACTATCATTTGTGAAGGAAATTTTCACTGTGTAAAGAATTCTAGGTTAACATTGCACTGCCAAAATGCCATTCAGTTGTCTTTTGTCCTCTATTGTTTTTAATGAGAAGTTGGCCATAATTTGTTTGGCTACTCCTCTTCATATGAAGTATCTTTTTATCTTTAATTGAATTCAAATTTTAACTTTTCGGCAACTAGATATACTTAAGTGTGACCTTCTTTGTATTTATCCTCCTTGGATTTATTGAGCTTTTGGCACCGTACACTGATAATCTTTTAAAGTCATATTTGAAAACAAATCCATTTTTTCTCCTTAGGTCTTATAATATAATCTTTCTTGGGCTCCCTGAGTCTCTTTAATTTTTATCTCCATTCTTTTTACTCACTGTTCTCCAAATTAATAATTTTTAATGGTCTATTGAAACGATTATTAGGGTTTTTTTTCTTTTATCTCCAATCTGCTTTTAAAGTCTCCCAGTTATATTTTACATTTCAGACATCTTCCTTTTCTATAGATTCTAGTTTATTCTCTTACAGACTCCAGTTCTCTGCTAAAATTCTCATCACTCCTCACAGCCACAATTTCCTTTAATTCATTGTACATATACCCTTTTAATTCTGGAGTATTTGTTTTCAGATTTTTGTGTGCTTAATCTAGTGGATCACCTTATATTCAGCTTGTTTTGGATGCCTTTTATTTGTCTATGCATCAGTATTTACCTGCTTATTTTTACATCAGTACAAGACATCATGAGTAATGCATTGTAGAGCATCTTGGTATTTGTTATACTCTGAAGACTTAATTTTTGAAATTCATGGACTTGATTGCAGGTGATCACACTTGAAGTTGTGTAGGTTTGGTTTTATGTTTTTGTAGAATAGACCTTGAAAGTTCAAAAAATTTCCTAAGGCCCTCCAACTTGGTTGGGCTCAGATACCAAACTCTAATCTTAGGCTTTGTTTGGAGGGGTCCAGAGTACCATTACTACTAAGGTATAGCTTTCCTTGTGTATAGGTATAAACAAGGTATTAAGGAAGCTATCACAGAATAACTGAACTAGTTTTCCACTGTCTCTATCCCTGCCTCATTCCTGCTATCTCCCATTCTGCTATCAGACCCAGAAAAGCTGCTCTCTGGTGGGCCTCTAGTAGTACTCTTGCCCTGGGAATATATAACCTGGCTTTCATCCAGAGGCTACTGAGGGTCTCTGCCCAGTTGTTACTAACCACCCTCCTCACAACCCACTACCTGCACAGCTCCCTTCAGTGGACCACTGTGCTCTGCTTGGTCTCCAGCAAACAGTTAAGTTTGCAAAATTATTCCCAGGCAGACAATTGGGTAATTATGGGGCTCACTTACTGAGTTTCTCCTTTCTCAGTGATTATAGTCTTACATTGCTGGATGTCCAAATCCTGAATTCAGTTACCTAATGTATATTGTTCAGTTTTATTTTTATTCTAGGAAGGCTAGCTGAATCATATGATTACTCAATCATAGCTACAACTCAGGAAAAAACCTTGATTTCAAAAAATAGTGCTTTTTGAAATTAAAGAATATGTTTATCTATTGTGAATTACATCCTTTATTTTAAAAATCATAACAGTGTCATTCACCAAATATATATATTTATATGTAGTGAAGCAAATAAAACATACTAGTTAGAGGTTTTAGTTTATTTTCATTATCCATGAGATACGAAGTTAAAGAATGTCAGTGAAAATACAACATAACTAAATGTTACATACGTAGTATGTTATACTAATTTATAGTGAATTTTGATACAGAATTCTCCTTGTCTTAAAATATACATGTAACACTCACAAACATTGAATATATATTAATCTTAAGCCTCAGTAATTTACCCAAGATAAAATAATAGAATTATATATAAATTTTCTGATAACACTGATTTCAACTAGAAATCTATAAGAAACTCCTACATCAAAAGCCTCTACTACATGGAAAGTGGTATCAATAAATTATTGAGTCAGAAACAAGATTCAATCATAAATGTCATGGAATGGTCATGAAGCTTTGTGTATTGCAGTTGAGCTTATACAATTAATTTATTATTCAGAGAAACAGACGAATCTCTACATCTCTGCTTTGTAAAAATAATCACATAAGATTTTTAAAAATCAGAATGATACAAATTTCATCTATACTGTAACAGTCTTCTCCTGAGGATTTTTACTTGCTGTTTGATTTTACTCTGTCTTTTTTCATGTATTCTTGTGGTACTTTTGCATATATCCTGTATGGTTGCTTTGATAACTCATTATTGAAGGAATTCTATTCTCCGCCAACTCTCTTGACAGCCCATTAGTATAAAGGAAGCACCAAAGTCCTGTTGTAGGCTTTCAGTTGATTTAATGTTTTGTTTGTCAATGTATTGAACTTATACCTTTAACCAGGAAATGGAAATACTTAGCTGTGGTCAAATCAGTATCTCTTCTCACTTGTAGACAGAGAGACAGGTGGCTTTCTGGAAATCCTCAACTGTGGGATTCCTTTTTAAGTGCAGACTTCTTTGGTCTTCATTTGCAATTTGAACCCTGGGAAGCTTCTACTGCCAGCTGGTGCATTCCATTTCTACTGTTGTAAATAAACAATTTAGGTTCTGTTCCTAGAATGTGCCCTTTTCTTGGAGAAATGAAATTTGGTTGACTCTTTCCTATCTTCAATGGTATTACCTTCTTTCCATGTCTTCCCACAAAGCCTTCTGGCTCAGTATCCATACTTTTGAAAGCATTTCCACATATGTTATGTTTTTGTGTTTCATATTTTCTTTGATAGTTCTGTTGAAAACAGGTTGAGTGTTTCTCATTCCCCTTACTGTTTTTGATTGATTTTTCTAAAGGAACTATGTTCTTTTACTATGTTCAAATTGGCAGGCATGCTCTAATGATGTACATATGTAATGGATAGTCTTGTATTTAATTAGAGTAGTGTTTTTTATAAATAATGGAATCTACATTATGGTAATGATGTAAATCTCTAAAGAAACTACAAGTGAATCATCTGTATCAAATGGAGACATTAGTTCCTAATCTCATTTCAATTTCCACAATTTATTAAACATCCTTGATTTTTAAATCTAGTTTATTTTATTATTTTTTTACATGTTTACATACTCTTCTAAAAGTTTATGTTGACATTACCCTTATGTTTTCTAGCCATTTTGACAGCATATATGTAGCTTTTACAAATGAGCATTAGTTTCGTTCTACAAGGTTTTTTTTCCGATATCACTGAAGTTAAAAAGTAGCTTGACAGTCAAGCTGGTATTAAAATCTTTTTTATTTATTTCATAATGTGTGATAAGCCCTCTTTTTGAATAGTGAAGTTTTTGCTTATTTTGGGAGTGCTTGTTTCATTATTATTTAATCAATCTATGCTCATTGATAATCAGAAAAAAAAGCCTAATAACATAGTAATAAAAAAGAAAGAAATTAAAAGTACCCATGATCTGACAATTCACAAACAAAATTTTCACAAGTAAAATTCTGAAAGGGGGAATTACACTCCCTGACTTCAAGCTCTACTACAAAGCCACAGTAATCAAGACAATTTGGTATTGGCACAAAAACAGACCCACAGACCAGTGGAACAGAGTAGAAAATCCAAACATTAACCCAAACATACACAGTCAATTAATATTTGATAAAGGAGCCTTGGATATACAATGGGGAGATGACAGCCTCTTCAGCAGCTGCTGTTGGAAAAACTGGACAGCTACATGTAAGAGAATGAAACTGGACTACTGTCTAGTCCCATACACAAAGGTAAACTCAAGGTGGATCAAAGACCTGAATGTAAGTCATGAAACCATAAAACTCTTAGAAAAAATATAGGCAAAAATATCTTGGACATAAACATGAGAGACTTCTTCATGAACATATCTCCCCAGGCAAGGGAAACAAAAGCAAAAATGAACACGTGGGACTATATCAAGCTGAAAATCTTCTGTACAGGAAAGGACACCATCAGTAGAACAAAAAGACTTCCTACAGTATGGGAGAATATATTCATAAATGACATATCCAATAAGGAGTTGACATCCAAAATGTATAAAGAATTCATGTACCTTAACAAACAAAAAGCAAATAATCCAATTAAGAAATGGGCAGAGGACATGAAAAGACACTTCTCTAAAGAAAAAATTCAGATGGCCAACAGGCACATGAAAAGATGCTCCACATCGCTAATCATCAGACAAATGCAGATTAAAACCACAATGAGATATCACCTCACACCAGTGAGGATGGCCAACATCCAAAACACAAACAACAACAAATGTTGGCGAGGATGTGGAGAAAAGAGAACCCTCCTACACTGCTGTTGGGACTGCAAATTAGTTCAACCATTGTGGAAAGTAGTATGGAGAATCCTCAAAAAACTCAAAATAGAAATACCATTTGACCCACGAATTCCACTCCTAGGAATTTACCCTAAGAATACAGCAGCCCAGTTTGAAAAAGACAGATGCACCCCTATGTTTATCGCAGCACTGTTTACAATAGCCAAGAAATGGAAGCAACCTAAGTGTCCATCAGTAGACGAATGGATAAAGAAGAGGTGGTACATATACACAATGGAATATTATTCAGCCATAAGAAGAAAACAAATCCTACCATTTGCAACAATATGAATAAAGCTAGAGGGTATTATGCTCAGTGAAATAAGCCAAGCTGAAAAAGACAAGTATCAAATGATTTCACTCATATGTGGAGTATAAGAACAAAGAAAAAAAAAACTGAAGAAACAAAACAGCAGGAGACTCACCGAACCCAAGAACGGACTAATAGTTACCAAAGGGAAAGGGACTGGGGAAGATGGGTGGGAAGGGACGGATAAGAGGGAAAAAGGGGAATTACAATTAGAAGACGTAATGTTGGGGGGGCACGGGGAGGGCTGTACAACTCATAGAAGACAAGTAGTGACTCTATAGCATCTCACTATGCTGACGGACAGTGACTCTATAATGGGGTCAGTGGGGGGGACCTGATGAAGGGGTAGTTTAATAACCATAATATTGCACATGTAATTGTAGATTAATGATACCAAAATAAATTATATAAAACAAAAGAAAACCAGTTATTACCTGCTTCCCAGAATTAAAGTGATAGCATAAAATGTAAATAAAACATACTTCAAGTTGATTAATTAAATTTTGGGAAGTTTTCAGTGGCCCCTCTCCTCTGAAACAAAATGAATTATTAAATAGGTTAAGAAAAAGTTACTGCCTGGGAACTGGCTTTATAATAATAAAATTTTAAAGGAGGATTTTGGGTATTAGAGATCCCAAATTTTGAAGAATATTATTTAATAGACTAATAATATTGTGACTTTATTTTTAAAGCCACTTTAATATATAATTATTGCTTCATAGGACACTTTAAAATTTTTCACACAAGTATTATATATGTTAATTTATAAGGTTAAAGAAATTTTTAAATTATGTTGTTTTATTTTTCCTGGTGACCCTTTTTCATTTTTCTTCATAAATTAAATATATGAGATTTGCTAATATTTTAACAAAAAAAAAATTCTGAGGAGTGAAAACAGACCTTTAAGATATAAATGGGTAAATGACCAATAATTTCCAAAACTCAACTGAAGTTATTTGTATCCAAATTGCCATTTTGACAAAATCACCTCTGCCTGCTCTCACATTTGGCTGTTCCTTCCAGGACCGTCCAGTTCCCTGATGGAACTCCTGGCCAGCATGAAGTTTCCAGGGTTCTCTACCTGTACTTTTGCTGCACGGTTACTCTGGCTAACTTTCCTCCCCTCCTTTTAGGTCAGGTAGTAGGATTTTCTTCCCTCCTGCCCTTTGTGCTTTTGTGAGTACTGTTGCAGTTATTTTTTAAAACCTATGAAGCCATCACTAAGTATCTGCCTTTATGCTATGTTTTGCTAATTCCTTCCTTTCTTGAAATTATCATACTGCAAACTGATTTATTGTATTTGTGTGTGATTCTTAAGAGGATGATATATATATATATATATAATGTTTTAAGGATGGTATATTATAATTTTCATTCACAGATCTGAGTACAATTCTGGAATATAGAAGTCACTAGCAAGTATTTGGAAAAGTGATCATGTGATGAAAATCATATTAATTGTTGAAATGCTACTTAAAACAATAGATTACCTTCTATGATAAGCTACCAACTAGTTGATAACTCTTTAAGATATTTGCAAAATAATCAACTTGCATCATTTTTCTCTTTCAGGTCACACACCCATATTAACTAAGCATATCATATATATTATTTGATCTCATCATTATTTCTCAGTAACTATCTTAATTTGAATATGATATGTGTTTTCCCCTTTCCATGTTTCTGGCTGAAATAATGAAAACAATTGCCTTATAGTACTTTATACATAGTTTCATATATATATACAGTCAAAGTCAAAGGGAATTAGTTGAGTACTTAAAGCACTGCTATTAGTTTGTGATAGGTATTTTTTACCGTATTAGTCTCAACCAAGACTGATGTCCCTTTTCACACTAGATTGTCTGATGTAGAAAATCAAGTTTCTAGATATTTTCTTAAATCTTTGAGTAAAAATGAAATCCAGAAAAAGAACTACATTTTTAATATGCCTTCACAATGTCTAATATCTTATTAGTTCTTATAGGAGGAAGTTTTTATATGTATCAAGATTTGAAAAGCAGAGCTGCATATAATGCTGTTTCTTAGTTCATACTTAATTGAATATTTCCAGTAGTAGAAATGGACATGGTTAGCTGGGTAATCTGTAATGTTTATAAATTACATTATGATTTAAATTTTTATGGTAGTTTTAGCTCATATTACAGAACTTCCCAGTTTAAGTGACTTCTAACACAGTTATTTAAATTTTATTTAATATTTCATTTAAAAAAGGTATTTTTTCAAGATATGTGTATTTCAATTTACACTCAAGTGTTTTGGGGATTTAAACATCCTGAGTCTACAAAGGTTGGTGCTACAGGTCCAGAGCATTTTTCCAGCATGTATGTGCTGAAGGATGAGGGCATGTGTGGGACTCAGAATATCTGTTACCCCAGATCGGGGATTTTGCCTGGCTTACCAACTGGGCCTGCACAAGCAACAACATGCATATGTCCCCAGTGAAGCCATGGGGCTAAGTAACTGCTACTTGCTACTGGCTTGGCTACCGATGCAAAGGTTACATGTGACAATTCCTAGACTTTATATAACCTGTGAGCTTAAACTGATGGTCCCTTGCTTCAGGTCTATGTGCAGGGCACTCTTCTCCTAATCTAGGGCTTCCTGGTTAACACTACATTTCCACAAACTGCAAGATCTGCTCAGACCCTATGTGTGTGCATCCGTGGAAATGAAAGTGTTTGAAGCTCTTGAGGCAAACTTTAGCCACTAGAAATGAAAGCCTACAGATAAATTATTTTCCCTCTTGGCACTTCCTTTGTGACTTTTATACTCCACAGTAACTTCACAGACCACTGAGACCTTCCCAGCCAGCCTGCCCTAATGATCTAGCCAGCGTGGTAATGCGTTTCCATATACTTGTCTCCCTCCTTCCCTTCCTCACTCTCCTTTTCCTACACTTCAGCTTCTTTGTAAATACAGTCTCAAATAAGCTGTTGTCTTATAAGCATTTCCTCATCTCGGCTTTCTAAGAAACTCAAGACAAGATAGGGAGATGAAAGGCAGAAGGAAATCAAGTAGGTACTATTTCTGATCAATCTCATTAAAAGACAAGTTGTAGACCCTTACAGGTTTTATATATGGAAGATGAATAAAGCATTGGTGAGCTTTAAGCAGATAAAATAATTCTTTCAATTGAAAGAATGTCTTTCTTATTTGTAGGTGTTGGGAAAGGGATGGTAAGTAAAAAATAGGCTTTGCTACAGAAGGCATCAAATGTACCCTTCCCTAGGAAATGCTACCTAGGTATTGCAAATTTACACCGTAACAGGTTTCTAAAATTTCCCAGTTATTGATCTCCAAATATGAGTTAATTAATTCACTTAATAAATACTTAATGAGTACCATATTGTGGGCCTACTATGTGCTACGTGTTCTAGGCAGCAGTGAACAGGGGAGATAAATCTTTGTTTATGTATAGCAACATCCTAGCAGGTAGAGAAAGAAAACATAGAATATAGTAGATAGTGGTAAGTGATAAAAAGAAAAATGAAGCAGAATAAGGGTGTAAAGGAAAGGAGAAAAGGCAGGCCATAATTACCTTCTGTATTAAGGGACAACAAAATAAGGTAATATTTGAGCCCAGAGGCCTCAGGATTCCTCTGAGAGAACCTCTGTTAGTAGACAAACAGATCCATCATCAGAGGAGACAATGATGCAGGAAAGTAAAGAAGTTATACTAATTATAAGAATTTCAAGGAAAATAGCTGAAAAGGGATTCTTCTCTTCTCTGACCATAATAAAACTGACATGGTTATTTATAGTTTTAATATTATTCCCCATTACCTTGAATAAAGATACAAAATGAAACTTTATTGAGTGCATATGTATCATGCCAGGCCATGTTCTAAGTACTGGACATGAATTTAGTCATTTAACCTTCAGTGGAACTCTGGGTTGTAGGTACTGTTTTATCACCATTGTGCTGATGAGAAAACTGAGGTTTTGAAATTTTAAGTTTCAAAAGAGAGGAAAAGAGAAAAGGCAGGCAATAGATATAGAGATGGCTGTTAGAAAAGGAACCAGAGTTTCTGAGGCTATCTGAGTACAGAGCCAAAGGCTTAACTACTATCTTCAGCTCTGTAAAATTATTTTATTTTGAAAAACCTCTGTTTGAAGTTCTATTACAATTTCAAAGGCAGAGAAAAAAAATAGTGAGAGAGAAATAATTGTCTCTGTTTTATTCTGAGAATTTGTCAAAGCTTAGGGAGAAGGAGAATAAAATAAGTTCATATGTTACAGATTCAATAAAATAAACATCAACCAATATCCTGAATCAAAACTGGTGAGTTTTAAAATTGTGTTGGGTATTTGAAACATTATTAATTAATATCTGTAGTCCTTTTGCATTTCCTTTTTTGCTCTAATAATCATCTTACTGTAAGATGTATCTGGAGATAATTTTAATGGATCATTAATTAAAGCAAAATTTCATTAAGGAAATATCACCAAAAAAGTTTGATCTCTTCACATTTATTTTGTTTAGTTATAGAATATCAGTTTCACAGTTTATAATAATAAAGCTTTGACAACAAATTGTTCTAAGTAAAAATAAGTTTAGAAGGTTATTTTTAAATACTTAGTTTTCAAAGCAAGAAAACAAAAGTTTAATTTCAAAACCTGTCACCAGAATAATATCTTAAGTAGATGATGAAAAGTTTGATGAATATTAAGTACAACTGTTTCTTATATTTACATGAAGTTTCGTGCAATAGCATATTCCTAAATTTTCTGAAAAACATAATTGAATACTTGGAAGAGAATACTTGTTTTTGCCAATTGTTAAACTGAGTGGAGGCAGATATACCTTTATTAACCTTTATGCAGCAGTTCCCTTTAGTTAGCAGGTCAACTATTTTTCTAACTAATGTCATTTTAACTCAAATGAAATTTGAATTGAATGTACTACTGAAAATAAATTGTGCATTAGGGAGAGAAAAAAGTTTCTTTCTGTAATATTCTCCAGATAATATTTTCTTCAGCCATGTTTTAAAAAATTTCCTCTCTTCCTCACTCATCCTCACATAGACAATCATGCTGCACAGATTTTCCTGTGATGTTTTTTTAAATGAAATTGCAAAAATTGTATCTTATTATTGGGTCAGAAAATGCTGATCTTTTGTTATTTCCATAGAACATAGAGAAAGGCAAGAAGTAACTGGAAGTATTTTAGTGTTTTTATGTTGCCCAAAGATTTAAATACATTATTCTCTGGATTGTAAGGAAGTACATTCATTTGTTCTAAAAGCAAAAATTTTTATCCAAATTAAAAGTTAACATATAAATTACTGCAACTGAAATTAAAAAAAAATTCTATCAGTCTAGTAAAGTGATAACCTCATTATTCATAGGGCAGATTTTCAGCCGCCAAAATATTTAAAAATACAGTTTTTGTGCTTAAGTATCATATTTGACGTTCTATTTTAAAGTAATAGCCAGACATACACACAACTTCTCTTAGAGAAATAAATTAACCTTCAGGTTTCACTAGGAAATCTATGTAAAATGGGAGAGCCATTTTTTGGACACTTGGCATTCTTCATTTATAGGTAAATAATTCCAACACTAAAATGAAATTGAAGGAATTAAAAATTGATGTTTATAATCCTAAACTCTAGTCAACCATAGAAATTTACATATGTTTAGAGCACTAAATATCACTGAGAAATGTTTACAAAAATATTGTGTATAATACAAATTTCCATTGCCTAAAAAGTAATTTTTTTTCAAATGGTGTCAGATAACTGAAGTTTATCTCTACATATTTAAAGCTATATTAAAGATGGAATACTTACCAATGTTTGTGATTTCATTTCTAACTTATGTGACATCTGATGATATCTGTTGGCTTTTCAATGCCCCATGAGCTGCATAAAGAACAATTTCAGTTGGCTTTTAATAAAAGCTTCCTTTAACTTGGTGAAAGTGCATTAGTTTTGGAATGTCACCTTAGATATTAGGATATCTTATTTGGCTGACCAGAATTTCCTCTCTCAAATCAATCTGATAATATACATAGACTTAGGCAACTCATAATATTACATTTAATTGAAAAAAAATTACCCTATGACTGCTGTTGTTTTGTAATAAACAGAATGAAAATGTAGTGATGTGCAAGATAACATAATTTAAAACTTAGTCCTTTGTGATGTAGAGACAAACAAGTTGTCAGTAACTTTCATGTGTATTTCCCTTCCCCAGAATTATGTGTGATTTACAATTCGTAAAATTTGTTTTAAGGGAGAATGAGAATGCTTACGATGTCTCTCTGGGATAGTTATAGGAGGAGTACTGTGTATTTTATTTACTAGGGTTGTATAGCAAGAGGGTACTTAGAAAGCTCATCTCTCCTTGAAGCTGAAGGAATAGTGTATGTGCATAAAACAATATTTACTGCAGTGCTGGGAGGTATATAAATATTACTGCTCAGATAGCTGATTAGGTTGTCTCACTTCACCTTTTCTGCCTCTATGTATTTGGTTTTTTGCTACTTCTTGCTTACTTTATTTTGGCTTTTGATTCCATCTACTTCAGATGCTTTACATATCATGACTGCTATGCACTCAGTTACCTTAGTGATATGAAAGAGGTCATGTGATTGCATCCGCGTTTAAGTTACTTCCAGAAAATAAGCAGCTTTGGAGAGATTAAACCCAACTTAAAAGACATTAGAACCCAAGTTAAGTTTTGAATTCTTAAAAAGTAATGAGCAACTAGGTATGACCTTGATAAAATTGAACAAGGAAGATTTCCCAATTCCAAGTTCCCCTCACACTGTCTTATTACTCTAGTTTGAAATGATACAATTATAGAACTCATTCACCATGAATGAAAAAATTATCTTCCATTAAAATGTAAATGCCCCGGAAAAGACAGTACAAGAATCGATCAATCATTTATACCTTAATGAGAAGTAGTCACTCAAACCCTTCCCAACATTAGAGTTACCTGAAATTGAGCATTGATAGGATGGAGAGAAGACAGAAGCACTTTGGGAACCAGGAGCAGGAAGGAAGAAAAAATTAAAGGGAAACAAGAGATTGCTGACAATAAGTGGCACAATTTACAGTGTTACAAAGAGCCAGAGTCACAGGTGACAAACAGTTACTGGAGATGGTGTGTTGAGCTCAAGAAAAGACTGTCTGATAAAGTGGCATACTTGGATATGAGGGAAAAAATGTTATTCTCTGTCTTCTCTTCCTTACCTAGAGGACTACCCTTTTACGATGAAGTGCTGACATGTCACCTCAACATGGCCAGCAATCTGTATTTATGCATCCAGCTTAGGTATACTTGCTTTAAGAACACAAATATAAATGTGTTTATGTATTTATCAGGAAACACAGGAGATAATAAATAAAAATAGTTTTCATTTCTTAAAAATGTCCTGTATATGACTTAACTAGAATGGAACGTAAATCATATAAAATGTCTGGGATTTACAAATATTTGATCTAAGCATAACTTTCTGGAAATATGTCTATTAGTAAGGCAATATACTTTCCAGTTCTTCTGCATTTATACTCTTTCCCATGTACATTGGATAATGTGCTTGGCATAGCACTTCACATATTTCATCAATTTGTCATTGTCATTTTCATCATTATGTGGGTTGTGGGTGCATTTGTCCTGAATCATAAGGAGAGAGCCACTCATGACAAACAGGTAGTTTTGTGGCCTCAAGACCTTGAAGGTCCTTTAAGAAGAATGTTCTCTCTTCATTTCACCATATTCTGTTGTAAGGCAGACTTAGATGATCATATTTTGATTGTTGAATATATATATGTATAATATCACATATACATATGGCATCATACACAACATATATACATTGTATGTATTATATATGAATTTGTATAATTTTTATATACACAAACACACATACTACTGAATCGACACTAGCCATACAAATTCTAATAAAATGAGTATGTTATTTGGGAATAGTTTAATCTGTTAAGAAATTCTCTTAGACCTCAATAACATGAATTTAATGTTATAAAAATATAGTTCATAATAAAATTCACCTAATGATTTAATTTTAGGGAATTCGGTCATTTTCACCCAGAAACAATTTTTTAAAAATTATAACTAGTGTGGTTATGAAGATGGCGACATAAGATATCTGGCTTGTGCACTTGAACGTTGATGAGTCAGATCCTATTTTTATCTTGTTCTATCTTGCTGGGCTAATTCCAAATATATTTTGGGTTAACTATGGCCATTTATTAAATAAGCAATCTTCTTACAGATATTTTTATGTCATAATTTTGTGATTATCCATTTGTTAGATTGTTAGACATCTTTAATCCATTTTACATTCTGGTTTTGACTTTTTATGTTGTTTTTATTTGTTTAGCTTATCCTTTGGGTAAAAGTGTAAAATAATGGGATTCATGGGCCAATTAATCACATTTATCTGTTGGTGAGAAATGAACAATCATCTTCATATTATTTTTTTCAATAAGTATGTAAATTAAAAATAAAAATGTATTGTTTAGGTCCATAATGTCAGACCAGATATGAATTAAGACAGAGAAAGTAATACATTAATTATAGGTTCATAGTCTTGTGTTTCTTTATAATTTTTCATCTATTGTTTTACTCAGAAACACAGAAATGATATCATTAATTTATACTTTTTATTAAAGGTGATATTTTATTTGACTGTAAGTCTGAAGAATCTCACTATAATAAGTTCTTACTGATGTAATTGGGAGCTTTATCTTCAATAAAAATTTTAATTTTGTTTATTATGAAAAAAATCAAAAGAAAACCTGGAAAGGCAAAATCACAACTGTACAAATTTTATAGAATTTTTCTCTTTTCAACAGTCCATATCAAAACTGTGAAGTAAATTGCTTTTGAATACTTCTGTACCAGATGTCAGCCATCTTGCTTATCACTGAACAAGCCACATTTGAACTAAACAGCTCAGTATCACATTGAGGGATGTGGTTGCTGATTGAACACAGGTGTAACGGTTGATATACTGTCACGTATCTGACATTAACCTAAGATCTCTGTTGAAATAGTTATTACTGATGGCACAAAATGTAATTGCTAATTTTCTGCCTGAGTG
The DNA here is from genome assembly GCA_032199065.1 of Smutsia gigantea. Classification (NCBI taxonomy): domain Eukaryota; kingdom Metazoa; phylum Chordata; class Mammalia; order Pholidota; family Manidae; genus Smutsia; species Smutsia gigantea. The sequence goes on from JAVSCE010009325.1 coordinate 55,707, forward strand.
GTTACATATTTTCTCTAAATCTTAAGAATTATTCATCCTTTTCCCACTGCCTATTCCTCAGAGTTTAAGGCAGATGTGTCAGTGGTACATGGACCAGTAATTGAACCTGTCATTTGCAATCTACTGATTTCATTCTTCAGAAATGTGATTACTGCTTTATTTACTCTCTTGCTTATTTTTCTCTAGGTATCAAACATCTTACTTGAACCTAAGCTAACCAGTATTCATTGTTTACCTTTGAAGGACTCTTTGGTCACCAAGCAAAGGATTTGTGGGTGACTTAAATCTGATTTTTTTTTAGTATTTCTGGTTTTAGATGCCTGGCTTTCAAATGAATTGGTTCTTTATAAGCCTAATTATAATAAATCAATCATTTGAACTGTGGTTGTAGAAAATGTTGAGGTATAGTAGAAAAAAGGTGGGAAGCTGGAATAGATTTGCTATTCCTATTTGAATGAAAACCTTCTTAGAATTACTTAGCATAAATCAGGCTACTGATACCACTTTACAGAATTTTTACGGAGTGCTGGTGCTTAGTGCCTGATGATCAGCCAGTGCGTAGTGGTTTTGACAATAAATAATGCTATAATAAATTCAATTCCAACAAATTTTCTACTTTCTTTGGTTTCTCCTAAAATAATTAAGTGATGGTCCACAGTAAAATAAAAGTGGAGCTAATATATGCCAATGTATTTTTAAATAGATGATTTTCCAAAAATATTATTTGGTACCACAATAAAAGGGAAAGTGGTATGTCTTAACTTATAGCCTATTTTATTTCTCAAGGTTGCATATTTATTAACAAAGATTTTTAAGTTAAAAACTGTAACTAATTTTGTGACTTGAGTTTTCTTTATATGGGATTTATGAAACATTTTAATCTGGCCTCCAGGTTGTAGAAACAAAGGATGTATAGTGGCTGGGATAAGCAATTGACTAAATACACATCCCAACCACTTCTCTTTGTTGAAGTTATTAAATTCATTTAAGAGGCATTAAACAACTCAGTCTGAAGGATGGAATCTGGTTAAAATTGAAGTTAAGAAGTAGAAATCATGAGCAGTTTGGGAAAGATAAATCACAGAGCAAGCTGCTAGAGCAGCAGAATAATGTAATTATTTTTGTAGTCTTAATCCAATTTTGAACTTGGCTAGAGGTTGGTCAGTTTTCCCTTTCTTGGGCAACTGAATAAATCCACACCCCAACCACTTCTCTTCTCATACTCAAGGACCATTATGTTTCAGCCATAATCACACCTGGGGCCAAGATTCAGGCAAGGACGAACAGCCTCTCCCTAACTCCCAGACACTCAAATTCATCCACCCACAGAGTGCCTGCCAATGCCAGCTAACCCCACCTGGCTTTCCATACCTAAGCTACCTGTCCTCAGGAGCAGTCCTCTGGGCAGTCCTGCCCAGCAGCTGTCTCTGATGAGGAGCTTTGGCTTTCATCTGTCTGAATGTCACTGTGTTGTGTCCTGCTATCAAAAGCATCTTCAAATCTTATAAAGGATGTCAAGTAATAATGTGGGAGATAACAAATATCAAAGGTCAACATATCAAGAATCTACAAGTTAAAATGAGCAAAGGAAAACAGTTTCCAGAGTCTGATTCCCAGGAGAAGGTTGTGGTTTTACTGAGGGTAGGTCATGCCATGTGGTCTTATTTCTATGCCTAGTAAAGTAACTCATGAATCCCATTGACAAACATATTTCTATCTCAATTCAGAAACTGCCAAAATAATCAAATCATTTCCTAAAGATAAAACATAGATATCATTATTTTTTTCTTAAGAGCTTATTTTAATATACAGTAAACTGGGCAGATATTAAGTATACAGTTTAACAACTTTTGACATGTGGATATGCCTTCAAATCCATCACTACCAGGATTATGAACACATATATCACCCCAGAATTCTCACTGGCCCTTCATAATTTCTCTCTCACCCACTCCCAACCTCTATCCCCAGCTCTCATCCCTGTCTCCAAGCTGATCTGCCTCTGCCACTATAAATCACTGTATTTTCTAGAATTTTAAGTAAATGAAATCATACAGTATGAACTCTTTTGTGTTGGTCTTTGTTATTTTAAAAGATTTGTAAAAATGTATCCATGTTGTTGTATGTATCATGGCTCAAATTTTGCTTTGATGAGTAGGGTCACATAGCACAATTGTTTATCCATTCACCTGTTGGTGAATATTTGAGTTGTGTAAAGTTTGGGATTATTACTAAAAAAAAAAGAAAGCTGCTGTGAATATTTGTGTACACATCTTTTTGTAAACATTAGTTTTCATTCTTTCATTTTCTTGGGTAAATATCTGAGAGTGAAGAAGTTGGATCATATGGAATCTGTCTTTTTAAATTTTTAAGAAACTGTCAAACTGTTTTCTAGAGTGGTTCTAACTATTTACAGTCCAATCAGCAGGCTTAGCAGAGGTCCGTTTCCTGCACATCCTCACTAGCACTTTGATTCAGTCAGGTTTTTTAATATAAGCCAATTTTACAGATATATAGTGGTGTCTCACATGGTTTTATTTTCAGTTTCCTAATGACTATTAGCATTTTCATGTACAAATACGTGCTTCATACATATTCTTTCTTTCTTTTATTTTTTTATTAAGGTATCATTGATATACACTCCTATGAAGGTTTCACAAGAAAAGCAATGTGGTTATTACATTCACCCTTATTATTGAGTCCCTGCCATACCCCATTGCAGTCACTGTCCATCCGTGTAGTAAGATGCCACAGAGACCCTATTTGTCTTCTCTGAGCTACACTGTGTTCCTCATGCACCAATGTTTGCACCAATCATGATATCCCACAGTCCTCTTCTTCCTCCCTCCACACCAACACCCACACCCCTCCCTTTGTTAACCACTAGTTCCTTCTTGGAGTCTCTGAGTCTGCTGCTATTTTGTTCCTTCATTTTTCCTTCATTGTTATACTCCACAAATGAGGGAAATCATTTGATATTTGTCTTTCTCTCCCTGGCTTATTTCACAGAGCATAATACCCCTAGCACCATCCATGTTGTTGTACATGGTAGGATTTATTTCCTTCTTATGGCTGAATAATATTCCATTCTGTATATATACCAATTCTTTATTCATTCATCTACTGATGGACACTTAGGTTGCTTCCATATCTTGGCTATTGTAAATAATGCTACAATAAACATAGGCATGCATATGTCTTTTTGAATCTGAGAAGTTGTTTTCTTCAGATAAATTCCTAGGAGTGGTCCTGGGAAAAATGGTATTTTTAGTTTTATGAGGAACCTACATATTGCTTTCCATAATGGTTGAACTAGTTTATATTCCCACAAGCAGTGTAGAAGGGTTCCTCTTTCTCTGCATCCTTGACAGCATTTGTTGCTCCTAGTCTTTTCTATGTTGGCCATCCTAACTGGTATGAGGTGATATTTCATTGTGGTTTTAATTTGCATTTCCCTGATAATTAGTGGTGTGGAGCATCTTTTCATGTGCCTGTTGGCAATCTGAATTTCATCTTTGGAGAAGTGTCTGTTCATATTCTCTCCCCATTTTTTAATAGGGTTATTTGCATTTTGGGTGTTGAGGCATGTGAGTTCTTCATATATTTTGGGCATTAACCCCTTGTTGGATATGTCATTTACAAATATATTCTCCCATACTGTAGGATGCCTTTTTGTTCTGCTGATGGTGTCCTTTGCTGTACAGAAGCTTTTTAGCATGATGTAGTCCCATTTTTTCATTTTTTATTTTGTTTCCCTTGCCCAAGGAGATGGGTTCATGAAAAAATAGCTCATATTTATATTCAAGAGATTTTGCCTATGTTTTCTTCTAAGAGTTTTATGGTTTCATGAGTTACATTCAGGTCTTTAATGCATTTTGAGTTTACTTTTATGTAAGGGGTTAGACAATAATCCAGTTTCATTCTCTTGCATATAGCAGTCCAGTTTTGCCAACACCAGTTGTTGAAGAGGCTATCATTTCCCCATTTTATATCCATGCCTCCTTTATCGTATATTAATTGACCATATATGCTTGGGTTTATATCTGGGCTTTCTGGTCTGTTTTATTGGTCTATTGTTCTTTTCTTTTGCCATTAACAAAATACCTTGATTACTGTGGCTTTGTAATAGAGCTTGAAGTTGGGGAGTGTCATACCCCCTGCTTTATTCATCCTTCTCATGATTGTTTTGGCTATTTGGGGTCTTTTGTGGTTCCATATGGATTTTAGAACTATTTGCTCTAGTTTGTTGAAGAATGCTGTTGGTATTTTAATAGGAATTGCATTGAATCTATAGATTGCTTTAGGCAGGATGGCCATTTTGACAATATGAATTCTTCCTATCCATGAGCATGGGATGTGTTTCAATTTATTGAAATCTTCTTTAATTTCATTCATGAGTGTCTTGTAGTTTTCAGAGTATAGGTTTTTCACTTCCTTGGTTAGGTTTATTCCTAGGTATTTTATTCTTTTTGATGCAATTGTGCGTGGAATTGTTTTCCTGATTTCTCTTTCTGCTAGTTCATCATTAGTGTATACGAATGCAAGATTTCTGTATATTAATTTTGTATCCTGCAACTTTGCTGAATTCAGATATTAGTTCTAGTAGGTTTGGAGTGGATTCTTTAGGGTTTTTATGTACAATATCATGTCACCTTCAAACAGGGACAGTTTAACTTCTTCCTTGCCAATCTGGATGCCTTTTATTTCTTTGTGTTGTCTGATTGCTGTGGCTAGGACCTCCAGAACTATTTTCTGTAACAGTGGGGAGAGTGGGCATCCTTGTCTTGTTCCGATATTAAAGGAAAAGTTTTCAGCTTCTCACTGTTAAGTATGATGTTGGCTGTCGGTTTGTCATATATGGGCTTTATTATGCTGAGGTACTTGCCCTCCATACCCATTTTATTGAGAGTTTTTATGATGAATGGGAGTTGAATTTTATCAAATGCTTTTTCAGCATGTCTTGAGGTGATCATTCAGTTTTTGTCCTTCTTTTTGTTGATATAGTGGATGATGATGATGGATTTTCAAATGTTGTACCATCGTTGCATTACCTGGAATAAATCCTACTTGATCCTGTTGGATGATCTTTTTGATAAATTTTTGAATTTGCTTTGCTGGTATTTTGTTGAATGTTTTTGCATCTATGTTCATCAGGGATATTGTCTGTAATTTTCTTTTTTTGTGGTGCCATTGCCTCGTTTTAGTATTAGAGTGATGCTGGGCTCATAGAATGAGTTTGGGAGTATTCCCTTGTCTTCTACTTTTTGGAAAATATGAAGAAGGATGGGTATTAGGTCTTTACTAAATGTTTGATAAAATTCAGCAGTGAAACCATCTGGTACAGGAATTTTGTTCTTAGGTAGTTTTTTGATTACCAATTCAATTTCTTTGCTGGTAATTGGTTATTCAGATTTTCTGTTTCTTTCTGGGTCAGCCTTGGAAGGTTGTATTTTTCTAGAAATTTGTCTATTTCTTCTAGGTTATCCAGTTTGTTACCATATAACTTTTCCTAGTATTCTTTCATAATTCTTTGTATTTCTGTGGTGTCCATAGTTATTTTTCTGTCCTCATTTCTCATTCTGTTTATGTGTATAGACTCTTTCTTTCTTGATAAGTCTGGCTACAAGTTTATCTATTTTGTTTATTTTCTCAAAGAACCAGCTCCTGCTTTTATTGATTCTTTCTATTGTTTTATTTTTCTCAATTTTATTTATTTCTGCTCTAATATTTATTATGTCCCTCTGTCTCCTGCCTTTAGGCCTCATTTGTTCTTCTTTTTCTAGTTTCATTAATTGCGAGTTTAGACTGTTCATTTTATACTGTTCTTCTTTCCTGATGTAGGCCTGTATTGCAGTATACCTCCCTCTTGGCACAGCCTTCACTGCATCCCACAGATTTTGTGGTGTTGAATTATTTTTCTCATTTGTCTTCACATATTGCTTGATCTCTGTTTTTATTTGTTTATTGATCCATTGATTATTTAGGAGTATGTTAATAAGCCTCCATGTGTTTGTGGGCTATTTCATTTTCTTTGTGTATTTTATTTCTATTTTCATACCTTTGTGGTCTTAGAAGCTGGTTGGTACAATTCCAATCTTTTTTAATTTACTGAGGCTGCTTTTGTGACCTAGTATATGATCTGTGTCCTTAAGAAGAATGTGTATGTTGTTGCTTTTGGATAGAGTGTTCTGTTGATGTCTGTTAGGTCCATCTGTTCTAATATGTTGCTCAGCGCCTGTGTCTCCTTACATATTTTCTGTCTGATTGATCTGTTCTTTGGAGTGAGTGGTGTTTTGAAGTCTCCTTGTGGGATTAATGGGATTAATACCTAAATCAAGTAATATAGAAATCAAATGTACAAATACACATGACCTGATTGTTTTTCCTACAACTCTTGGTGTGTGATTAAAAACAGAATGATGAGAACCAAAACAGTTTCCACAGCTTGGGGCCGCCTTCACATGGTTTCAGTATCCTTGAGGAGTGTCACATCCTTGGGCTAAACTCAAGGCCAGATAATGATGTTTAAGTTCATTTTAAGTTCATTTGCTCAATAAATATGAGAAGTGCCATTTTGGCATTACTCTTGTGCTGTTAAGCCTTGAATCCCCTGGCTGGTCCTTTCAGATATTTGATATCTCATTTTGTCTCCCCCCTTATCTGTGGGTCAGAGCAAGGAGGGTCCGACAAGTGGTGCCTGAACAGGGGCACTGAATCCCTGAGTGGGAAAGCCCCGAAGATAGTTGATCCAATAAGACTCCCTGAAAAGTGTATGTAGGAATAAGGTTGAGATGTCAGGGACACTATAATGGGCCAAAACGAAACTAAAGCAGCTAAACCGGGTGATTATTTAAAATTACTCCGTGCCCTCCTGAAAACATCAGGAGTGAAAAGAAGTTTCAACTTCACAAATATATTAATGCAGGTTTCGTTAGTGTAGTGGTTATCACGTTCGCCTCACACAAATATATTAAAAAATATTGTTACTGGTTGCCTCCACAGGGAACCCTTAAACAAGCTGACTGGAATAATGTATTAAAAGATTTCAAAAAGTCTCACAGACAGGGAAGCATTATACCTGTACCTGTTTGGGTGGATCAATGGCCCCTCAATAAAGAAAAACTGGCAGGCTTACACACATTAGTTCAAGAACAGCTTCAGTTAAATAGATTAGAATTTTCCACAAGCCCATGGAATTCCCCTGTATTCGTCATGAAAAAGAAATTCCGGAAAATGGAGACTCTTACATTACCTAAGACAAATTAATGCTGTTCTTAAACTGTGGGTCCTTTACAAGAAGGCCTCCCTTCTCCAGCTATGATTCCGAAGGACTGGGACATAGTTGTCATTGATCTTAAAGACTGTTTTTTTTTCTTTACAATTTCTTTAGCTTTGGCAGAGATGGAAAATTTCGCTTTTACTGTACCCTCCGTAAATTTTCAAGCTCCTTCAGAAAGATTCCAATAGAAAGTACTTCCTCAAGGAATGCTAAACAGCCCTACAATTTATCAAAATTATGTGCACAGGGCTCTCTTGTCCCCTCCTGGCGTAAGCCAGGAGCTCTGTCTGTCCTTTCACTTTATCTCTAAATAAAAGCCTTCCCTTAGCTCTTCTACCTTGACTGTTTGCTAAGTTCATTCTTCAGCTCTGCAAATAAGAACCCCAGCATCATTTTGGGGGCTCGTCTGGGATTACCTCAGAGGTGAGTATTGGCATCTGAGCCTGCCTTTTCTTTCACCGTCCTTACAGAAGGAAGCCATCTATGGCACACAACATCGGGCACTCATCAGCCACTTAAATGGGACTAGCCCGGGTAGGCTGCTCCCTATGTGAGGGATGCAGATGACCCTGACCGCTTGTCTCACAGATCAGATTTCTGACAGTGGGTGACTAGCAGGATAATTCCCAGGCAGTGGGAGAAACTGGTGTTTAAGAGTATAGGCCCCCCATAAATGTCCATGACAGCCTCTGAATTTTATCTCTGGCCTTGGCAAAAAGTTCCCCTGCTCCACATTCAAAGTAGTCCTCCTAGGCCTGCACCACTTTCTCCTGTGTAAGGTAAATGAAGTTTGTGAAGTGGTAAAGCTGAAACCTCAGACCAATATGTAAATGGCTCTATTCTATTGACTCCTTTCCTTAGAGGCAGTTGTTCTGGGGCTATGGCATTTCCTTTTTTGCAGCCCCAGAGAAACGAAACAGGCTTGTGAGTTAGATCAAGGCTCTGCCAGTGAGAGGTCACACAGTCCCTATCAGTTCAGAGCCTTCATTGGCCCTTTTAGTTTGGGTCCATCTAAACCTTAACCCAGTTATGTAAACTACTCACCCTTAGAGTATATTCTTGGAAGTTGAGATTCTTTTAATCGAGCAAGCTAAAAATAAAGAAGGCAACTGAATATTAGTAACTCAAATCTTTGTATCAGTTCATCTATCAGTGTATATGTTCTTTTATGAAAAGTGTTGCTAACTGTAGTCATTACGTCTCAGTCTGTATGTTTGTGTGTCCAAGTGTGTAAATGAAAAATATTTTTCTACCTCTGGATGGTATTAATAAAAACTGATTTAAAGACAAGCACTTGTGAAAATTGGGCATTCTAAAACTTCCAGAAAATTCTAATAAAAGATATTGAGCATTAATGCTAACTTAAGTTGAACTAAAATGGACATGTCCTTATGGTTATCAGCTGCATAAGTTTACCTAAAGTCATTGAAGTTGATGTTATCTGTTAAATCTTTCAAGAAAAAAATGTTTAAAGAGAAGCTTAACTTTGTCCATTGTTTGGTAAAAGTTTTGTAAGCATAGTTGTTAAGAACAATTAAACTAAATAAGTGTAGCAAGTAAATATCTTAACAATAGTGTGTTAATGTATTATAGTGTGTTAAAGTATGTATACCTATGAACAGATTAAGAATCTTTGTGATAACGTAAAACCCTAATGTTTTGCTAAGTAGATATATTTTGTGCTTAGAGATTATGCTGTAAAGCACATAGTTCCAGAAATTATAAAGTGTATTCATAAATTTGTTAATTTAAAGAATGCTAGTGTAATGGTTTACAATAGCCCACTTTTCAGTGTTCACTGAAAATTAAAGTTCCTAATTGTTTTAATGTCTAATTAAAGCTACTTAAAGTAATAAAGACATCTCAACTTACTAAAAAGGATGTGTGTTTAATAAGAGAAAGTATAAGGAATGGAAATTTGTTGAGGGTAAAAGAAAGTAACTTCAAAAGTACAGCTGTTTATTAAAGAGAGAACACTGAATGTAAACAGAAAGTTGTAAAAACTTCATGGAAAAATTGATATAGTCATGCTATGTAAAATCAAAGCAAATAAGTCTTGATAGCAAGTACACAGCAAAACTAGAAGTTTTTGTTTGTTAAAAGAACAAAGGTTTATTAGTCTACCTTTAATGTTGAAAGATTGCAAAGGGTTTTCTTATTGTTTATCAAAACATTTTCTCATGTTTAAAGTCTCAATAAGTTGTCTAAGTATTTAAGAAAATGAGATCTTACTATTAAAAGGACTACAAGCTAAGCTTTGCTAACAACTGTGTAACCTTATGTATTTGCCTTTAAAATATTTTATTGTCATTCTGGTTAAGTAGATAAGTATTGTTTCTTAGTGACTTATGATTCTATTTAGGCTATTTAGGCAAGTGCCTTAAATTTTTTCTGACAGTTTCCCAAAATCAAGTTCAAAAAGGTGTTTTTACCTCTAGTTCACTCTGATATTTTCCAGAGGGCCCCTGGAGCATATCAGAGGAATTTTTTCTCCTGATTGGAGAAAATATTTGGCTAATTTAGCCTATATGTCTAATACATATTTACCTAGAAAGCACTGTAAAAAAGAATGATGCTAAACTTTATTACTGAATGTTTTATGTTACAGAAATATCCTAATTTCTTTATGTCAACTGTCTTACAATGAGCTCTCATCAGATCTTTAACCATTGTCACTTGTAAATCTCTTGTCACTTATAGTCACTGTTTTATTACTCTTTAATAAAGAACTAGATTCTAACAGAGCAAGTATTAGTTACAAAGGATTAAGTAAACTACAGAAAATGATTTTGTGGCTTTTTCTTTCAAATGTTGATAAAGTGTTTTAAGCTTTTTCTCTTAAGCTAACAACAGTTTAGTAAATGACAATACTTCTATAAGCAGAATTGAGACATTTATCTTTCTCTGTACCTGACCCTCCAGAATTTAAAAATTTTCTGTGAGTATTTTTATATTTTATAACAGTGTGTTTACTTTCATAAGCTCAATAAGAATCTGCTTTCCTTGTAACAGGACCAATTAAAAATACTAGTTATATTGCCAAGGCCTTTACTGGAATGTCATACCTGAAAAACACATGCGTAAACTCAGATATGAACAGACAGCTTTAAAGAACTAAGGTTGACTTTATAAAGTCAACAAAGCCCCTTGGAAGAACTGGCCTGGTACCTTGCTTACAGGGTTCCCAGCAGCCTTACCAGGTAAGTAAAGAAGGTGATTTCCTGGCAGGTACAGGAACCTCAGAATGTCTTGGGAACCTCAAGAAGAGAGGAATTCACCCAAATCTACAGGTACTACAGGAAAACCTGATGGCAAATCTGGCTTGGCTTTCTGGCCTCAAGAGGCCTTTAAAAGTCCAATCTGAAATTCCTTATAGAAAGTTTCAGCAAAGCAAATTTTAAAGATCAATTGCTCTTCTTGCTACACTTATGCAAATAATCAAGCCAAGTGTTAATTATTTTCTTAATCTGGTTACTTCTAATACAAATAAGGGTGATTTTAGAGAAAATATTCTTTCAATAATACAGCCTTATCTATACTAAATCCTACTACTAATCATTGTGACGTGGACTAGATCCAGAATTCTAATTTCCCCAAAATATCTAGCTATGATTCTCCAGATGTTTTAGTTTTCTCCCATTATTTCAATGAAAATTTTTACTGTTTCTAGTCCTCATATTCATCCATGCATTCCTCACCTTGTCAAGTTGCTCCAAAAAGGAAAATCCAACACCAGGTGTTGCTACTTGACCTAATAACTGTCTAAAAATTTGTTCTATCTTGCCTAGAAGCCATAAAACTGCAAATAGTAACAAAAATGGAACCCAGGATGGAAGCACCAATCTTCCGAGGCCCTCTCAAGTGACCACTGATGGAGACCTAACTGCACCCTTTATGCTCCCCCTCTCAGCATGAAGCAGCCAGAGTGGTCATCACCCTTTCTCCCTAGCAGCAGCTAGGGTCTCAATCTGTAGTGGGAGAATGAGACAGGGACCTTGAGCTTAGACAGAATAGGGTGAAGGCCTCCAGAAAAAGCAAGGCAGGATATTTGCAGTCAGAGCAATGTAACTACATTCAAGGAAACCACCTACCAAAACTCTGTGTTAAACATTAAGCTCTAGAGTCTTTCTTCAGTGATATCAGTCAAAGCTCAAAAGGCCAGGAGCAGCTTGGACTAGAATGTTTGAGTGTTCCGCAGATAGGGGAGGGTATCTCAGCACAACCCGTGACTTCACTGTAAACAGCCCTAGCAAACAGACAACAACCCAGCCCAGCTTAGGGGCCAGGCAGGTGATACAAGTCCACACCCTAAGCCCTCTCTTCACATTACAAGGTGTAGGATACATCCTTCCTGCTCTAATAGATTATCCCGGAAATAGTCATGAAAGACTTCTCCAAGCTCTGCCGTCTGATTGTGATGACAACTTGAAGCTTTTAGATCCCACCTCTGTTGCAGTTGCAGCTGCATTCATCCTGTCAGTTCCTGGACTTGTTGGTGGAATGCAAAAAGAGATATCTAAGCTGGCCTGTGTATATAGTAGGACAACGAATTTGACTGTTTCCATATTATCTGAACTCAATCAAGAACTAGGAGAAGTGCGAGTTGTGGTACTTCAGAATCGTGCTACTATAGATTATCTGATGTTTAAAGAACATATGGGACGTGAACAGTTTCCAGGAATGTGTTGTTTTAATTTGTCTGATTTTTCTCAAACTATTTAAAATCTATTAGATGATATCCATCATAATGTGAATAAGTTTTCAAAAATGCCTGGGTTACCTAACTGGTTTTCTTGGTTTCAGTGGATATGGCTGGTAATTGTAGGTCTGCTTTGGCTATGTATCTGCATTCCTCTTCTGTTAATGTGTGTATGTAATTTAATTAGTAGTTTGTTAAAACCTATACATGCTTACGTTACTCTACAGGAAATTATGTCAAAGAAATAATCAGTCTTCTCATATTTTCTTCCATCTGCTACTCCTATAGCTTTTCTTCTTCCTTCTTAAATACAGCTCTTTACTAGAATTCATGCCTCATACTTAAAATTACTGTGCATCATAATCCTTTCAACTGGCAAAGATACCTCAAGACAAGTGCTGGACATAGTGGCCACAGGCATAAATCTGCAAAGAAGTGGAAAACTAACCTTTTCAAAGAATATTACTTCTCTCTCACTTACCAACGTTACATCTCCCCGGAAGATGGCTGGTTAGCCAGAGATGGATAAGATTCCTCAAGGGAGGAACAACCTAAGACAGGCACAGTCACAGGGGGGCCATCAGGTGAGAAATTGGGGCCAACAGAGGTGAGGCTTAGAACCTCACCCCTCCCCCATTTTTGAGAGAAATCTTCTGCACCCATGGATGTTTTGTTGCCTTTGCCCAGCTTAGATCAAAACTCAGCCTATAGGCATAGACCTGCTCACCTGCAATTACCTTCTAATTGCACTAAATTTATTTTCTGTCTTTATTCTACTTCATGTAAATTCAAGAAGACTTTTATACTGCAGAATGTGGAGAAGTAAGCTATGTTAAAAAGCCTTCTGTTAGAAACTGTCCACTACTATAGCTATGTACTACTTAAAAGAAAAGAGGGAAATGTGGGATTAATGGGATTAATACCTAAATCAAGTAATATAGAAATCAAATGTACAAATACACATGACTTGATTGTTTTTCCTACAACTCTTGATGTGTGATCAAAAACAGAATGATGAGAACCAAAACAGTTTCCATGGCTCGGGGCCACCCTCACATGGTTTCAGTATCCTGAGGAGTGTGGCGTCCTTGGGCTAGACTCAAGGCCAGATAATGATGTTTAAGTTCATTTTAAGTTCATTTGCTCAATAAATATGAGAAGTGCCTTTTCGTCATTACTCTTGTGCTTTTAAGCCTTGAGTCCCCTGGCTGGTCCTTTCAGATCTTTGATATCTCATTGTGTCTCCCCCCTTATCTGTGGGTCAGACCAGGGAGGGTCTGACACTCCTAAAATGAATGCATTACATTCTATTTCCCCCTTTAATTCTGATAGTATTTGTTTCACATATGTAGGTGATCCTGTATTGGGTGTATAGATATTTATAATAGTTATATCCTCTTGTTGGACTGACCCTTTTATCATTATGTAATGTCCTTCTTTGTCTCTTGTTATTTTCTTTGTTTTGAAGTCTGTTTTGTCTGATACAAGTACTGCAACTCCTGCTTTTTTCTCCATATTAGTTGTATGAAATATCTTTTTCCATCCCTTTACTTTCAGTCTGTGTACATACATATTCTTTCTTGAAGTTTATAAATTTCATTAATAAGTGGATTAAATTAAATTATGCCCAATTTTGTTTGTTGACTTGCTTGTTTTTTCTTCATTGAATTTTGATTGTGTTTTAAGTATTTCAATATAAATCCTTTAAAGTACATTATTTGCAATTGATTTAACCTTTCATTTTCTCTATAATGTATGTCAAGGAGCAGACATTTTAAATTTTAATAAATTTGAAGGCAATATTCTTGATTTCTCCAGTATTTCTACTTCCAATTTTAAAATTCTAAAAAATGCCCACTTCTTTACATTCCTATTACTACCACCCTTGTCCTATCAGCTGTAATTTATTTTCTTCACAATCACCTACTAAGTCTGTGTTTCCAAATTTTATCCCATACCATATCCACAGTAGTTTATTCAGAACCTTTAAATAATATAATAGAGATATTGACACTTTACTGCTTAAAACTTTCCAGTAGTTTTTTCCATTGATTTGTAAAAACAACAAGTCTTTCTATATAGCCTATAATGAATGTCCTTTGTAGTCTGGCTTCTGTGTTACTTTCATACCTCATTTTGTTCCATATTCTCTGTTGATCATTGTATTTCATCAATATTATCTTCCTTTCTATCCATATTACAAGTCGTTTTCTATTTTAGGGCCTTGCTCTTACACTTTTGTTTGCATAGATTGTTTGATTATTTAATGTGTCTGCTATCACTGACTATAGAATGAAAGCTTCCTGGCAACATGGTCTGTGTTTAAATTCTAGGCTTCTCTCATCCTTTCTTCCTAAACTTGGGACTGCAATAAAATAAGCATTCATAAACAGTTGCTGAATAAGTATTCAAATGAGTAAATACATTTTGATGATTCTATACATCATTAATTCCAACTTGAATTTAAATTATAATAATTTAATTTCTGTTATTTATTATCAATTTATTATCACCTTAGAGAGTGAAGTTATCATTACTGCCAACAGTGGGTCCTTACTGAATAGATGAGATTGTAACCAACAGCATAGTCTAAACTACTGGGGACTGATGTAGAATTCAGAAGTCATGACATATGAAGACTACCAATAATGCAACTAAAATGTGAATTAGATTTTGATCCAAATTGTGTCTTTATTCTAGGCTAATTACAAATCTCCTGAAGACTAAACACCAACTTCAGCAAAAAATGAGCATGCAGGTTAGTGTTACTGGAGTGAACAGAAATATGAAAGGGTCAAATGAAAACTCAGAAATGGTTGTTGAAGATATGTCCTATTTTCTAGTTTATTCCAGAATGCTTTATTGATAAATGTGGAACTTCTAACCCTGTGCCTCTTACAGGTGTTTTGTTGCTTTCCACCCTTAACTATCCAATTGAAAATTTCTATTTATAAGCTGTGGAGCGACAAAGTATTGAGATCTGAAAGACCCTCCTCTATGCCCTTTCACTGTGCTTTATTTACATTCTTGATTTTTAATGAGATATGCCACTAGCTGAAGACAATTTTTAGAAAATACCCTTTTGCTATGTAATAGCAAAGATTTCAAGATTTTTTCCTGTCAAATCATTTTTTTCGGAGTGCTAAACTATGAAGTGAATTTTCCTCTAAAACCACATCTTTGCTATCTTTAGCAATACACACCCTTATATTCATTTGTGTGACTATCCACCACCCTCAGGTGTCCAGATGATGCTATTTTAAGACAAAGCATGGAGCTGATCAGGCATTGTGAGACCTTTTTTCTCTTATGAAATATCTCAATGATAGTGATGATCTAGTTATGTTATTTTGGAAACTGCTTTGAGTTACTATTCTGGCAAAAACATTAACCAGTAAATATTCTAATCATGTTAAATTTGTTTTATTAAAGTCATAGGAGTTACTAGGATATTCAGAGGCTCCTTGTATTCTGTAAGGAAAAGAATGTCACCTTGCTTCTTCTGAGCACCCCTAGATATTTCTTGCTGTAGCAATGCCAGATTTTATGTGGATTCCAAAGCTTATATGTAAAGATAAAAGAAAAAAGAAAGTATCAGTATTGTTTTTTCTTGTTATTTTCCTGATCACAGGCAAGGATGGAGAGTGAACAACTATCATTGGATAGCCCTTCTTAGTCTGTATTTCTGAGTCTAAATATTAGTGGGTTTTCTTAATTTATATAATATACATGTGCACATACATTAAAATCATACATATGTTTTCTCAATGTAAATTCAGAATTCACTATTACCTCTATTATAATCAAAATTACTGACCAATATTGTGATCTATTTGTAACTTAACATACTATTCAGATATTGGAAAATGTTCAGATACTTTTCTGGAATTACCATTATATTAGTTTTAACTTATATGATAATTTGTGTATGTTCAAAACTTACATAATAATATATGCTGTTTTCAATAATTCTAAACAATGCAGATGCATATGAAGAAAATTTTCTTCCCTCCTCCATTAATTTTCCCAGACATGAAAGTTAAACAATGCTGTAAACAATATGATTTTTCATTCATTTTTTCAATGTTCATATAAATATACAGTTAATTTAGCTTTCATTTTCTTTCTTTTATTTAATTTTTAATAAAAATTGAGTTGCATGATATGTATTATTCTGCTACATTTTTTTCACTACTACATCATGGATAACTTCAAGTCAGTAAATATAAACATCACTTTTCTTTATTTCACATAGTTTAGGAACCATGATTTAGTCAGCCATTTCTCTATTTATGGACTTCCAGGATGTTTTTAGTACTTTACTTTTGCAAAGAATGTAGCAATAAACTGTTTTGTGAAGGAAATTATCTAGTTAAAATATTACAAAAATGTATTATGTTCTTTTGAATTAAACTTGTGTTATTGTCCTCAGATAGATTTTTCTGATGTCTAATATAAAAATAAAAGCAACTTCTAGCATTGAGTACTCTTTTGAAATAAATTATAATTATGCAGAACTAAAATAACTTCATCCGTCACACACACTACACTTTTTAAAGATTCTTTTTTCATGACTCCTGCTGAGAAAAAAAATGAAAGCCAGAGAAAAAAAAAGATGTTAAAGGTGGAGATATTAGAAATATAAAAATCATATAAATTATTTGACAGTTCTCTTCTATTACAGAAATGTATCCTTAAAGAGAAGTCAGTTTGCTTTATCTAGGACAGCTTTAAATATCTCTAGTAAATTAGATTAGATCTCTGTAGAATATTATTTTACATTTGAATTGTTCATTTTATGACTTTTCATGTATCAGTTATCTGAGCTTATTTTGGATTAGTTTTGGTTCAAGACTTTAGTTAATATTGTAAGAATTCTATCCAGATACAATTCTTATTAAGTAAGTAGTAGAGATAGTAAATTCTTTTTTTAACAGATGAGGAAAATTGAGGCTCGACAAGATGAAATGAGTATACGTGTATGAAGATTAGTCACCGAGTTCTGGCTTAACCCAGGACTTTGTGGTTCCTAGCTCTTTTTCTTTCCACTAACTCATATTGCTTACCAGCATTCTTAATCATATGGTAAATGTTTACTTGAATGGTATTTTCTTTCATATTATGTGCATAGGTAGGCCAAATCATCTAAAAGGCCGATGCAATTTTCTAATAACTTAAATGCAGAAACTATCCAAATGAGAGAGGTCAATATGTTGCTTAATCCAGAAGTTCACACAAGTTTATTCCTACCAAAAAAATATACCAAGATTATCTATTTGACCATCAACATCCTGACTTCAGATTTTAGAACCTTCATACTTCTAATATTGACTCACTAAATAAGGTGGTTAATTAATGCATTATGCAAGATACTCTCTATTTGTCCCTTCAAATCTCCAATCCACATTCTTATCAATGTTCTGTTCCCTGGAGGTTATGGCATGTATCAGTTGGGTTCTTTGCTCTTGGGCATTAAGTTTTGCCGAAAAATGGAGATTGGAAAGAAAGTTACCTAAGTTCTTTTTCGCCATTAGCCCTACCTCTCCATGTGTGCAGATAACTGCTCCCTCCCTGAACAATGAAGGTTAGGATTAGTAAAAGACTGCTGTTGCTAGGTCCCCATTGGTTTCCTTTAATCATGTTTATAATTTTATATAGTGCCTTCATTAAACTTTTTAATTCTTCCTTTTGAATGTATCATCTATTTTCTCTCAGACCTTAGAGAACATAAGATTATTCAGTTACTAGAGATACAGTGACTCTTATTTTAGTTCAGGTCTGTGTAAAGCTAATTTTAGGTTACTCAGTCAACTAAGAAAGTGACTATAAGAGCTATGCTAAGTATTTCCATAATTTTTAAAGCATGCTAACCAGATTTCTTTTAATGTTGGACTTTTATTTCATATAGTATTCCAAATGTATGACAAGAGTTGTAGGCTACAGAGAAATAGACATATTTCACTAGACACCTATTTTAAAAAATGTGTCTGTTTAGATGTATGCTATTCAAAACTAAACCCTTACTTGAGATTTATATGAAGTTGAATTATTCAGAATACTACTGGAAGTTTTTATTTGGTGTTAAGAGTTCTTGTTGATATAATGATGAGAGTGAAGAAGATACGTGTATTACTAACTATCTAGGACATATTCTTACCTGAAGTGAGAAAATAAAATCCGAAGGAAGCTGAAGAAAATATGATCAACAAATATTCTAAGATGGCATATCTAAGCTGTCACATCCACCATTTAATATATCCTTTTCATAGTAACTCAAAAAAGAATAAATGTAACACATCCAAATGGAATGGTCTACATTAAAAGATGTCTAATGAGTGAAAATGATCCAAACAAGATTCATAGTGATTATAAATCTCTTTCCATACATAAACACACACAAAATAAAAGGAGTATAACACAGAGAAGACAGGTGAAGGATTTACATAAAATAAATACCCTTAAACAAAGACATTTCAAAGTATTTCTATATTCTAGATACACTAAACACAATGTGGACTCTAAAGAAATGATAGAAGAATCACAAGAAACCAAGAATTGAAGAACAGTGAAGTGAAAGAGCTTAGGAGTTAAACTGAATATTATAATAAACCCCTTTGTAAATAAGAACTCTGTTGGAAACAATGGAATTTAAAATAGATCCTGTTGTAAATGAAATTAGTGACAAGACCAGCTTTAGAAAAAAAAATCAAGCAAATTAAGTGTAAGGGAAAAAAGACAAGTAATTCTTATTAATGGTAACTAAGAATGTCAAATATCAGGAAATAATTGGAATCATTGAGAAGAAAATAAACTATATGAAACAAATCAAAAGTTTCCTAAGCTATAGTAGAAGAGATAAAGAACTATACAAAGATAGGATAAATGAAAACTTTTCATACTGAAGAACTAAATTAACAGAATGCAAAAGCTTTTGTAGCATAGATGTAGATTTAGTCTAGCTTTATATATAGATAGAAGTAAATTTTTAGATATAAGATATATACTGTAAAAGATATCCAGCAAGACAGGAAAAATATTGAATAACAGTTTATCTTAAATATTAAAGAGATAACCCTACACAAAATATATATAAATGAAAAAATCATGTTTCTAAAAGGACAAAAACTGGGTTCTTCTTAAATTCTTTACTGCCATAGTCATTGTAAAAGTGCATGCTAGTAATAGCATATGAGGAGGAGAAACATGAAAGTCATGGTCCAAAAAAGTTACATTCAATGAATTTGTTATTCAACAGTAATAATTCTAAAACAAATGATATGATAGTTATAAAAGACACCTGAACACTAAGAGCATTTAACACTCAAATTAGGACTTATGTATAAGTAGTGTATTATCAATTTGCTCTCCTTGAAAAAATATGATGAAATCCGGCTATGGATGGCTTCTTCTCTGGATCCTTTGGAAGGAGTGAAGCCCTGCCTACGTCTTGATTTTTAGGCTTCTGGCCTCCAAAACTCCAAAACAAGTAAAAGAATAAATGTCACTTATTTTATGTTTCTGTGAAGGTTAATTTTATGTGTCAACTTGGCTAGCCCATGGTACCTACATAGTTGGTCAAATATGTCTGGATATTGCTGTGAAGGGATCTTTTAGATGAGATTAACATATGAATCAGTAGACGTTAAGTAGATTACTCTCCATACTGTGGGCACGCCTTATCCTATCACCTGAAAGCCCTAAGAGAAAACAGACTGATGTCGCAGAGGAAGACGGAATACTGTCTCCTATCTCCAGACTGTCTTCAAACTTGAACAGTAACATCAGCTCTTACATATTCACTATTCACGTCCTGTTTGTTCTGATTTTCGGGAGAATTCTAATAAAGCCATAAAATGTGTTGTAATTTGCTATAGCAGGTATAGGAAATTAATATACCAGCGAACATGATTATCATTTTAACATTCCAATTTAACTCAAAGATTCAGAAATGGAGGAATTCTGATTTGGAATGATTTTTAATGAGTGTCAAATCTGTTCAAATACAAATTATAAATGTAACACTGAACAAGTCTAGACATGTTATCCATGCAGTACAATACAAATAATAGCAGAAAGAATGAAAAGGTAAAAAGTGGATGGAAAATAAAATTGCAACTGTACTTTTAAAACAGCTTTGTCATAATAAAACTGTATTCAATGCCCAAAAGAAGCAAAATATATTCTTCAAAGCCTTAAAGACTAGATAACTGGAAATATACTCTAATACTATTAAATTGTATCTATTAATTATATGAAAATAAATTATATATAAGGAAACTTCAAATACATATGCTCACATATACAAAGAATAGAAAATACACACATGTAAAAGCACAGTTACATATGAATGTACACATACAAGAAAGCAGGCAAATGATAGAAAAAAGAATTGTGAAAAAAACAATGTGAAATGTCATAAAGTTAAGTAAAAACAAATATTTCTGCCTTAGCAATAAATGCCATGGATAACTTCTCTGTTAACTATTTTTCTACCTGTAATTTTAAAAAATAGTTGATGTACTTTTTCACTGTTTAGAAATCTGAGTGATTTAAATATTCTGCAATAGCATACGTAACTTTCATTATTTAAAAAAGTTGGGTTTTGCTAATGTCCATGTTAAAGAAAATGATATTGCATCTGCCCTCACATTGTAAAAAGATATAAAAATAGACAAAACATATGAGGCAGCTTTACTTTGGCATCGGACACAGACAGAAAAGAGGTACATACACTACCTGAGATAGGGACCTAAACCATAATAGTAACTGTGTGCATTTGTTCTTTGTCTTGTGAGTGAGCCTGTTGGGGTATCCCTGCCCTGGGTGGTGGCCCCACTTTCTGGAACCAAGAAGGTTCTGTTTTCCCAGGTCCCTAAATCTGTTCACTCAGTGTCATTATTCCTTCATTTCATCCTATCTCTGTTCCTTTCAGTCCAAGCTGGCAGAGTTTGGGCTGATACAAAATTCTCAGAAAACCTTGTTGGTTCTTTTCTTGTTGGTATTTGGTGGGTGTGAAGGGGATCCATACCATCAGATACAAATGCTCTCCACAGGTCTTTGCTGGATAACCACATCTCTAACCCTGGTTTTGTTAAGATGGACCATTGGATCCCTAAGTCACATCCTTAACCCCCTTTTTAAATGTTTGTCCAACAATACCCTTGGTCCTGTCTCCAGAGCAACGTATCTGAGTAGACTGATAATTTTGCAAATATCAAGTGCTGATTCTTTTTCACCTGGAAGTTCCTTCTTCATATTCTCCCTCACAATCTCTTCCTCTCACATTTTTCTATAAGCAGCAAGGGGAAACCAGGTCATATCTTCCACATTTCGCTTGGAAACTTCCTCAGGTAAATATCCAAGTTAATCAATTGCAAGTTCTTCTTTTTACAAAAATAATAGCTTATAATTCACCCAAGTTCTCTGTCACCTATAACAGGAATCACCTTTCCTCCATTTTCTAATCACATAATCTTCAATTCCATCTGAGATATCACCAGAAGCACTTTTAATGTTCAAATTTCTAGCAACTTTCTGTTCATTATGATATATGGCTTTTCTGATAAAACCTCTCTTTTCTTTCTGAGACTTCACTAGACACATTGTTAATATCTACACTTCTATGAACAGTCTTTTCAAGGCAACCTAGGTTTTTTTCAATAATGTGCCTCAAAACTCTTCTAGTCACCCTCACTACCCAAAGCCAAAGTTGCTTGCACATTTTTAGGTCTTTATTGTAGCAGCACCCTATTACCTAGTACCAAAATCTGTATTAGTTTCTTAGAGCTGCCATAACAAAGTACCATAGACTGGGTGGCCTGTTACAACAGGAATCTATTCTCTATCCAAGACAGGTGATAGGATGCAGGCAGATAAAGTTCAGGACCCTTGTAAGTTTCAAAAGCCCCAATCCAACTCAGTCACTTAGTTAGATAGACCTCAGCTGCTCTGATTGGGTATGCCCTATGCAGATAAAACTCAGCCATACAAAAGTTCATTTATTTAAATAGACCTCAGCTGCTTTCACAAGTTGTGCCCTATGCAAATGAGCATTGTACTTTCAGCCAATCAGGAGCGAGTTGTGGCGTCATTAGTTCAGTTCTCTATTACCAGTGTGTGTGGGGGGAACCTCCTCTCAGAATGCAATATAAACCCCAGAAACCTCAGCCCTGACTGGAATCCTTCCTTGGAGCCCCTCCTGATTATCGGGAGCTTTCTCTTTTCACTCTTTAAAAGAGCTTTGCTGGTTGTTGCTCTGTACTCTTGTCTGCTGGCTTCATTCTTTGCCACCTTTGAAACACAATCCTGGGAATAAACAGCATTCTGGCCAGTAACATAACTATCCTAGAGACTACAAGTTCTCAAGGAGTTGGCAGGGCCGTGCTCTCTCCAAGTCTCTAGGGAAAAAATTTGTTCCATGCCTTTCTCTTGGTTTCCGGTGTTACAAGAAATCCTTGGTATTCTTTGGCTTGTAATTGCAGAACTCCAGTCTCTTCCTGTTGTCACATGGTGTTCTTTCTCTGTGACTGCACATTGTCTTTTAATAAGGGTACCAGTCATATTGGATTGAGGGTCTACCCTACTTCAGTACAAATTTGTCTTACTAATTATATCTGCAATAACCCTATTGGCAAATAAGACCATATTCTGATGTACTGGAGATGAAGACTTAAACATATCTTGTTTGGGAACACAAACCCATAGAAAATACTGATGTATGTGACAACCTAGATGGCCTTCAAAAAATTGTTGAGTGAAAGAAACCAGACAAAAAGGGTCACATATAATATTTTATATTATATTAAATATACAAAATAGGTAAGTCCGTAGCTATAGAAAGCAGATTGGCGTTTGCCACAGATGGTGTGGGGTAGGGGGAGAGACAGAGAAATGAGCAGTAACTGCTTAGTGGGTGTGGTGTTTGTTTTTAGAGTGATAAAAATATTTTGGAGCTTGTATTAGTCTGCTCAGGCTGCCTTAATAAAATACCACAGACTGGATGTGTGTTTAAGTTTATACTGGACTAGGGTGAACCCTTAATCTAATCCAGTTTAAACAACAGGAATTTATTTCTCATAGGTCTGGAGCTTGGAAGTCTAAAATCAAGATGCCAGCAAGGATGGTTCCTAGCGAGACCTTCCCCTTGGCTTGTAGATGGCAATCCTCTGGCTATGTCCTCACATGGCCTTTTTTCTATGTATGCACACTCCTGGTGTCCCTTTCTTTTCTTATAAGAACACCAATCTTACTTGATTAGGGCCACACCCTTATAAGATCATTTAACCTTGATTACCTCCTTAAATACGTTATCTCCAAATGTAGTCAGATTGAGGGTAAAGGATCCAAGAGATGGATTTGGGGGGACAATTCTATCCTAACAGAACTAGATAGAGGTTGGGTTGTACAACATTGTCAATGCCACTTTGTGAGTCACTTCAAAATGATTAATATTGTTACATGAATTTCATCTCAATAAAATAAAGTCAAAAAGCACAACTTCATTAAAATAAATATGATTTTTATTCCTTAAAATATTTAATAACAGCATGTGAATCAAACAATGTATCATGGGATTTTATTTTAGAGACTATGAAGAAAGTACCTCAAATCGGAATACTAATCTCTGAATGAATAGCTACCATTCTGTTGTTTAAAAAAACTACTACTTGAAAATAATTATTTAGAAGTAATTATTTCCTAATTATGTGGCAAGCGACTATTACTGCCTTTTATTGATTATTTGTATTTTATCATGTATCAACTGTTTATGTTAGAATAGGGTCAGTTTTAAAGTATTACACAATGCAAGCTGCTAGTTGTCTCTTAATATTTGGTGACATTTAGGGTCAGTATTGGAAAATGAGTCCAATTTTAAATAACAATCATTGTGTACTCAGCTTTTGACTTTCATTTAGTAAGGAGTGATAAATTTAATTGAGATCATAGTAGGTAAGTAACCACCTCTATCATTCAAAAATGTTTCCTCTACCACCTCCATTATACAAAGCCTTGTACTATAAATAGTTACAACTGGTAACTATCCTGTTGTTTTTGAGCTCTTATATCTATAAGTGAAAGGTAAAATAAGGCTAATATTCCTTCTGTTTTGATGAATTTGTAGTCCAGTCATGCTGAGAGTAATAAACTATTTCCAAAAGTGACAATTCAAACGAAATCATTAAATTGACCAACAGCACTTCTTAAACTAGTACAGTCCCATTCCTGTGAACACTGAAGAAATGCGGATTTCAGCCTTCTTTGTTTGCCTGCAATAATAACTCTAAGATATGAGAAGATCTATAATTAGCAGACATTACTATTATAGAAAACATCAGGTTTCGGGGTCATTAATGGGCACTTGGCATTCCCGTGTGGGAAATTTCAGTCTTCAAAAACAATTCTAGTTCATTCATAACAGTCAAAGAAAAAATGGGGAGACATAGTTCCTGTATCCTAACCAGAAGACTCTCTGTATGTGCTGAATCCCAGATGAGATGAGAAGCAGTTGATCTGCCTTGAATGTGCATTTCTAATACTTTCTCAAATGCCTGCAAGCCACAGCCTCCCTGTCAGTGCCTCACACCAGTTCTGGCATACAGGCAATTAGTCTTAACTAGCCTCACAAAATAGGCAGGAAAGAGGGAGTGGGGAAAATAGGAAGAAGAGAAGGGAGGAAAAAAAGGAGAAGGAGGGAGAGGGCAAAAAGGACAAAAGCAAGAGTATGAAAAAACCTAAGACCAGTCTACTAGATTCACCCCCCAGAGTACCTGACTGGTCTGTTTTCATCTTTTAGTGTGTTTGCTCATATCTCAGCTGTTGAATTATGAAAAATATTCCCATAAGGAAGTACCTTCTCCATCAGGGAACAAATTAATCTGCAAAATGTATCTTATTTTTAAGGAAATTTAGTTGGAGGTAAGAAAAGAGGACAATAATCACATCAGTTCTACTCACCTCACTATATTTTGATTTAAAAGTGATTATTATCTATTAAGTTCCTTTACATGTCTACCTTATAATTTTTCACATTTATTTTTACACTTAGATATGACATGTTTTAGTCAACATTGCTAAGATTCTCAGTCCCACATGACTGGTTCATAACCAAGAATAAAGCAGAAATCCAAGGATCCAACCTCCATACTTGAGGCCTCTGAGTCTCAACCTTAACACAGAAGACCCTGGGTATCCAAGTCCATCTTCATAAATTGTATGAATTTACCATTTGTTCTTAATTTACCACCATTCTTTAAAGCCAAGAGCAAAGTATTTATCTAAGACTGGCAGCACTTCCTTGATAAAAGAAGGCTGAGTAGTTGTGAGCAGCTACTCTGGGAGCCCCAATCACTGTACAGCATATTTTGTACTGGCCTCCCTACTGAATTCCATCCTCTTTGATTTTCCTAAAGAAAAATTATTTCATTGATTTATGAAGGGAAGATCAAGTTGGTTTTGCAGTCAGGCAAAGTAAGTGCATATCAGGCTCAGAGAATATGCTGTAATTTCTGATTAAAGAAAACTCCAAATAAAGACAAGTAAACATAGATCTTTTGTGCTTTAAGAAATCATAGGGATTATCTACTACACTGTTTCACAAATCGAGTGCTGTGAAAAACTTTATTATCTGGTATTGTTAAACTATAGGGGTCACAAATACAATTGCCAGACAATTGTAAGTGAGTGTGCCTAGACAAATACTATATAATTAGGAAGGCTGGGAACTCTTGGTGGACCTGAAAGTTTGTTTTCCTTATTCTCTGTATTCTCTTTCTTGAAGAAGTGGCTTATATTCAGCCCCACTGATTATTGTCAGCATAACCAGGAATAAAGCAGAAAGCCAAGCATCCAACTCTAGTTCATTCATAACAGCCAAAGAAAAAACAGGGATTTTGGACTCATTTTTTGCCAATCAAGTATTTTTTAAGAGAAAAATGCATGTTTTAAGTGTATGTGAAATGTGTTATTTTTCAAATCTCAGCAAATATATCCTTAAGAAGCACATCTCTGAAGCAGATCTAACCACCATTGATGGTCACTTTGTGGGCTCTGTTTATTAAGTACTCAACCCAAAATTGATCTCATGGGTAAATACGCTTTGGAAATTCTGGTATAGCAATCTAAAAATTGCTCCAAGTTAATTTGCTCTAAGAGTTCAGAATCAGGATTTAAGTGGAACTGCAAATCCTGAAAGAGAATATGATGTGTAGAAGAATTCAGGAGGCTAATATTTGTGAATCCATTTTAGAACCACCAAGCTTAGTTCAACATTTATTGATTGGCTACTTGAGGAAAATCATATTTTTCAACTTCACAAACAGATATTTAGAAATGCCTTCGGTGCTTGAAGGCAAACAGGAGAGACGTATGTCAACTCGGAGACTCTTAATATAATCTAGTAAATGTTGAAAAAGAGTTACGTATTCTCCTAAGAAAGCAACCTTATTTCTCTCTGGTGGCTGGCTACCTTCATGGGAGTATTAATCCATAACTAAATCATGTCTTAATCCAGTTGAACACTCAGTTCATATAAAGAATTGCCCATATTCTGTTTTCAAGCTCATCAAGTATTATTTTCATGAATTTCTTTGTCAAAAGAGAGACAAGCAGATTAACCAGATTTTTTTTTAGCAGTTATGTTTCTCATTTTTAATTAGTAAGTGGATATACTGGTTTTCAACGTTAGTCTCTTGTGACTTTGATAGCAGATACCAGCATACTCAATTCTAATCAAATCTGTAATAATGACAAAATTAAATTTATGAAGCACTTCTGGGAACCAAGCCTAACTGATGATTGATTGATTACATTACTTTTCACTTCATGGGGAACTACCTGTCTAGCTAGACAGGCAGCAATATCCAGGTTTTTATGAACTCCTTGTGTTAGCCAGTTGAAATATATTTCAAAACAAAGTACTAGGAAAAACTACAAATAGGAATTTGGGCTACCTGAACACACACAGTAGTTATTAATTATATCAGCATGTATGACAATTTATATATTCTTGGAAGATTTGTAATGATAACACAAGTGGGAACTTCTAAATAATAAATTTAAAATGATCATAAAGTAAAAAAAGAACACACTTTATTGAATGTTCAAATAACTGATGTTACTCAAAACTAAAATGTTCTCAACAGTAACAAAAAATAAAATTATTTTACAGAAAATGTTATTTTGGTTTTCTAGGTTGGCTGTATAGAAATGGAAATAAATTTTGAATAATTAAAATTAACTCCATAGAATTAATGAAAAAATGCCAGATTTCTTCTAAATGTCTTTCCCAGTAAAAATTTCAGAAGTATTACAAATGGTTTTAAATATTATGACCAAATATATTTTTGCATAAAGATGTATACTCTGATTAATATAGAGTAATGAGAAATTGCATATCTTTAAGAACGTAAGAGATATGTTCCACTGTCATACTTAATCGCAAATATTATAGCTTCATCTTAACATATTTTGTGTGAGTTTGTTAGGTTTTATGGACTTTGAAAAATTCATTATCTCTATAAAATGTATAACTACAACTTATTCATTTGCAAATAAATTATTAAATGGTAATTATCTGCCAGGGTAGGTATTAGGAATTAAGAACAAAAACAAATTTAGAGTAAAAGAACAAACAAAAAAATGAATAAAAAGAAAAAAAGGATGTTCCTTCAATGAAGACAGATAGAAGCTCATATAAATAGCCTGCAGACAAGAAAGAGTCCCACTATAATTCTAGAGTAAATTTAAATGTAAAAATGGTAACTGATTAGGCTTAAGGGAAGGAGTGATACCTAATTAAAGATCTGTGAGCCAAGGTCAATGATTGGGCAAATTGGGAGCTCTGGAAGCCCTTTAAGCAGGGAAGAACTCCTAAGATTTATGCACAGTGGATGAAATAGAAGGGCTAACTTGAGTCAAATTGATTATGTGTTCAGTTCAGTTATTTCAGTATTTCAGTTCTGACACTCATAAATTTTGTGACTTCCAACATTGCAGTACACTGGTGTGCAAACTACCTGTAGGCCAAATTTGGTCAACTTTTTTGTGAATAAAGTTTTACTGGAACATAAGATAGCCATTGTTTATCTATTGTCTATGGTTGCTTTCATACTACAAGAGCAGAGTTGGATAGGTGAAACAGATCATATGGCTCACAAACATAAAATATTTACTATCTGGCTCTTTATAGAAGATGTTTGCTGACCCTTGCTGTAGTTGATAACTACAGCCATATACATGTTTGATAAATTTATATAAGGAGAATGTATGAGATCTGGAGAGCACTCAGAATTGGTCTCCAAGATGTTCCTAAATTAAAATGGCAAAGGAAAAAGGAGACCAGAAGATAGAATGAAAAAGGGGCCAGATATCTAGTAGAAAAATGGGAGCTGTGGTGTTATGGGAGGCAAGTCTCTCATGGAAGAAGAGTGGTCCGCAATTCCAAACACTGCGAAATTCAAATGAAATATAAACTGAGAAATAGTAGTGACTTGTGTCTCAGATAAGAGTAGTTTTTTTATAAAGTAACAAGAGAGTAGTGTATGAGGAATAAGAGGAAGGTTGGAAAATAGAAAGAAAACACGTGTAAAAATATCTTTATTTGAGAAGTATGTACTATGAAAGGAAGTTTTTATATTCCTTTTATGCCAGAAATTAATGACAAGGAACTATGAGAGAGAGAGAGAGAGAATTTGAAGATTTTGTCGAGTTTGATAAAGTCTCATGAATATTTGAAGGAATGGTATCCAGAACAAAGTTAACACTATATCTATCATCACAGAAAGGAAGGAGAAATGTTGGATGGAAATGCAGGTATGTTTTCATTTTTGTGTAAGGATTTAATGGTATCTCTGACATTTTCTCCTCAGTGTTAAAAGGCAGTGTTAAGAAGGAAGGTCATCTTTAAAACTGAGGGATGAGACAGAATTATTGGAATATAGAGGTATAAGAAAAAGGTTTTATACACTGATGGATTGAATGTGAACAGGAACAAACTATGAAAATGAAGACAGACTAATTAACACTGAGGACTCAGTTGCAGTTGGAGACCCTGGATTCATAAACATGTTGGTATACTTTCTTCTATGATTCTATCATTAGTTTTCTGCAACTCAGCTATAGGCATAGAATTAGATTAATCAATTATCATGCAGTGTCACACAGTCCGGTTTAGAAATAGATACAATTGGGGAAAACCTCAAAATTTCAAACTGAGGGTCAAAAAAGAAAGAGGACCTGTGTCTCCTGATATTTCTATCCACTCAAGTAAAGTGTCCCAAGACTCACTGGCTAGACAAACAGTTGATTTGCGTGCCAGGTGGTGACCCTGAGTGGCTCCCCTATTTTCTTTCTTTTCATGATTTTACTATGAGCAGTCATGACCCTACCATTTGCTGGCTCTTGAACAAGAGTACTAATAGAGGCCCATATATGCCTGATTAAAAGTTATAAGTCAATCTAACAATTATTAAATGAAGTGTATGCTATTCTTTTACTCTGCTAAAAAGCCTTTTTAATAGCAAGTTGAAGAATATATGAAGAGCTATAGTATTTATGACTCACGTCAACAAAATTTCAAAGCTGGTAAAAAATGAATTTGAGCAAGAAATTCAGACAATATCCACGACTCAAAAAGGTCAGATTAAACCCTATATTTTCAGTAATTATTCTTGTCTCAGATGATTTTTGAATGTATAAACAAACTTCATCAGAAATCTTTCAGATACCTGAGATCCAGTGTTTAAGATGTAAGCATAGTACTTCCATAAATAAATATGGAATACATTTTCTTCAGCTTTCTTCCAGAGCTCCATTTTTATAAATTCTATTTCTGTCATTTCAGTGTGTAATTATTTCTGTTCATCTAGAGGACTAGAAAATAAAATGTAACTGAATTAAATGTGCTCTGTATTTTATTGATAGTGCAAATTATATAAATGTAAAAATTAAAATTTCATATACTTCCATGTAATTTTTCTTCTAAAATATTCAAAATTATTTTGCTAAAAGGTGAAGTAGAAATTTTTATTAACAAATATACAAACTCTAAATCAACATTATTAGATGAGGCTGAATTATTTAATTTTTAAAAACTGGATTACATTTCATTAAATATTTTTATGAAAATGAAACTCAAAATTTTGTTCTAGTGGACAATATAAAGAATTAGTATCATACTTCACACATGCTTGACTAGATCTGCACATAAATTTTAGAAAAATGTGAATCACTTAATATTGCAAAATATTTATCAAATGCCATGTGCAAGTGTTACAAATACTGTTCAAATAAGTAACACTAGAATCAAGAGAAATAAACATATAGATATTCAACTCTACAGGAAAATAATGTTTCATTCTGCAAGTATCTGTTTTCAGGCAATCTGAATGGAGCATTTGACAATGTACATCTTTATCTTGCTAAACTGTTCTGCTTCTCAAATCTCCATACCCTGAAGCAGTGCCCTGGAACTGTCCCCAGCATTGGCAACAGCCCAGCACATTTAGGCAGTACCATCTTTTGTTCTCCAGACACAAGGAGGGAGATGGGAGCAGTGCCTCCTTGGGCCCTGAAGGTGATAGGAGGTGTGATTCCTGTTGTTCAAGGGCTGAGCACTGGATCTAGGTCCAGAGTGGCAGAGACACAAGTATGTTCTTTGTTAAACTGTGTGTGTCTATGTGTCTGTCTGTGTGCGTGTCTGTGTGCAAAAGACAGAGGGGGAGGGAGGGACAGGCAACTGAAGGTTTTACTTAGACCTTTAAAACAGCCTGGTTGGTGGGGAATTAGCAACAAGGCTTTATTGGGCCAGGCAATAGCGTTTTACTACTAGCAGGTGATAGAAATCAGCTGCTCAGCACCTGGGATCATGAGCCTGTTGCAAGCTCACGTTACTTCTTGGGCGGCCCCGAGGGCCTTGCTTTCCAGCGAAGCGCGCAGGACGCAGCTGTCAGCCAGGGCTAGGCGTGCGGGGTGTGGTGCAGGCCGGCACTGCAACACTGGAGCCGCTGATGCGCGTGAGGCCTCGAGGCCAAGTCCTTATACCGTGAGGTGCTCTCGCTCACAGCCACAGAGCCCAGGCCTCCCCGCCCGCGTGGCCTCCTGCAGGCGGGGCTGCGCTGGCAGGCTTAGCAGACCCGGGGACACCTTAGCCGTAGAGAAGACCATAAAGACACGGAAAATGATGGGAAGAACAAAGAGAGAGACCAAATGTGGACTTAGTCTTTCACATTGGGAGGAGAATCCCCAGCAAAAGCCGCCTGTTGTCCAGGTAATCAAACACAAGTTCCTTGCGTCACTTTCAGATAACCCTTCTTTTCCCACCATAGCCAAGTCAGTTCATCCAATAAGGGCCCAAGGAGAAAAGGGCCGAGAACACATGCTGAAAAGCAAAGAAGACAAGAATTCGAGTATGGTGGGAAGTGACTGAAAGGACCACGGAGAAGCAGATGAAATGCTGAGTAGAGGTAGAGGAGGCTGTGATGAAGTAGGTAGGTGGGGCAGCTTCCTGTGAGAGCTGAAAGGATTGAGATGCAGATGCCTAAACTAAGAAACCTTTAGTATGTCGGAGGAAGAGCAGTGTTACCACTGTTTATTTCCGTCAGCCCATTTCCGTCTTCAGTTCTCTCTCGACCTGCGTTATGCGTAAGGCTAGTAGGTGGGCAGAGAAATTAATCAAGAGGCTGAGGATGTAAAGCAGTAAATTGTTGTAACCCGTGGGAGGAAGTATACACGGCATGGGAATGAAACTAGGGAAGGGAATTGATGCTAGAGGGGTTCTATCTTGGCCAGTGACCAAGGATAGCTAGTTTATGAGCTATGGTGAATTTAGCTGGCTAAGAGGCTTTGGTAGTTTATTCTCAGTCGAACTATGATTTTAAGACCCTCAGACCAGCAAAGGCACAGGACTCAAGGCCAGGATATTGAGACTGATGGCTAGACAGTATACATCAATTTATTTATTAAAAATGCTGTTCATAGGCTATGTTACAGGCTCCTGAAGCAGAACCATTAGTGTTATGACCAGGAAATGCACATTAAAAACATCTCAATGAACAGTACAGCCCAACAGTAAACTATCCTTTTATACATCAAGATTTGAAAAAAACTTGTCTCTATATTCTTTGTGGTTTAGGCAAAGATTATCAGACCAGACTTTAGTTAGATACTGAGACAGTCTACAGAATATTGTCAGAGGAGACTGACTTATTTACATTTTGTTTCCTAGACACGCATTTTAATGCAACAACATTCAAATGTAGTTAGGATTTATTTTATGTGTGCTTCTGGTACTTTGAGGAAAGTGAGGCTTTGAAAAAAAAAGTTCACATAAAACATTTTTGTTTTTAGTTACGGCCATTAGCTCATTGTCATGATTACTGAAGGATCATAAAGCTGGGGCTGTGTTGTTTTTGAGTCCCAGTATTTCAGTACACATTTTGCATGCATCCTATTCATAGGCCTTAGATATGTGGAATTTCCATGTCTGTGCCATTAATTTCAGACTGATTTTCTTCCCCAAATTATGTTCTTAATGAAAATGAACCAGAGGGTCAAGTTGCCTAGAGTTTGCCCTAATCAGTGGTCATAGGGTCAGTAGTTATTTTTGTAATTGATCATTAGTAACAAAAAAAAATTCAGTGATTATATTTAGAACACTAAGAAAGAAGTACAATGTGCAAAAGGAGAATAGTTTATTAAAAATTTAAACATTTATTTTAGATTTGAGCACATACCCTATGCTTTCCCAGTTTTGTCCTAGGTTATAACTGCAAATTTATATTTATTTTAAGAAAATTTTTCTCTGAAATTCTTATATTAAATGCATTATATATTTGCTGATATAGCTAGATAATATTAACTCTTGTATTATTCATCACACTGGTGCCAATACTAAGGACCAATGAGGTTAAATTGACAGCCCAGGGTCAAGAGAAAAACTACTAATATAATTCACCTTTTCTGATGCAATATCACACCTCACTCTCTAGATTCTCTGTGGATAGACAGACATTGTGTTCAAACATTTGAAATCATTCCATTTTGAAGTTAAGAGTTCCAGAACTCCCAACAGACATTTTCATCACTCATCTGAACACAAGCACTGAGGGATACAACAATAAAATAATGTCTCAAAATATCCTGAGTTTTAAAAGTGTAATATTATGACATGAAAGGAATATTTAAAATTATTTTTAAAAATAATTTTATGATTGCATGTTATACTATATCTGTAATTTAGTATTAAAACCCAGAAAAACTGAATGGAAACATAATTTTCAATTGACTATAGAACATCTACATGTACTAATTTTACCTTATTTACAACAGAAAAATGCTAAGTCATATCACTATGTAGACTGCATCTAAATTTTACACAAAAAGGGAGTTACAAATCTAAGTTAAAGTTTAGATTGTTTATTCTTTGCAAAACAAATGCATACCAAAATACGCTAATTAATTCTTTGAAAAAAAATTGGTACTGTGGTTTTGCTTTTTATTTCAGTGGTTAGTTGTATTTTTCAGACAGATTAAAGGGAATTGAGTTTCTTAGTCCAAGATGGATGGGTAAAACTGATTTTCAACAAATACTGTGGGTACTGGTTATTAAATTATGGAAGTATTTCCATAGGTGTTATCAATAGCCACTACTCCAGATGCCCTGAGTGTGTCTCCCCTGCCCAGTTTTCCCAAGACCCCCGAGAACTCTTAACAGGGCTCTGGTACTGCAGGTGAACTGTAGAACTCTACTACCCAGCTGACAGGTTGTTCTATTCTCCTGCTATTATAAACATCCCCCACTCTGGGGTTGGGGACTGAATGGTATATTACTGTGTGTTGAATAAGGTTAGAGTGGCCTCCTGGTTGGGAAAAAAAAGTTCAGCTTCTCTGAGATTAAGATGGGAAGTTTCTGCTTGGGAAATTTGAGCCTCATTTTCCTGATATAGCTGTATGTTTTGTGTAAGGCAGATGGATATATGGCAAAATATTTCCCGTTCCAAGTTTAGAATGAGGGAGTGAAGGACTCTTCTTCAAAAGGGACAAAAAAACCTTAGACAAGGAATCTCAGTAGTTAATAGGAAAACTGAATATCAGAATGACCTTCCCAAATTTTCTCTAGTCTTGACTAGAATTCATAGTCCAAAAGTCTCCCAAATGTTAACTGATATTGAATATCTTTCCACTCTGTGAATGAGAAATCAGGGTTAGATTTAATTGGATTTGGGGAATATCCACTTTTTATAACAAGTGCTATAGCACGAATTTATACTTACTGGATTGTTTTGTTCTGATTTAAAAAGTGGCATGTGCAAATTACTACAGATTTCAAAAACACCAAAAATTAAGACTAGAACAACAATAACAAAATAGACTGGTATGTTACTTTACTACATAAGTGTTATTAGCCTCTGATATTATTCCCAGTTGTGCCCCCCTAAGACATGAGATTAGTTTTTTTCTTCACACCCACATCTGCCATTTATTTTTCTAAGTCTTCATTTTGATTCTTGGTATGATTCTTCACATGTGTTTCTTTTAGTGATATGGGTAGGAAGAGGAAACTGACTCAGGAGTAATCAGATGGCATTTCAATGTAGTCTTTTTCAAATTATGTATTTTATGAATTGGTATGTTCTTGTTTTTGGTACTGTGTTTTATGCTTTCTCTTCCTCATACTTCCATTATTTTCTCTCTGTCTCTTCCTCTTTTTTATTTGCTTTCATCTTTTTTTAAGCATTAGAAAGTGTATGGTCTATGGATTTTTTGTGTATGAAATAATGGCTTAACACTATCTTATTGTCACTGTTGAGAGTAAAAGTGTGTCCAAACTACATGTATGCAAAGGCAGTATTATGCCTTTATTTTCTACCAATCTTACCTAATCAGTTACCAGTTTTACTTATATCATTAAACAAGATAAGTCATTTTTATTATTAAAATGATTTGAATGTTTTATCTTTGTAATTTTATTTATAAAACATTTTTGGACTTTATTTCATAACTGATTTTAGTATTCATAAGTACTTCACTGTTTCTATAGCAGTTATATCATTAATTTCATTAACTTTTTTGTTATATAAATACTTGTTCTACTAAATTTAACAAATGTAAAAATATAATTCCCTATAACTTGAAATCCCTCACAATCTTTTCACCAGAAAAGCAATATTATTGTTTTTTTGAAGGCTTACTAAATGGCAGGCATTTAATTTATTTATTGAGATAAAATTGACATATGACTATTATAATAGTTTCATCATATGACAATAATTTGGTATTTATGTATATTGCAAAATCATCACCACATTAAGGCTACTTAACGTGTCATCACACATAAGTTGCAAATGTCTTTTTCTTGTGATGAAAACTTTTAAGATAAATATGCAATACAGTGTCATTAACTATAGTCATGATATGTACCTTATATTCACATGATCTCTTTGTAACTCCAAGTTTGTAGCTTTTGACACCCTTTACCCATTTCCCTTCCCACTCCCATCCCTCTACCCCACATCCCCAACCTTTGGTAACTAACAGTCTGTTATGTACATCTGTGAGTTTGCTTTTGTGTATTTAGATTCCATGTATAGAGGAGATCATATGGTCTTTGTCCTCTAACTTACTTCAGTTAGAATAACATCTTCAAGGTCCATCCATATTGTCACAGATGGCAAGATTTTATTCTTTTGTAAGGCTGATAATATTCCATTTTGCGTGTGTGTACGTATGTGTGTATATCACATTTTTTATCCATCCTAAAGTTTTTTTTACTTAATTTGGTATATAGAAAAGATATGTGGAAGGAAAACTCAAGTATATTAGAGATTAAATATGATATCAAGTGGTAGAAAGCTAAAAATTTTAAAATGTAGTTTATCATTTAATTACTTTTATGATGATTCAAGTAGAAGATATAGTTTAGAAACTATTAAATCTTAATTACTAACAAGTTCAGTTAAAAATACAAATAAATCTATACTTGTGGATTATTATATTAAATAAAAAGGCTATACTAGAACATATTTAATTGCCATTATTTCTGTAAAGCCAAATAGATGCAACTGCACAGGTTATATTTTTCTGTATTTTGATAAGTTTTTAAATTACTGGTTAGTTATTTAACTGGATAAGTTAAATTACTAGTTTTAAAAATGTTATAATTTAACTTTTAATAACTCATGACAAATTTGAAGTTTTCCCCCAAACTGTAAGTTTGTTTTGAATTTTATAAAGGTACTACTCTACTGTGTTTAGATACGATGCTGTGAGAGCATTTATCTTTTTTTTAAATAATTTATTTTGGATCATTAATCTACAGTTACATGTGCAATATTATGATTATTAAACTACCCCCTTCATCAAGTTCACATCTTCTGAAATAATTGATTTTTCCAAATTTCTCCATATATCACATTATAGCACGACTAAGAGGCATTGATAAACATTGCCTCCATTCATTTAATAAATATTTATTAGGACATTTATTACACATAATACTATGTTTTGTCAATTTTATGAATTCAAAAATGTATCTCTAGAATTAAAAAATGCTCAATTTACAATTTATGGTATCATTGTACAGTATATACACATAAAACAATTTATTTTGAAAATTGCTCTATAGCATTATTCTTATCTATATTATCAGTAACTTGGATACACTGAGAAAAATGGAACAATTAACTAAAACTCAGAAGGTCCATTTATAGACTTTTCCCTCAGTAGCTGTGACCTCGATTTCTCACTAACCATTGAGAAACCGTAGTTGTTTAATCTTGGAGGGCTGCATTTTTCTCATATAAAATATGAAAGTTTCAGAATACGTAATCTCCAAATTAACTGAGCTTTTGTATACTTTTGTCTGCATGAATCATTTGGAGTCAGACAGCAGGAATCACTTAATATCTTATTCCCTTATTAGTGTATTTGATCAGGTAAAAGGTACATTTTCTAGTTTCAGAGATGGAGCAAAATCAGTGTTTGCCACCTCTGCAGGTGTTTACCACCTTGGCAGGTGTTTACTCTACAAAAGTTGGAGAGTACAAATACAATATGACTCTTCCTGCCCTTTCAAGTAGGAGAGAAGGAAAAAAGAGAAAAAAGGGATTCCTGGAAACAGAGAAGTAAAAGCTTTGTTACCATTTCAAGCAGGTTATTTTTTTCAATGATTCAGAGAAAAGAACTAGGAATAGAAAGTCTAAGAAATGGGCCTTCTGAGTTTTAGTTATATATTGCTCCACTTTTGCAGTGTGCCACAGTCACTCATAAATGTAGTCTTATAAGCTAAATTTTAAAGTGATTACTCAAGCTTTCTTCCTTTTTGGTTAGGCTGAATCTCTAAGGCAATGGATTAGTTGTAAATATTTAGAGTCTTGTTTTTCTTCCTTTGAGGATGACATGAGAACTTTGACTGAGTTGATACTTTCAAGAATTAGGAAGTTGAAACAGAAAAAGTAACAGACAATGTTACAGAAATAGTATATGTCAGAGCTTTATTCAAAACTGGGTCTTCCTAACTCAAGAACCATTATTATTAATGCTTAATTAAATTGAGTTTGGTGATAGGTATCCATCATAATAGTAGTTATTTTTATCATTGTTTTCATGATCATGGTGATTATTAAATATGCCAGAAACACCTGAGGCTGGATCTGGATCTCTGAGTTTGCTGTAGTCTTTAATACCTAGACCCCTTTCTCCACCAATCTCCATGCAGATCTACTTTACACTAGGATTTTCATTGATTAAACTACAGAAAAAGAATTCTTTTTTGTCCTTTGACTTATTCCCTAGTCATTTGTATTTTTTTTTATACTTAACATGGCAAATGTTTAGTTTGCCAAACTAGTGACATATCCAGAGCCCTACCATTCAAAATCAATGACTCAGGAAGTAAGTACTAAGATATAGCTATACATTTATTTCCTCTTATTTTGTTGAAAAATGAAATTTTATGTTTTCAGTTTTGTTAGTTTTTCTATTTAACTGAATTCTTAAAGCACTTATTGAGTATCAATAATAAATGACTATCAAAATGAAGACAATTTAAAATTAATTGAGTTTATTCACACTATCAGATGTGAGGGCAATTTCATAAAGTATTATTTAGAAGTGGGGAGGTGACTGGTGGTTACCATGGCAGAGAGCTTGGAGTGGGTGGGGTGTGTGTGGGGGGGGGATAAAGGGCACAAAATCTCAATCATAATATAAGTTGGTCATGGGGATGGAAGTGCAGCACTGAGAATACAGTCAGTAGTCCTGTAACATGTTTCTATGTTCATAGATAGTAATTGCATTAGTTGGGGTGATGATTTCATAATGTGTGGTGTGTAACTGTGTTTTATGGATGAAACCAATATAATATCATATATCAACTATACTTCAATATTTTTTTAAATAAATGGGAAAGATAAAGGGATTTTTACCTGTATGTATGCCATTATTGCAGTGACGTATCTTTATACGTGATTTTTATACTAGCAACAGTTTGGGGGAAGATTTTCTGACTCTCATTTGCTCTGAAAGATGCATTTTATTTTAAGTTTCTGTAAGTACGTTTGCAACTGAAATTGAAAATTCAGCTGACCATATGTCATTTCATGTTTGGTTCCAGAGGAGGAAAAAGTAATCAGGATGAATAAGGGGTGGCTACTGAAATGTATGACAATATACAAAATGTGAAGCTGTAACAAAAGAGCTGTATTGAAGTGCATGATTAGGCTTTACAGCAAAATTTGAGGCTCTCCTGAAATGGACACTAATTTCATTTGTTTACTAGTTAACTTAAAGACATTTTCAGAGATGAAAATTTCAGCTTCCAAAATTGACCTAAACATTTGTTGCAAAAAAGAGCTCTGGTTCAAGGTGTGGTTGTACCTTTAACTTCACCAGCCTTTTTGTATGACATGCCATTGGTCTCAAACTCTATGTAGAAAAAAACACTTCACTGCATCTAACACAGTCTGTCTTGTATTATAGTTGTTTTACTATATGAGTTATTTCTCCAGTTACCGAACATGGCATTTTTAATATACTAATATTTATGTTATAAATAGCTTTATATTCTGATGTACATATAAATATGTAAATAAGAAAGAGCAAAATTATGAATAAGCCCTATTTTTGGAGGAAAAATAAGACTCAAATATCATAATTAGTTAATAGAATAGAAACCTCTAGGTTTGACCTCATATATATAACCCTGGACTGTTTAATCCAGTTATATTTGTATTTATATTGATCATCTTACATTAGGTTTTCATCTGACATACATGTCTCAAGGCTCTTTTTTTTTCCTTTCTTTGTAATCAGTTGATTTTTTATCTCCCTTTATATTTTCTAGTTTGTTTTAGTGGTTAACTTAGAGATTCTGCATCCTTGCATTTTGGCAGTAATACACACTTTGAGAGTAATAAAAATGTAATGGAAGTATTTCTTTTGCCTCTTTCCAACAATACTAGAAACTTAAAATACCCCCATGGGCTTTCCTGACTTCTTTTGTTTCATTTGTGCCATGCTTTTTAATTAACATGTATTTGAGAACAAGTAAAGCATTACTATTAATATTTTAAACAGTATTCATTTATGTTTACCAAAAAATTTAAGCTTCACAATGTTCTTTAGCCCTTAGTGCACTTCTGTTTTCATCTGGAATCATTTTCATTTTACTTGTGCTGAAGAATGTACTTTATATTTTCTTTCAACACTTTAAAGATGCCAATATACTGTCTTCTCATTTCTCCCATATTGTTTCTCCAATGAAGGTTTTTTTCTGACTGTTTTTAAGATTTTCTCCTTGTCTCTGGTTTTCGCAATTATTCCAGAGTGGCCAAGACTAGATGTTAGAAGGAGAATGTATGGATACAAGAGCTATTCAAAGTGCAAATTGAGTCAGTGAATTTGAATTTAACAGAATACAATTTTGTTGATACTCTTTCATATCCCATATTATGACAATCTTCATAGCACTACCACTTGTCAATTTTTGCATATACCAAAGAAAAATACTACCACTTACCTGAAAAGAGTATCCTTATCCAGTTCTCCATTTTCTCACTAATTTTCTTCATATACTTGTAACAAAACAACATATTGCAGCAGATTGATTTTGGAAGCAGAGATGATAGCCCAGCTGTCTTCCAGTAAAGCCAGATATGAAAGGTATTTACAAAAATGCAAAGCAGTTATAGCATTAATTATATTTTGTTTTGGAAAATAGTTATGTTTTATAAATACATATTGTTACAATTAACATAATGGACATATTGGTATTTTAAAAATGAATTAGATGGACATTTTGAATATTTGTCTTAATTTCTAATACATTAAGCATGCATACAATATGTAATATACAAAAAAACACTTTGGTAACTTCAATTCTTTTAAGAATGTACAGTTTGTAAAATACTCTTTTAGATGTCCTTGTTTTTATCTTGGGTGGGATCTACAGAGCTTCTTGATAGCATTCACCTATTTTGCAAACTTCTCAGACATTATTATCTATACTGATGTTCTGCTCAGTTCTCTTTTATCTTTTTCTGTGATTCCGCTGAAACATAAGTTAGAACTTTTACTCTGTTCTGTACGTCCCCTCTGTGCTCTTTTCATATTCTACTCTTTTTTGCCCTGTGCTTCAGTGTGTATTTTTTCTATGTACTTGTCTTCCATTTTCAGTAACACTATCATTGGCTGTCTATTCAGTTTTTAATGTCCATCTCTTGAATTTATAATCTTATATACTACATTGTTCACTTTCAGAATTTCCATTTTAACATATTTTTATATGCAGATGTTCCTCATTTCAAACAGTATTGTTTAATGAAACACTTGTATGTCAGAACTGCCTCTTTGCTTGGCAGAGCTCTCTAGTCTCTGGAACCACACAAAGCAGGGATATGATTTAACATGCACATGTTTCAGTTAGCACAGGCCATGCAAAATGCAGATTCCCCATATCCCAATTCTCTACTGATATTTTACACCTTCTTATTTTCTTGAACATATTAATTATATTTATTTAAAAGTCCTTCTTTTTGTTAATTCTATTAGTTAAAACAGTAATACTCAAAACACTAGTGTGTGATGAGGTAAGGAATTGCTCCAAAATGTAAATTTACTACATCACTACTTACTTCAGTTGATTTTTATAATATCAAGAATTTCAGTAACAGAAACAGTGTATGTATTTACACTCTGGAAGCATCTCTTTATTTTCTTGACCTTCTCAATTTTAGTTTCAAGTGATATTATACAATTTCATGTATAGTATAAAGACCTTGTTAAGTATCAGCTTTTATTACTCCCATCCTGACTCTTGTGCTAAAACTATTGTACAGTTTACTGTTACATATTTTATAAACCTCATAATGGATAGTTATTATTTTTGCCTTGAACAGTAAATTAACTATAAACTGATGTAAATAATAAGAATAAACATATTTTTCCAGGTAGTTACCAGTTCAAGTATCATATTTCTTTTACCTGAAGAGTTTCATTCAATATTTCTAATGATGCAGGTCTTCTGGTAATTAACTATTTCTGCTTCTCTGAAAGCTTTTAATTTGCTTCCTGTTTGAAAGATATTTTCAACTATTTTCTAGAATTTTAAGCTGGTAATTTCTATTTTTTCAGAATATTTAGAGACATTTCTCCAGTGTATCTTGCTTTGTATTTTTTCCATCAAGAACTCTGCTGTCATGCTTAGTTTAGATCCTCCGTACATATATATCACTTTTCTGTCAATAGATTTAATTTTTACCCTTTATCATAGGTTTTAAATCATTTTATTATGATGTGCCTTGTTGCAATTCTTTTTGTATTTATTATGCAGCGTTTTACTGAGCTCGGATCTATGGACTT
Source organism: Smutsia gigantea (assembly GCA_032199065.1). Lineage (NCBI taxonomy): Eukaryota > Metazoa > Chordata > Mammalia > Pholidota > Manidae > Smutsia > Smutsia gigantea. The sequence continues at coordinate 97,538 of JAVSCE010009325.1, forward strand.
ACAACTTGCATCAAATTTGTTTTTTCTAAAACAGATTTAAAAAATAAAACAGTTTTTATATTTCAAAAATATTTCTTCAAATTTTTTATAACCCCATTTCTTCAAGGACTCTGATTACATGTATATTATGCCACTAGAAACAGATCATATAGTGCACTCATTTTTTCATTCTTTTTTTCCCTTTGAGTTTCATTTGGATTTTATTTATTCGTATGTCTTCCAGCTCAATAATTTTGTCTAAATTACTCTTAATCCTATTTTTTTAAAATATTAGATGTTGTAATTTTCATCTCTAAATGTTTGATTTGGGTCTTTTTTATATTTTCAGTCTCTTTATTTAATGTATTCAACCTCTCTGTAGCTTCCTGATATTACAGAATGAAGTTATAATAATTGTTTGAATATTCTTGTCCTCTAATTTTATCCTGTACATAATTTCTGTGTTGGTTTCAATTGATTTATTTTTCTCATTATGAGTCAGCTTTTGCTGTTGCCTTACAAGCAGACAGTTTTTTATTAGATGTCATATATGTAATTTTTACATTCTTGGGAGCTGAATATTTTTGCACTATTATCTTCTTTTGCTTTGTTCTGAGAAACAAGATACTTTTGTAATCCTGTAAATATTCTTGAACTTTACTTTTTTCGCATCTGATTTTAAGTTTTAAAGCAATATTCCTTATAGGAATGTTTTCCTTCACTGTTGAGGCATAATCTTCTGAGTACTTCACACAATTCTCTATCATTATGAGGTTTTCCACTATGGTGATTGGGAAAAGGAACTACTGATTCTGTGTGAGATATCTCTAAATCATTTAGTGGTTTTTACTCAGTGATGAGTATAAATGTGTTAATATTACTTAGCTGATGCCTTGAGGGAGACTAGCACGAGAATTTGGAAGCTTTCTTTCTGTACAGCTCTCTTCTCTGTGCAAACTGTCCTGTGAACTTGTGCTACCTAGACCTCCCTGGTCCCATAGCTACATCTTCTTAACTCTTTAGTTTAAGTGCACTTGACATCACTCACTCTATGCTGGGGACTGGAAGCTCTTTCTTGGCAATAAATTGAGACAATTTGAAAACTTTTCTTGTTCTTGTCTTCCTGAGATTACTGCCACTCATTGCTTAGTGTCCAATGTGTTGAAAACCATGTCTTATTATATATATATATATATGGTCTCTTTTGGGGGGGAAGAAAGGTAAATCTCATTCTGTTATTCTGTTTTGACCAGAAACAAGCCCAAAACTTTTCTGTTTTTCTTTCCAGAATTTTGAATTGTATGTTATATCTACATATTCAAAATGAATGAGCAAGACTAATTTAAAATAAAAATAAGATTATAGAATATTTTCTTAGTATATCAGCTTTTCATTTTCTAATGAATTTTTAAAATTCTTACATGGTATGTTTGTGAGAGAAATTTGAGAATAGAATAAACTTATATTTGTTTAATGAAACTTCATTGAAGATGCAGTTGCCATCATGTTTTAGAATTTTGTATGTGGTAATTTCATGTAAAGATATGACTAAACTTAATGACAATCCAAGTTCCTATGTATTTAATGTATATATTGCTTTTCTTAAGGCAATTTTAAAACTCTCATCTTGCTTTACATGTAAGAAACATATAATCATTATGATTATTGATTGAAAACACATCCACTGTTAGCAGCTAGCAATTACTTTTTCACTGATTGGAAGCAACTATGAAATAAAACAACAAAAAGACTAAGGATATTAAAAAGACTGGATGGGCAAAGATGCTTTTATTCATTGGAAACTGAGATGCAGAAATTAGCAACTTAAAAGGAAGATTTGGATAATATCCTTAAGGTTGAAAACCAAATAAGTTATAGATCAGTTTTCATTTGCTCTTCATGCAAGTATGAGAAAAAGTTAAAATAGGAAAAAAAAAACGGATTAGACATTTACTACTAGATGATTAGCCCTCATTCATATATTGAAATGTGAAAATAGAAAGGTTTCTAGAAGATCAGCATATATTTTCAGTTTTTTGGGCTAATAAACATCTGAAAATCAAGTCACTTTCATCATCCACAAGAAATCAGTGAGTAAATATTTTCCTTTCATATAAATTGCAGTGTATTTACATTTTAACATTGTATAATTGATAAATGAACCTCTTTATTAAAAAATAGGTTATATAACAATTTTTAAACTTTTATCAGAACAGTATTCTACTCTTATGCATTTAAAAGAGCTCCATTAACAAGATAATAGCTTATTAAAGACATTGGCCTTGAGTATTAATAATAGTTTTGACTAATTTTATAGAATAACTAGTTTTTAATAATAGGAGATCTTTAAACCTTTTAGAACAGTCTTTAAACAATTAGCTTTATCATTCAATGTTGTTCAAAACAATCCTTCATGTTTATAGATTTATATAAGATATCTATTTATATCCACTTTAAAGAATAATAATTTAAATATAGAATATATGAAAGATAAAAGCCTTACAGTTATTAGCTCAAGAATATTTTGCCCTCTACCCATTTTTCTTTGCTTTTTCCATGGTCTTTGGGAATTAGAGCCCAAACTATTTGAGTAGGCTTATAAAAACACAAATCAAGGTCAACCCCAGCCCCAGGTTAGACAGGAAGGACAATACCAACTGATGATGCAAGGTATCAATTCCCTTTCCCCGGCAAACCTTGTTCAAAGGGACAGAGTCCACTTGATGCAAAGGGACAGCAAACCAATCACTCTTGCAGTAGTTACCCCTTTCTCTAACCATTGCCAGACCCCTTTTCTGGAAAAATGTGTTGTTGTATTATTTGAAGTACATCTCAAACGTTCCTCTTCTTCTCCTTTTCTGTAAATCTTAACAATATAACCTCTCTGTATTATTTTACAGTCTATTGCATCAATTTATGTCTATGTCAGTCAATTTATGCAATGATGCTTGATTATTTTAATTAAAAAATATCTTTATGATACTGCCTTTAAAATATCTACAATGGTCATTTTCTAGTGTATTGAATCATGGCTGCTGTGTAGGAACCTCAAATTTTTGAAAATTATTTTTCTAATCATGTGAGTTCACTCTCATGACTCATCACATCTTAATCTTCCTGGGACTCTAAAACACTCTTCCTTACACATTCTCACTTTTGCAGTGCAGTTTATAATGTTTCTACTATTTGGAATGCCCTCTTTCATACCATACCTCAACGACTCTTAAAGAATCTAACAAATTAGGCCATCATGAAGAGAAGTATTGTTCACTATACTATGATTGTAATATATGGAGGAATACATGGGAAGGATATCGAGGCCAAAATATGATTTGAAGAAGGGCGTAATCTCTTATCTAAGTCTGGAAACATGAGTAGGAGAAAAACGGAAGGTCTATGCTCTAAATAGTGGTGCAAGCACCCTGATGTGCAAATGTATGTATGTTCAGGAATCTGTAGATCATTAGGCAAGAATATGAGCGATGACAGTAGACAGAGAAAAGCGACAGGTCAAGCAGGGCTTCTATGGCACACCGGGGAATGTGCTTATACACCACACATTACTGAACCCTTATAATTCTGGTGATGCAGAAATGTGGAGGCAGAATTATATTTTCCTTTGCCCAAGAGAAGCGAAACATTTCCCTTTGGCTAGTTTGATACCATTTTTCCAGTGTTTGTATTTAGAGTCACAGCAAAAGTGTAATTGTTTTTTAAAGAGTTTTTTTTATTCAGAATATTTCCATGTTTTTTATATATCATAGGAACATTAAACTATAAGCTTTACTGCTGCACTGAGTTATATGTAGACATGAGATGTTTATGGGTGATAGCTTAGGACTTCTTGCAATTATTATGAGACCAGGTGTAAACTAGGTATATAGAAGGTTAACAGTTGATAAAATCAAATAGTGTCTTAAGTACTGGGTATGAGTTACAATTTGGAAAATGTCTCTCGGGTCACCCTATCCTGATACCTCATACCTGTGACCCTGTTATTGCTAACCGTTTTAAAGACGGGGTACACTGAGTAGACGGGATAGATTTTTAGCTTGAGAACCATGGTGAGGAATAATCAGATCTGAAGTACAGAAGTAGATAAAGGTGAAGGCCTGTCAATTAATTTATTGCCAGTGGGAAAAGAGGTTCACTAAATTGGTAGGAGTTTTGAAATGTTATAATCTTATGGATAATAGATTCATTAATAGAATGTGATGGATTAATATTCAGGGTGATGGTTACAGAAAAATATTGATATGTCAGGGAAAACAGCAAGGTTTTAGTCCTGAGTAAATCAGTAGTTTCCTGTGTATTATTAGAGAATACAACAGGAATGTATGGCTCAGGAAGAGTTTGAGGAACATCCATATATTGACATTGAGTAGCCTGTAGTATATCCAAGGGCAGAGTTCAACAAGCAAGGAGATAAATAGGTTTGCCAGACATTTACTAACTTGAGATACAAATTTGAAAAAAAAAATTATCATTTGAAATTAGGTCACAAATTATAAAAAAGGATGGAACTCATAACTGCATGGAAAATTCCAAGGTTTTGTGTTATGTTATTAAAGGAGTTGGTTGAAGGATGATTCAATATGATTCTGTTGACATAAAGCTAGTATTCAAACCTAAATTAATTGTATTTAATTAGGCTAATGTTCAAAGAAGGAAAAATACAGAATTAGCTGTCATTTCCTCTAAGACAGTTTTTTTAATGGAGTAGATTTTTTTAAATATGGAAAAGCTAAAGAGAAGTATCACTTTAATTCAGTATAATTCTTTTTTCCTTTAAAAATACTAGAATATAACTTGCTTCAGCAAAAAATATTTGTTTGAAAGGAATAAATGTACATATATTTTTAATTAAGTATAATACAAAGTTTAAGAAATGTGTAGTTATAGTTAAGGCAAAGGAAAAAGAATGATTCCAGCTGGTTAATTTGAAGGAACTTTTATAATAGTCATTAATGATAGGCCTTAAAGATAACACTTTCACTTTCCACTTAAACACTTCTCTTTCACTTTCATGCTCCTCCTCTTTCTCTTTCTTTCCATCTTTTATGTCACCACTTCCTGTCATCCTCCAGCCTTGTTCTGAGTGAAGATGAAAAACAAACAGAAGCGCTCAGACCACGGAATGACTGATCATTCTCGAAAAACCCAGTGTCACTTCTTTCAGTGAACTAATTCACTCTGTCTCTTAGAGAATATAGAATTCAGTTACAAAGTACATCTATTTTTTTCCCCAAATAACAATGCTTTTAATGCTATCTTTTCTAAAAAGAGTTTTATTTGGCATCATAATCTTAACAAATTTATAGTCTCAGGTTGGTTTGCCAGTCAGACTACTTTAGATACACCAGCGTAAGAGTGTATATCCATAGACTGAGGCTCGGCTACTTCATTCTCAGAATATTATCTTTCTCATAGGAGCAAAATAAAGTAACAAATAGAAAGAAAAACATGCAATGATGAACACAAGGAGAGCATATTTTTGTATTACTTTATTCTCCTTTCTGACATTTTAAACTTGAGTCAACTGTAACATCATATGAAGTTTCCAGGAACTGTATGTATTCCCTGGCTTAAAATCTGTACTCCAAAGAAATTCTTTCTTTTAAAAAAAAATCCTACCATTAAACGAACAATTTTATATGATTGGTATCAACATGGTTTTTCCACATCTACAAAGCAACTACTGTCAACCTTTCAACATTTACTGAAAATAACCCTTCATCAGAGCACCTAGATTCATACACAATACTATTTCACCATTAAGTTTGAAGACTTGATTCATGTGCCTGTGCAACTCTGAAATTTCCTACTATTTTCCAACCTTTTAGTGACTTAGGAGAAAGTGAAGAAAGAAGTGTGGCAACTAAAAAGTTACACTCAAAATGAACACTTTTCTTTCTTTTTCTTTTAAGAGATGATGAGAATTCTACCCCATTAAAAAAAAAAGTGACAAGCCTTTCTCCTTAGCTTTATGAAGATAGCAGAAAACCCATAGTCTTTCCAATAAAAGCATTTTAAAGGATTGCCAGGAAAAAAGATCTTGCTAAGATGAATTTTGAATGATCTTAATATGATCTTATATAAATATAGGTAGATATTCCTTCCCATAGCTATGTCTAGAATATTGCTCTTTGAGATATGCAAAATGTGCTTGAAGATGGGCTCATCTTTATAATACATAGTGTACTTTGCAATTTCTCAGCAATGCTTGAAATCAGGGGTGGTACAACTTATTATTAAAATACAACAATAGGGTTGCAAACATGTTAAATTGTGTAGAAAATAACAAAAAATTTTTACATTTTAGAAAAAGTATTTGGAATAGGAGAGAACACATATAGCAAACAAGTCTTAAAATCTAAGTGTTTAAAATGAAAGAATCTTTAAATATAGAAGGCATACACAAGAAAATGGAAAAGATCTTGACTCAAGTCTTCCATCATTATTCACTAGACTTTCTCAATAAAGTAAACTAAGACACTCTAAAAAAAATACTTTCTTGACTTGGGAATTAATATAGTACATTTTATTCCAGGGATTTTTTTAATTGAAAGGATCTACTTAATGAGAAAATCATATGAGAAATCACTGATTCATATTTGAATTTGGCAAGTTAAAAATCATATTTCTTTTTTTTTATAACTCAATTTTTAGACTGCAAAGATATGAGTATAAAATTATCAAGTAATACCCCAGTTACATTCTCTGTTTGGGGGATAAAATACCCATGATAGCTTCATAAGAGGCCCATGTTGTGCCCTTCATCACTTACTGTCTCTATTTAAATTTAAACAGAATAGTTTCCTCTTTGGGATTTCTTTACTTCTTTATTTTGTTCTATTTCTACTGCTCTGATGCAATTTACTGGCATATAGTATTCAAAGAGTCGTACAGACTTAACAATACTTTTTTTAGATATTACACAATGAACATTATGTAAAATTAGTAAGTTAAAAGCAAATTAGTTGCTGGAACCTAGAGTACTTCTCTAAGTCAAGACCGCCTCCTTCCTGAGAACTGAGGTTTCTTTACCAAGTTCTATTTCTCATCTGTCTGTCTGGTTCTTGATGATTCAAAACATTTATTTGATTCCCTTGGAAGAATCAATTATTTGCAGTTAAACACCATGTCAAGTGAACACTTAACACACCAAGTATCTGACTCTCTCTAGATCTCATGTGTTTTTTTTATACGAATGTTTAAATCTTCTTAGGACTCCCCAGACATTTTCTCTTGTCTTAACTTAATTTTTTAGTTTAAAATTTGTTTTAATAGTTTAAAATTTTTTCTCCTCCCTAAGTGTCTGAGACAAAGGCTTCCGTTTGTTTAATAGCTGTCTCACAATATTTCTTAGGTTCATTCTTGTGTGAATGTGCACAAGATCACTGCATGTATACAGGATAACTCTTTGGAAAGACAGAATATGGAAAATATAATTTGTGTTTTGCTGCAAGATGTGATTTCATCACATGCTATTTCATCAAGAAAAATATAATCTTTTAATTCTTAAAAAGTACATATTTCAGATTGGTAAACTAAGACCCTTTTCACATTCAAAAATGGTTTACAGGAAAGATACTAATTTTATAAATGCCATTTCCTTAACCAAAATTTGTCATGTACCTGTAGACACACCAAGAGCTTTATACTCCAAAAAATTTGCCCCAGAAGATAGAAGCATTTGATGCTAATTAACTGTGTAAAGAGGATTAAACTGCTAAAAAATAACCTTTCCCTTAATCAGTAGTAAATTTATTTAAGATGTTAAGAAAAATATAAAATAATTTTTGCTAAAAGCAGTATTAAGAAGAATATTTTGATTCTCTAAGTTCTATGGGCAATATGCTTACTGGTAGTCATTTAATTATTGGAGAGGAAGCTGTGAAAATGGCCCCCAGCAGGAGAACATATCTATCATTATGTATATAGAATAGAAAACTTAGCTTAGGCTTTTGAAATATAGTCCTGCATAGAAAGACCTGGTAAACTGTGCAAGTGTGGCTTAGATTGCTCTGGTAAATGGTCATATGCCAACCAAGAACATCAAGTATTGCATACACAGGAAACGTGTTGTCTAGGAGAGAAGGAGGCAAGTAGCTCTAGATACTGCCATGTGAAAGGAGATTTCTTGAGCATTTAATGAGTGATAAAAATCACGTTAGATAATTACCACATTTATTTTTGAGGAGTCCAAAAGATTAATTTTCTTTTATAACTCAATTTTTTAGACTGCAAAGATATGACAGAAACCTTACATTGCTGCAAGGCGTGTTATGCTGACATACTGTTTCTATGGAAGCCAGCAGCATAGATTGAAGTAACTACAGAAACAGCAAGTATTCTAATATAACCTTAGTCCATCTGGATGTGCAAGATAGTTTTATGTTTCATTAAGCTTTTGTTAAAATTATGACAACTGTCCCAGTCTATTTTCAGAAGCTTGTCTGTCTAGTTGCTCATGAATTTTATCAGGGGAAAAGTGCTGATAGTGTTCAAAATGACCAAAGGCTATTCTTTGTAGAAGATTGTGGATGCCAGAAGTGACATCTTTCTACCATGCCTATTGAGCTAACTTTATTATCTTCTTCCAATGGAATGCAATGTGTCTAGAATGCATTGTATCTCATTTACACGTATTTATGTCTTTTTCAAATTATTCTTATTGTTCCTAGGATGCACCCACCCACCAAAAAAAAAAGCAAATCCCACAATTATTTAGTATTCTACACTCACCCCATTATCCACAGTAATGAATGTGACTATGAATTTGATCAATACCAAATTCTCTAGAATTGATACTATCATAATCTAAGCATCACAGACATATTTCTATACCATCAAAAAAAATAATAATGGCTTTGTCCTAATGGCTAAATAGTAGTTTAGAATTTATTCTTTCGTACAGGTTCAATAACTGAGTTTGATTTTTGAAAAATAATTGAATATTAATGGCTCAGTTACTTCATATTTAAAATCAGAAAGTTTTGTGTTAAATGACTAACTGGTGTTGAACTGGATGAAAAGTAAAGGAGAATTTTCTGATGAGTAAGATGATAGAAACCTTGTTTTCCGAGAGAAAATTTTCATGGCCATATAAATAAGTTAATTTCTGACAATATTGCTCTACTTAACTTTTTTTAACAATAAGTTGTCCACATGTAACAAATGCAAATATAACAAAAATGTTTATAGTTTGAAAACCATGCACAAGTATCGAGCTATTTCCAAAATAGGAAAAATTTTTATTTTAGTATGATAAATGCAATACTATGATCTGGGGTTAGTGTTCTATGGATAGAAACACAATTGCATTAGTAATATTATTTACTGCCTAAACAGTATCACAAAAGGAAACACTACAATGTTACAACATTCTACCAGCATTATATAAAATTCTGGTACTCACTTGTGATGCTACTAGACATCCTAATATTCTGTTATTGAATTGCTTTAATAGCATCACAGTCTGTGTCCTATTATTGACTTCCATGAACAGCATGAGACAATTGGGTTTTTGCGATGCAATTGTAGATCAAAGTGGTTTATCATATAAATTGCTATCCATAGGAGTAAATAATTCTGATGAGATTTACCTCATTTATTTTTAAGAAATAAAAAAAGTATCACTAGATTTCACAAAGCATAATTAAAATACTGATTGAAAATACTGTGCTCTGTGTGTACTGCCTGTCATCCCACTTTTTCAGAGTTCTGCCAGTATTTTAAATTTATCTTGCAAGGACACACTAATAGCAAGACAATGCCTTTGTGATCTTTATACCCAATGCTGTAGATCAAATGTCTGAAAATTTCCCTCTTTATGTTATAAAAATAATAGTAATAAAATGTGGAGTTTATTATGAAAATTGATAAAGGCACTAGCAAAACACTGACAGAGATAGTAGAGGATATAATTAAGCTTTTCTATGTGGCTTTATAGGTAGATTTAACTCTAACTATTAACTCTTCCTGACACTATTCACTGTGTTAATCTTACAAAATACACTCTAGTTTCTGATTGTCTGGATTAATGGACCCTCACATGAACCAAAGTTTGCTTAGACAGTGAAATAATCATATTAAAAAAATAATTTCCGTTTTTAAGCTTTGGTTTTCTGACAGAAAAAAATTAAGAAAATAAATCTAAGATGAAATGTAGTCAAACTGAAACCAGTCAAAACTGGTAATCTGTTTTAAAATATATAAAATTAATCACACTTAATAAAAAACTATTAATACTGGCAATCTCTTTTATAGTTGTATTCTGTAATGTGATTTTGGATTCTACTTATTATAATACTAGAGCATTGCAATTTTATATTAGAGGTATAAATCAAAGGGAAATGTTCTGCTTATAGTACCAAGAGAATAAGAGATTAGTTTGGCTAGTAAAAGAATCTTCTGAATTTGCTATTAACCAAGTATGTGACATTTTATTATAAATGTCATCAAATTAAAGAGAACAGAAAGTTATTCCAGTGACTAAATAAATGTTTTGTCCTTATTTAAAATCTTTACATTAATCAAGACATTATACATTATAAAATGTGTTCTTAATTTCCAGGTTTACAATGAGGAATAGACAAGAACTGCAAAAAATATATGTAAGTACTTATATGGATGAAATATATCTTACTAGTATTTTACACACCATGTTTTTGTTTGTTTTCATAACAAGCTATGAAAATTGTCATACATTTGTACTCTCTAAGCTGATGCTAGCCCACATTTATCCCCCTAAAATTTTCCCACAAAAATAATATGTTTTTCATTAGACTAGCTGTGGACTTAGAGTTTTCAGAATTATATGAAGTTTAATATGCATATATTTTTCTTTGTAATTTACAAATGAACCTTTCATATGCACCAAGTATGAACCTAACATAAACCATATCACCAGTTGTTACTACTTTAATATTCTGATACATTATTGAAACATGTATAATGCAAACAGCATGTTTATGTTATGTTTCATGCTTTCATTTGAATTCCCTCTCAGGTGGTTTACTTAAAAGCAAATATTGAAGCTCACTGAAAGTATAGTTGTTATTTTCAGCTGTTCCTCAGTCCTTCCTTGCTGCCCACTGAGAGCTGGGGCGGAGGAAATGAGCTGAATCTCATATAGCTCACTAGAAGTTGAATTTGCCTTTCCCAGATTTTGTGGGTAGAACAACAGCAGAGAATTTATTTTCTTTAAATTTAGGGACTAAGGCAACTTTGAAAAGCTAATAAATGATCAGGCAAATGGGTCTTATTTAATAAACATGAAAGAAAATACACTAAAACAACTTCCTAGTTGATATTTGAATAAGTAGTATATTCAAGACATTTTTATTAAAATCTTTGGCCAGATTTCTCGTTTTAAGTCCAGATGAAATACACCCCCCTGCCTCCTGAAGATTAGTTTTTATTTAGTGAATAATCTTATACTTCTACTTTTATATAACATTAAAAATAAAATACATTAAATATATGGAGTACTGTTTTTTACTTAGTGAATCAGTAAGAATCAAAATGTTTCTTAAAAGGGTAGTGATCAATCTCATTTAAAATAAGATAGATGGAAATTAGAGCTATTATATATGCATTAAGAATACCCTGTGCCCCAAAAAAGTCCTTATCCTAATCCCCACACCTGTGAATATATTCAGTTTCATGGCAAAGAGGCATTCAGGTTGCAAATGGAATTAACGTTGCTGCTCATTTGACTTTGAAGTGGCAGATTATCCAGATGATACAATTTAAATGCAAGACTACTTAGAAGTAGAAGAGGGAGGTGAAAGAGCTCCTCACAGAAAGGTGTGACTACCGAGGAAAGGCACAGAGAGAGGTCACGTTGCCCTGTTACTGAGGTTGGAGGAACAGAGCCAGCAGCCAAGGGATGTGGGCCTCCTCCAGAAGCTGGAAGGGCAAGGAAACTGATTATGCCTCAGTGCCTCCAGAAAGGAATCTTCTGCTGAAACCCTGATTTTTATTTTAGCCCAGTGAAACCTGGCTTGGACATCTGAACTACAGAACTGTAAGTTTTTGTTGTTTTGAGCACCTAAGTTTGTAGAAATTTGTTAAAGCATCAGTGTTTGTCTGTAAGCTCCTGGGGAGCTTCCCAGATGTAATCTGAAACTGGCCCTGTGCATACAGGCTAAGGAGAGACCGGAGGAAGAGACAGCAGGCCACTCCAAGTGGGTAGGTGGTGGGTCTAATAAGCAAACAGAAGTTAACATTCGAGGCTTGTCTTGGGTGGTGGCAAGTTAAGATGAGCAGATCTCCATGCCAACCTGCCCAATCTTAAAAGGTTGTATAGAAAGAACGGGCTCAGTCATGTATGGTCTGAGATTGTCCAGATGTCTCAAAACCACATCACTTTCTCAAGGCTCCAACCTTGAGGCAGCCTCTGGGAGTGAGGAACACAGGTCGAACCCACATTCCAAGGACAGGGGGAGGAGTGAGTAGCCTTGGACTGTGGGGGCCCAGCTCATGGGTCAAGTGGGGGTCATGTCTTCTTGATGACTTGCCCTTATAATCAATAGAAAACTAATGCAATACATCATAATTTTTGTATCAGCAAAAAAAAAGACAAAATACTGTGTAAGACTATATGCAGTCTGTGTGTATGTTTGTGTGTGTGTATATATATATATATATATGTATGTATGTTATATAATGTGGAATTGACAGAAACTTCAGGTGAGTGAGTTTGACTGCATTGTTCAGAATTTAAAATATGCCCTTTGTCTCTCCAGTCCCATTTCTGGGAGTTTATTCTACAGTTGTATTTTCAAATACAGAAAATGATATGTGCACAAAAACATTGACTTAGGAAATGTTTTTAAACTTAGAAAGCTTGAAATAACCAAATGTAAATCAGCAAATAGTTGCTTTATGTGCCTTTCTGTGAGTGTATTTCTTTCGTAGACTGTGAGCTGTAGCTTCAAAGAAAGATATGTTGGCAGATGGGGACAGTTGAGGGTTAATTGCTTCAAAAGTGTAAGTTTTTGTAAATTTGACTATTGTACCATCTATATAAACAACTTATTAGAAATGGGTTAGTGAATTTAAATTTTTCCAAGTTTTCGGGATAATGTATTGCTAAAAGTGGATGGCAAATTTAAAGCATATTTAGTCTTCTGACTGCAGCACACTTTTCTGGGGGGCTAAAGAGCTTTTGCTGACCTACTGTTCTTTCTTAAATTTTAAGAGATGAAATTGCAACAACAGTTTTCTTTGTCACAAGATTTAGTGAAAAAACAAGAAATTGAGTAAACAGGAAATAGAAGACTTTACAGAACAGGAGCTGACACTCTTGTTGAAACATGGAGAAGTCACTGGCACAGACTGCCCTTCTGGTGGGCAAGCCTTCAGGGGTACTGGGATAAACAATAATTAGAACCCATTTTAGAAAGCACTTGTGCTGAAAGTGAATTGGAATTCTCTCACCTGGGAGTTACAAAGGTGATGACTGAATGGATAGATCTCTCAGAAGCATGCTGGAGGTGTGGTGAGAAAAATCTATCTGCACTGCTTCTTTTAAGGCAGATGAGAGGAATGGGAACTCTCCTAACAAATCAGTTATGCTGTTAGTAGAGCCATGTTAGACAATTCCTCTGGCACTTCCTCCAATGAAGAGGATTGTAATGAAGAATCTTGGATAATTCCTAAAGTCAGCAGGGCAGAGCATATTTATCAGTTTGAAAACTTTAAATGGCTCTTTTAATCTTAGTTCCAAATCCCCCATGAAAGGAATACAGCAGATGGGTATGTGAGCCTCTTGGGAAATGCTTATCATATGTTACATAAGAACCCTAAAGGTCCTCGGTCTGCTGCTGTGCATAGGGTGGACAGGTACCACTTGGTCAAGAAAAATCGATAATATACCATGGCTGGGCACTCAGTGGACTAGAGCCCAGAGGAGCAGATTTATTTTCTCTAAAATTAAAATGTCTATGGTTGAGAGACCCAAGAACCAAAGAACGTAGCCACAGTAGGGATTATGGTGATGGTCAATCCCCTCATACAGACCATGACTATATTCTTAGCTGTACTTTTAATTCTTATTTAACTTGATGTGAAGTTTTATATAACACTAATGAATGTAACCAATAAGGTAATAGAATGAAGATACTCATCTGTAATAAGATTCAGTGATTATGAAAAGTAACAGTTTAAACACACTGACTTAAACTTAAATTTCAGAAAAGATACGGTATAAAGTGCTTAGAATTGTTTGGACAATACATAAACATCTCCTTTACTCCTCAATATAAGGATTGAAATTCACTAATACAAATGGATATAAGTTAAATTACTTTTGTAGCTTTTAAGTTCATGTCATATGACTATAAACACTGTGATTAAATAATAAAATAGTACAACAAACAAAATCTATATAAAATTTTACATATTATATATGAACATTTCTATAAGCCCAATTCTCATAAAACTTTTATCTGAAAACTAAAGGGGAAATTTTTTAAAGCATTGAGATTTTTCACATAGAGTTAGAGCTGACCCCTTCCTAGTCTAACAGGCTCCATGCTTTCAGAGAAAGCAATTTTAAGTGTGTCACAAGGTCAACTGTGGACTATGAAGTAGTAAATCCACATTTTTCCAGCTTAGTTGCATTTCAGAATTATATGCCTTTGTAGGAGAAAAGGAGTGAAAAGGAGTAATAGCATCTGTTCAACTTTAAGCCTGATTAAGGGAAATTAGTTCCACCAACATATGTAAATGCCAGTTAATTACCACTGGACCTAACAGAATCTTAGAGTTGGAAGGAAGTATAAACATCAGCTTGTAGAGACTCATCTTTGTATTATGGGTTTGGATGCTATCATCCTGTGTGGTTTATTCACAATCAACCGACTACAGACAAAACTGGGATTTGAAAATATGCTTCTTTATTCCCTAATAGACTAAGCATCTCTTTCTACTTGCTGAACATCAGTTCATCTGAGGAACTGTCTCTGTTCTACTGTACATGTTTTTGTTCATCTACCAGAACCTCAGAAGCAAACAATGGGTTTATGACCAAAATTCTCATTGGGGCAGTTTTCTTTGGGGAATTTTATCTCACAAGCTACTTTTAGGGATAGCAGTCTCTCTGAACTGAATCATGTTATGGCAATATCATGAAGAATTTTCCCATGAGACACAGGTATTGAAAACTGAAATTGCTATCCTCTCATACTAGTACTGAAACAATTAACCATATTTTTTGTCTTAGGTTATCTGAAAATGTGTGGCCTCAGAATGTAACTTTGGGGCTGTAGCTCTGGGGCAGCTCCCTATGAATTCAACGACATTGAGTTAAGGCAAGGGCAAGAAGTTGGTAATTAACGGATTTATTTCTGTGGCTCAGTCTCTCTCCTTGCTCACACTGGTTGGGACCCCCTCTCCCACCCCTCCAAAGCTTTCCCCAGCTCTCCCTCTCCACTGCACCTCCAGGCCCCTCCCCTGAGCAAGGAGGAGCTCTGTGGGTGGGCCCCCGGTGATGACTGGTGGGCACCTGACCAATTACATACCAGGAAGGGGCTGAGGAGAGAATGGGTGTTTCCTCTCCAACCTTCCCTGTACCAGCAATCCCATAACTGAGCAGCCACTGTGCCCCCACTGCTGAAACATCTCAGATGTACAAACAGAATACCTATTAAGGCCAGGCAGAATCCTGGTCAGAAAGTTCCATATTCCCCACAGGGGTCCGAGAAGCAGCTATTAGAAATCAATTTAATGGAAATTAGAAATCACAAAATCAGGAGGTGAGGTGGTAGTTGAGGGAAGCACTGTGATAGTGGCTGGGTGGATGGATGAACAGATGAATAAAAAAATGAATGAAAGGATGCAGAAAGTTTTTAACACACATCTCAAAAATTTAACCTCAAATCATTGATAAAATCTCAGGAACTCTTTTGATCATGGACTAAATATTTCTTTTTCTTATATAATTAGAAATGATGAAATCAAATTCAAGGGTTGACTCTATCACAACCACCCAAAATCTTATGTGACATTAAAATTTTGATCAGGATAGATGTAACATTAACAATTGGAATGACTTATTGAACCTTCCAAAACAGATCTCAGTTTGCCTGTTGAAGGGAGTAGCTAGCTCTTTTTTAGGGGAAAACTAGTAATCCCCTTAAAACAAGGCATATACTATTTCTCTGATATTTAAGGCAAGGCAAAATGCAGATTCAGAGGAAGAAGAGAGCAATAACCCAAGGAATTATAGGTATGTGATTTTATCAAATATACAAGGAATATGTGTATACATGATTTTAAGGGAAGCATATTGTTGGTTCTAGCTGTTTTTGTGTGTTTTTTTTTCCATTTTCTTACTAATTTTTGTAATTGACTTGAAAGCTCAGAGAGTCAGATGCTATTCTAGTAGTTTGCTAAGATGGCCAGCACAAAAGTAATCTAAAATGAGCCATCTTAATAAAAACAAATTGATATTAGGCATTTTGCACAATGTGATATGGAAGTCAATGAGTTTGGGGGACAGACATTCTAATTTTAATTATTAGGTATTATCTGCCTGTCTACACCATTACTACAGCCTCTGAATTGGCCTAGAAATTCTCCATTATACTATGAGAAATACACCACTGTGATTAAGGCCTAAATGTTTTAATGTAAATATAACTGGTTTAAAAAGACAGTTTACAAGTTATCACAGAATAAATACTTGTAAAGTCTCAACCTTGGTCAGCATGCTTAATATTGCCAACATCCCAGGTGCTGGCTATCTTGTACATAAATCAGATTTCTCCACCACTCTCTACTTAAAGGAAATTGCTCTTATCTTATGGTACTCAATCCCTTGAAATTCTTTCTACTTTACCTAAATTCACGTACCTCAGTATTATAGAAAAGTTTGTCTGTTTAACTCTGAAGAAGTGCAATCAGACAAAATGTATTATTTTCTATATAGCTTCTTTCACTCAAATTTACATTTTGAAATCCATCTATTTTTTAACATGTAGTTACACAATTTCCTTTAGTTCATGGCATTCTATTATAAGGACATGCACAATGGTATTGTTGACTATTTGGGTTGTTTCAATGTTGGTTAATACAAATGATGCTACTGCAGCAATAGTTTGGCCTGTTGCTCCGCTGCTTGTCAGTACAGGGTATTGTCAGACTTTTCAATTTAGCTTTCTTGATAGATGGAAGCTATATTCATTTGCATATTAGTTAGCATTTCCCAAATTACTAAGGGATATATTTATTTGGACACTTTATTGTATTTATCTGATCTGTTATTGTATCATGAGTATTTATTTTTCTTTTTGGCTTTTATTTTTTTTGGTATTATTAATGTACAATTACATGAGCAACATTATGGTTACTAGACTCCCCCTATTATAGTCCCCACCACATACCCATTACAGTCATTGTCCATCAGTGTAGTAAGATCCTATAGAATCGCTACTTGTCTTCTCTGTGTTATACTCCCTTCCCTGTATCCCCCCTGCTACATTATGTGTGCTAATCATAATACCCATTTTCCGCCCTTATCCCTTCCTTCCCACTCATCTTCCCCACTCCCTTTCCCTTTGGTAACTGTTAGTCCATTCTTGGGTTCTGAAAGTCTGCTGCTGTTTTGTTCCTTCAGTTTTTCCTTTCTTCTTATATTCCACAGATGAGTGAAATCATTTGATACTTGTCTTTCTCTGCCTGGCTTATTTCACTGAGCATAATACCCTCTAGCTCCATCTATGTTGTTGCAAATGGTAGGATTTGTTTTCTTGTTATGGCTGAATAATATTCCATTGTGTATATGTACCACCTTTATCCATTCATCTACTGATGGACACTTAGGTTGCTTCCACTTCTTGGCTATTATAAATAGTGCTGCAATAAACATAGGAGTGCATATGTCTTTTTCAAACTGGGCTCCTGCGTTCTTAGGGTAGATTCCTAGGAGTGGAATTCCTGGGTCAAATGGTATTTCCAGTTTGAGTTTTTTGAGGAACCTCCATATTGCTTTTCACAATGGTTGAACTAATTTACCTTCCCACCAGTGGTGTAGGAGGGTTCCCCTTTCTCCAAATCCTCACCAGCATTTGTTGTTCTTAGTCTTTTGGATGGTGGCCATCCTTACTGGTGTGAGGTGATATCTCACTGTAGTTTTAATTTGCATTTCTCTGATGATTACCGATGTGGAACATCTTCTCATGTGCCTGCTGGACATCTGAATTTCTTCTTTGGAGAAGTGTCTGTTCAGCTTCTCTGCCCATTTTTTAACTGGCTTATTTGCTTTTTGTTTGTTGAGGTGCATGAGTTCTTTATATAATTTGGATGTCAACCCCTTATCAGATATGTCATTTATGAATATATTCTCCCATACTGTAGGATGTCTTTTTGTTCTACTGATGGTGTCCTTTGCTGTACAGAAGCTTTTTAGTTTGAGACTGTCCCACTTGTTCATTTTTGCTTTTGTTTTCCTTGCCCAGGGAGATATGTTCATGAAGAAGTTGCTCATGTTTATGTCTAAGAGGTTTTTGCAAATGTTTTTTTCTAAGATTTTTATAGTTTCATGACTTACATTCAGGTCTTTGATCCATTTTGAGTTTACTTTTGTGTATGGGGATAGACAATAATCCAGTTTCATTCTCTTACATGTAGCTATCCAGTTTTGCCAACACCAGCTATTGAAGAGGCTTTCATTTCCCCATTGTATATCCATGGCTCCTTTATCGTATGTTAATTGACCATATATGCTTGGGATAATATCTGGGCTTTCTAGGCTGTTCCATTGCTCTATGGGTCTGTTCTTGTGCCAGTACCAAATTGTCTTGATTACTGTGGCTCTGTAGTAGAGCTTGAAGTCAGGGAGCATAATTCCCCCAGCTTTATTCTTCGTTCTCGGGTTTCTTTGGCTCTTCGGGGTCTTTTGTCATCCTGTATGAATTTTAGAACTGTTTGCTCTCTTTCATTGAAAAATGCTGTTGGTATTTTGATAGGGATTACATAGGATCTATAGATTGCTTTAGGTAGGATTGCCATTTTGACAATATTAATTCTTCCTATCCATGAGCATGGGATGTGTTTCCATTTATTGGTATCTTCTTTAATTTCTCTCATGAGTGTCTTGTAGTTTTCAGAGTATGTCTTTAACTTCCTTGGTTAGCTTTATTCCTAGGTATTTTATTCTTTTTGATGCAATAGTGAATGAAATTGTTTTCTTGATTTCTCTTTCGGCTAGTTCATCATTAGTGTATAGGAATGTAACAGATTTCTATGTATTAATTTTGTATCCCACAACTTTACTGAATTCAAATATTAGACCTAGTAGATTTGGAGTGGATTCTTTAGGGATTTTTATGTACAATATCATGTCATCTGCAAACAGGGACAGTTTGACTTCTTCCTTGCCAATCTGTAGGCCTTTTATTTCTTTGTGCTGTCTGACTGTGGTGACTAGGACCTCTCAGCTATGTTGAATAAAAGTGGGGAGAGTGGGCATCCTTATCTTGTTTCCAATCTTAAAGGAAAAGCTTTAGGCTTCTCGCTGTTAAGTATGATGTTGGCTGTGGGTTTGTCATATATGGCCTTTATTATGTTGAGGTGCTTGCCGTCTATACATTTTTTGTTGAGAGTTTTTATCAGGAATGGATACCAAATTTTGTCAAATGCTTTTACAGCATCTATGAAGATGTTCATGTGGTTTTGTCCTTCTTTTTGTTGATGTAGTGGATGATGTTGATGGATTTTCTAATATTGTACCATCCTTGCATCCCTGGGATGAATCCCACTTGATCATGATGGATGATCTTTTTAATGTATTTTTTAATTCGTTTTGCTAATATTTTGTTGAGTATTTTTGCATCTGTGTTCATCAGGGATATTGTTCTGTAATTTTAATTTTTTGTGGCGTCTTTTCCTCATTTTGGTATTAGAGTGATGTTGGCCTCGTAGAATGAGTTTGGGAGTATTCCCTCCTCTTCTACATTTTGGAAAACTTTAATGAGGATGGGTATTAGGTCTTCACTAAATGTTTGATAAATGTGAGCAGTGAAACCATCTGGTCCAGGGGTTTTGTTCTTAGGTAGTTCTTTGATTACCAATTCAATTTCTTTGCTGGTAATTGGTGTATTCATATTTTCTGTTTCTTCCTGGTTCAGCCTTGGTACATTGTATTTTTCTAGAAAGTTGTCCAGTTTTTCTAGGTTATCTAGTTTGTTACCATATAACTTTTCCTAGTATTCTCTCATAGTTATTTGTATTTCTGTGGTGTCCATAGTGGTATTTCCTTCCTCATTTCTGATACGGTTTTGTATTTAGACTCTCTTCTTTTCTTGCTAAGTCTGGCTAGGGGTTTATCTATTTTGTTTATTTTCTCGAAGAACCAGCTCCTGCTTTCATTGATTCTTTCTATTGCTTTATTCTTCTCAATTTTGTCTATTTCTGCTTTAATCTTTATTATGTCCCTCCTTCTGCTAACTTTGGGCCTCATTTGTTCTTCCTTTTCTAGTTTCATTAATTGTCAGTTTAGACTGTTCATTTGGAATTGTTCTTTCCTGAGGTAGGCCTGTATTGCAATATATTTCCCTCTTAGCACACCCTTCACTGCATCCCACAGATTTTGCGGTGTTGAATTAGTCATTTGTCTCCATATATTGCTTGATCTCTGTTTTTATTTGGTCATTGATGCATTGATTATTTAGAAGCATGTTATTAAGCCTCCATGTGTTTGTGGGATTTTTCATTTTCTTTGAGTAATTTATTTCTAGTTTCATACCTTTGTGATCTGAGAAGCTGGTTGGTAGTATTTCAATCTCTGAATTTACTGAGGTTCTTTTTGTGGCCTAGTATATGATCTATTCTTGAAAATGTTCCATGTGCACTTGAGGAGAATGTGTATCCTGTTGTTTTTGGATGGAGTGTTCTGTGGATGTCTGTTAGGTCCATCTGTTCTAATACATGTTCAGTGCCTCTGTCTATTTATTTTCTGTCTTGTTGATCTATCCTTTGGAGTGAGTGGTGTGTTGAAGTCTCCTAAAAAGAATGCATTGCATTCTATTTCCTCCTTTAATTCTGTTAGTATTTGTTTCACATATGTATGTGATCCTGTGTTGGGTTCATAGATTTTTATAATAGTTATATCCTCTTGTTGGACTGACCCCTTTATCATTATGTAACGTCCTTCTTTGTCTCTTGGTTTTGAAGTCTATTTTGTCTGATACAAGTACTGCAACTCCTGCATTTTTCTCACTATTAGCTGTATGAAATATCTTTTTCCATCCCTTTACTTTCAGTTTGTGTATGTCTTTGGGTTTGAAGTGAATCTCTTGTAGGCAGCATATAGATGGGTCCTGTTTTTTTATCCATTTAGTGACTCTGTATCTTTTCATTGGTGCATCAGACCATTTTTACAATTAGGGTGGTTATGGATATGTATGTACTTATTGCCATTGCAGTCTTTAGATTCGTGGTTACCAAAGGTTCAAGGGCAATTCCCTTACTATTTAACAGTCTAATTTAACTCACTTCGTATGCTGTTATAAACACAACCTAAAGTTTCTTTTTTTTTCCTTCCTTTTTCTTCCTCCTCCATTCTTTGTATGTTATGAATCATATTCTTTACTCTTTGTCTAGCCCTTGGGTGACATCTACTTAGCCTTAGGAATACTTCCATCTGTAGGAGTCCCTCCAAAATGCACTGTAGAGGTGGTTTGTGGGAGGTAAATTCTCTCAGCTTTTGCTTATCTGAAAACTGTTTAATCCCTCGTTCAAATTTAAATGATAAACTTGCCTGGTAGAGTATTCTGGTTCAAGGCCCTTCTGCTTCATTGCATTAAATATATCATGCCATTCCCTTCTGGCCTGTAAGGTTTCTGTTGAGAAATCTTATGATAGCCTGATGGGTTTTCCTTTGTATATGATCTTTTTTCTCTCTCTAGCTGCTTTTCAAAGTCTGTCTTTATCCTTGATATTTGCCATTTTAATTATTATATGTCTTGGTATTGTCCGCCTTGCGTCCCTTGTGTTGGGAGAAATGTGAATCTCCATGGCTTCAGAGTCTATCTTCTCCCCCATATTGGGGAAGTTTTCAGCAATTACCTCCTCAATGACACTTTCTATCTCTTTTTCTCTCTCTTCTTCTGGTTCACGTATTATGCAAATATTGTTCCGTTTCGATTGGTCACACAGGTCTCTCAATATTCTTTCATTCTTAGAGATTCTTTTTTCCTCTCTGTGCCTCAGCTTCTTTGTATTCCTCTTCTCTAATTTCTATTCCATTTGCCATCTCTTCTGGTACATCTAATGTGCTTTTAAATCCCTCCATTTTATGTTTCATTTCAGATATGAAATTTCTTAATGATTGCGTGTCCATCTTAAATTCGTTTCTGAGTTCTTGAATATTTTTCTGTATCTCCATAAGCATGTTTATGATTTTTATTTTGAACTGTCTTTCTGGAAGTTTGGTGAGTTCTGTTTCATTTGGCCCTTTTTCTTGGGTTTGTGTGATTTTATTCTTAACCAGGTTCTTTTGATGTTTCGTATTTCTGTGTGTGCCCATTATGCGCAGTAACTCCAGTCTCTGGAGTTGCTCAGCCCCTAGAGTGAGGTTGCGGGTCATAGGGGAGTGGAGCTGGTCTGTGGGTGGAGGAAATATCTGTTTCCTGATTCCTGTCTGCTGTGCCTGTCTCCAGTATGAGAACCAGTGGGCCGAGCATACAGGAGTAAGCCTCTGTGCTTTGCATCACTAACAGTTGTAGGCGGGGCCTCCCTGTGGCTGGCCTGACACCAGTGCAGTGACTGCCGGTTTGCAAGCCAGTGCCGTCAGGCCAGGAGAAAGGCTCGGCAGGCTGGGGGGGCCTCAGAGCTGAGTAGCCAGTCAGGGGAATGGAGCGCCTGAAGCTCCTCAAAGTTCCCAACCAGCTGGGCAGAGCGTGCCCAGACAACCTTGTCCCCCTATCCCTTCTCCTGCACAGCAAGCTCCGTGCAAACCTTGCCCCTTCAGCAGCCCTCTCACTGTTAGGAAGCCTGTCAGACCACCTGCCTCTCCCTTGTCCCAGAGTTGCTGGATGTGGATCCCGTCTTCCACAAATGGGCGGAATCTGTTTATCAAGCACTCCATCTGTCCCAGCTCCCCATCCTCCAGAGCACCACACAATGTAGGTTTTGCTCACAAAGCAGATCTCCAGGGCTAGGTGTTCAGCAGTCCCAGGCTTCCACCCCCTCCCTGCTCCATTTCTTTTCCTCCTCCAGTGAGGTGGGGTTGGGGAAGGGCCTGGGTTCCGCTGGATCAAGGTTTTGGTATGATACCCTGTTTCTTGAGGTCTGCTCTGTTCATGCGGTCTGTATGCAGTCTGGTGCAGTCTTCTTTCCTGTTGCTGTTTTAGGCTTAGTATTTTCACGCTATCTGTGGTGTGGGGAGGAATTCTCTGTCTCACCTCTCATGCTGCCATCTAGAATCTCTCATATGAGTATTTTAAACACTATGGATACCAACATTGTGTCAGTATATTTGGTTCATACATCTTCTCCCACTCTGGTGGTTACATCTTCCATCAATTAGTCATATTTCATGGTGAATAGAATTTCTTAATTTGAATGTTGCCATATTTCTCTTCTTCTTCCTTATAGCTTATGTTTTTTCTAGCCTGTTTAGCAAACTTTTTGATTACAAGTTCATGTCCATAATCTAGTCTGTTAAACTCTAAAAGTCTGATGCTTGTATTTTAAATTCTGTTTCTTTTTGGTTTGAATTTTTGTGTATGATGGAGGGCAGTATTTGAGACAATTTTTTTTACCCATATGGATGTCAATTTGATTCATTACCACTTGTTTTAAAAATAAATCTACAATGCCACTTTCACCGCAAATCAAGGTCCAATACAATGTGGAGGTGAACTTTTATTATCTTTTGTCTGTTCCATTCGTCTGTGTCTTTTCTCTGTGTCAATATCACACACCCTTTATTACTGTAGATACAATGACCTGCGCTGTTTGATTTAAAAATGCTCCCTTCTTCCTTGTTTCTGTTCAAGAGTGTTTTGGTTATTATTATTTTTTTTAATTTTATATAATTTCTAAGGATCAACTTGTAAATTTGCTCACATACACATATATACAAACAAATATGCTGGGGTCTTAATTGTATTGTACTGATTCTGTACTAAATTTGTAATGTTTCCCATCTCTGTATTCCTGCCTATCATGTAATACATGAAAATAGTATGCCTCTTCACTGTGTCTTCTTTAGTTTACTATAGTAATAGTTTGGATGTTGTTAAAAGCAATATTAAAGTTTTGATATACTTATTCCTTAGTGATTGACATTTTTGTTATCATAAATATTAAAAAATTTTTTTCAGCTAAAATTTTGCTGAGATCAAATGTTTTATAGTTACTTTTAACTTATGTTCAGTAAAGAACACATAGTTAAAGTGTACAATTTGAGTTTTGTACATTAAGACAGTTTTATTGTAAAACTTACATAGAAAGTTCAGACATATCTACATGATGTATTACACATTGAGGTTTTCCCATCAAAGAGCATGGCGTAACCCTCCATTGGCATATGTCTTTGTAAAGTTCTCTTAGCAGTGTTTTATAGATTTCAGACAACAGGTCATCCATATTGTCAAATTTATTTTGAACTAACCATATTGACTTATAATATTTAAAATCATTGTCTTTTTCTCTTTTCAAGTTTTTGAATATGTAAAATAGAATTAATATTTCTTTGTTGGCTTTATCCAGAAATAGTAAATGAATTATTATATTAAATCAATTATTGCTTAAATATTTTTCATAGATTTCTAAGACTCATCTACATAGGCAATTACATTTTCTGGTAATATAGGTAGTATTACCATTTTTCTAATTTAGACTCATTTTCTCATCTTACTGCACAAGCTAAGGCCTCTAGTGGAATGTTCAATAGACGATAAAAGAGTTGACATCTTTGTCTTTTTCTTGGTCTTAGTGTGAAAGTAACGTTTTATCATTAAGTTTGATATCAGGTATAGGTTTTCCATAAGTGCCTTTTATCATGTTGAGGGAATTGTCTTATTCCTGTTTTCTTTAGTGCTTTCATCATGATTAGATGTTGAATTTTGCTGAAACCTTCTCCTGCACCTCTTGAGATAATCATGTTTTTTTTTTCTTTTTAGTTTGCTATGGCAAATGAAATACTTTTAAAATGTTACATCAAGTTCACATACTAGGATAAAATCCACTTGGTCATGATTATCTATTTTTAAATTTGACTTAAGTAATATTTTGCTTTGAATTTTTATATGTGTCCATGAAGGTTTATAATTTTAATGCCTTGTTTGGTATCATAATTCTGGTCTCAAGAAGTGTTAGAAAATGTTTGCTTTCTTTTATTTCCCAAAACAGTTTGTTTTGAATTTATTTATCTCTAAATGTTTTGTTGAATTTCCCCCATAAAACCATCTAGGCCTAGAATATTATTTATGGAAAATTTTAAACTTGGAATTCAACTTGTGTAATAGATTCATAACTATTCAAGCTATCTGTTCTTCTTGAGAAGACTTTGGTAGTTTGTGTGCTCAAGTAATTTTTCCAATTTATTTAACTGTGGAATGTATTACCATACAATTCTTTATAATGTTTCCTTATTATACTTTAAATGCCTTTGGATTGCTAGTGATATTTCCTTCTTTCATTCTTGATAATATTAGCTTATTATTTCTCTTTTTCTTTCCTTGGTAATTCTGGCAAGATATTTACCCAATGTGTTGGTCTTCTTAAACAGTGACCTTTTTGTTATATAAACTATTTTGATTTTGTTTACAATTTAATTGAATTTTTTTGACTTTAAAAAAATAATTCCTTTTTTTGCTAGCATGAAGCTTAGTCTGCTCTTTCATTTCTTATTGTGGGAAGCTTAGGTCATATATTTGAAATTGTTCCTTTTTTCTAATATAAGTATTTAGAAGCTTTAACTACATCCCACTACTTTGAACATGTCACATTTTCTTTTTGTCACAAGTATTTTGTAATTTCCCTTGTTATTCCTTCTTTCACCCATAGACAATTAAGAAATATATTATTTTATTTTCAAACACTTTGATATTTCATTGTCACTTTCTCTTAATATATAATTTATTCCTGTTATCAGTGGTCATACTTTGTATTTTAATAATTGTAAACTTATTATAACTTGTTTTATGGGAGCAAATATGGTCTACCTAGGTAAGTGTTCCACGTACACTTGAAAAGAGTTCCCTGGTGTAGGGTACAGTGTTCTACGGTTACAATTAATTCATAGTGATTGATGATATTCAAGTCTTCTATATTTTTACTGATTTTTCTGCCTTATCCTATTAATTATCAAAAGAGTGATACCAGAATCTTCAGTTTTCACTGTGAATTTTTGTTTCTCTTTTCAGTCCTATCATTTTTGTTTTATATTGCTTTATGTTATACCCATACACATTTACGTATTTAGTTTTGTTGGGTTTTCTTGAATTAACTCCTTTATTGAAATTACCTTTTTTATATCTGGTAACATTTTATGTTCAGTCTGTTTTGTCATAATACACTAGTCCAGATTTCTTTTCATAAGTGTTAGCATGGCATATTTTTTTTCCCATTCTACTTCACCGGAGTTTTTTATATTTAAAATGAGTTCTTGTAGACTTACTGATCTAGGATTTCTAGACACCTAGGCCTCCGTGATTCTCTTATAAAATCAGATTGCTAACCTTGCTCCATCAAGTTCCCATTCACTCAGCTTGGCCTGAAACTTTCCAGGCAAAGTGCTGCATTAAGAAAAAGGCCCTGCTCATTTGTTACCCTTTGCTCATGGGTCACTACCTTATACTCCCTGTTGACTAATGCCTGAAATGCTTGTTTTCATTTGTTTGTTCTATCCTTTTGACTCTTTAAAGTGGGATGCTAAATGTTTTCTGTTACTTTATGATGGCATAAGGGAGATTATAATTTATTATTATATTTTGACATTGGGATAGTTCAAAGATTCAGATTTTCAGTTAGACTCAACAACCCAGAAACCTTACTCTATTTCAAGCCTTAATATTTGTTTCAAGGATAAAAGTAATTGCAGTGGATGGGAGAAGAGTTCCAGGAATAGCAACACAAATAAGTGTGTCATTTTGTGCTGCACTGAGAAGAATTCTTGCCCAGGTTAAATAAAATATGAAGTTTCTAAGTAATGTGTGCAACTGCATAATTTCATAGTAGAGCATGTTTTTGTATGGTCCATGAGCTAAGAATGTCTCTCATGTTAAAAACTGTTTTTAAAAAAGGAGAAAAGAATATGTAAGACCATATATCACCTACAAATAGTAATATATTGACTGTCTGACATCTTTACAGAAAAAAAAGTTTGAGTCCTGGTTTATGTGATAATCTATAGATTCCATAAGCGATATGGACAGGTTAGGTGTATACCGCCACAAGCATTCTCCATTTATTTGATGAAACACCAATTTATTTGACAAAAGGTCTGTCAGGATTTTTACAGTGAAATTTGACTAGGTTACCTTCTTTATTTCCTTGGAGTGTAATCTCTGAATGGTAAACAGAGGCAATGGATACTTACAAACTTGTTGGGTAACTACATCCTTCTTGTAAACATGACTATAACAATTTAATCTGAAAGAATAATCTATGGATTATACCTTATGTAAACATCATATAAGTCATAAATATTAATTTTAAGTCTTTACATTTTGCTTTGATTTCTCAATTTACTGAACTGTTTAGGACCTCTAGTTGTGCATTGAATAGAAGTAATAGTAAAGGAAAAAACTTTCATTTCTGAACAAATTTCCCAAGAGTCAGTTTTTTTAATGTATTGAAAGGAACTAAGTTTTGTCTTATTAATAGAAATGTAGAAAATTATATTGAAAATGTCCTCTTATTATCTCTCTTCATTTACCCATTTGGTTTAATTTGCTATTCTGTATTTAACATATTGGGAGGGAAATTAGGATGCTATTTTCAGCCACCTTCCTTTTTTTAACTATATGCATTAAAGGATACAAATTTCCTTTTAAGCATGAGTTTGCTTGCATTCCTCAAATTCTTATATGTAGTGTTGTTGCTATTGAAGTCAACTCACTTAAATACTGAGATTTTTGAAAATTAGGTCATGTACATAAATGGCCATGTTTTCTGCAGATAAGAACTTACTTTATTCATTACAAATTTTGTACCTTTTGATCTCTTCCTCTCCCTCCCTCCTCTCTTTTTCTTTTGCTTTACAGTATTCTACAGAATCTACAGAAAAATATTGGATAGAAGTGATTAGAGTTGAAAACTTACACTTCATTCCCAATTTCCAGTGGTAGGGAAAAGAAGTCAGCATTTCAAAAGTAGGATTGGGCTTTAGTCCTTTGTTAGTATTGGTGATTTCTGCTACGTCTATTTTTACCTTTGTCTTTTCTTTTAATAGCTTATCAATCTTATCTTTTCAAAGGACCTGTTTTTGTTACTTAAAAAAAACTGTCTGCCCATATCCTTTTTCACTCATTATTCTTTTTTTTAATTCCACAAAATTTGTATCTCACTCCCTATTAAGGTGAAAGTTTAGACTGTTAGCAAAAAAAAAAAAAAAATCAAACTTAAATTTTTTTAATACAAGTTTTAATACAATTATCCACTCACACTGCTTTACCCATGTTCCACATATTTTTAAATACTCTATTTTATCTTTATTCATTTTAATATTATTTTCCTGATTTCTTCTTTGGCCCATGAGTATTAAATGATGTGCTCTTAAACTTTCTAATATTTGGGAATTTAGCTGTGATCACAAAATTTAATCTGTATGATTTTAAATTGTTTTCAACTTAAATGACTTTTATGAAGGCCTTAAACAATGATCCAGACTATGATCTATATCAGTATACTTTTTTTTGTATTTGATTATATTATAATGAAATTGAGGGAAATTCTCAATGTGTCTGTTAGGGTCTGCTAGTTGATAATATTTATCAAGGTTTCTATATCTTTACTTTTTTTGTCTAGATATATTTGAGAGAGATGTTTTGAAATCACCAACTACACTTTTTTATTTCCTCTATAAGTTATATTAGATTTAGTACATGTGATTTTATGCTCTGTTTATACATATTTGTGATTGTTATATATTTTGATTTTACTATTTTATCATAAAATATTCCTCTTATCACTATAATATTCCTTATTCTAGAGTCTAAACAATAATATTAATAAAGCTATTCTAGCTTCCTTTAGATTGGTGGTGGCATGGTATACACTTATTCCCCAATTCTTTTACTTTTTATGTATCTAGGACTTTACAGTTAACAAGGGTTTATTTTAGGCCCATATATTAGGTAATCATATTTAGATGCTCTGTCTTTAATTGAAATGCTTATACCATTTAGTTTTCATACAAATTATAAAATGGTTATGTTTAAATGTGTCACTTGCTATTTGTTATCCATTTGCCCCATTTGGCACGTGTTTTGGGTTACCTTTTTTCTTTCTCTTGGCTAACTTATTTTCTAAAACTCCATTTTTATCTCTACTATTGAGTTATGAAATATAACCTTGTATGTGTGTGTGGGGTTGACCTAGAGTTGCCTTTATACATCTTACATTATTAATAATCTACCTTAAAATAATACTGTAATATTCATATATACTTTAGTACCTTAGAACTATATAATTCACTAATTAATTTCCTCATGTTTTAATACAATTGTCATATTTTCCCTTCTACATACTTATGAACTCTTGTTTATAGTCTTACTGTTAATAGTTAAACATTATATTTTCTTTAAATGAGGTTTTTAAAATGAGAAGTGTCTTATATTTACCATATATTTTTTACCAGTATTCCTCATTTACGTCTATAAGTAGAAATTTTTATGTTAACTGATGATAGATAATTTTGTGTCACCTTGGCTAGACTAAGGGCCTTGTTGTATGACCCAACAGTCTTGATGTTGCTGTGAAGGTATTTTTTAGAGGTAATGAACATTTACAATCAGATCTTCAGTAAAGCAGATTACCCTTCATAACTGGGTTGTCCTGATACAATTTATATTAGGCCTTTAGAACAAAGAATGAGATTTCCTTAAGAAGGAACTATGCCTTAAAACTAGGGCATAGAACCTCTTCTTGGGTTTACAGCCTACTGGCCTGACCTGCAGATTTCAGAAGTAATCATGGAACTCAGACTGTTAACTTCAATTCTTACCTATACTTCAAGTCTGCTGACTTTCCCTACATTTCAGACTTACTAGGCCCCATAATGGTGTGAGCCAATTACTTAAAAATTTTTCCCTTTCTCTCATTCTCTCTCTCAAGAACCCCAACTAATGCAGTATCATTTACTTTCTGTGAAAATTTGTTTCAAAAAAATTCTTTTAGTTCATCTTATTGCCAGTGATTCCTTCAGGTTTCTTGTGCTTGCAAGACTTTATTTAACTTTCATAAGATGTTATTACTTTGTCAGGAAATTTGGGTTGACAGGAATTTTTTTTTGTCTTTTTTTTAATACTTTAAAGCTGTCTTCTTGATTACTTACTTTTTTTTCTTTTTTTCATTTTTTTTAAATATAATTTATTATCATTAATCTACAATTACATGTGCAATATTACGGTTATTAAACTACCCCTTCATCAGGTCCCCCCCACCACCCCATTACAGTCACTGTCCATCAGCGTAGTGAGATGCTATAGAATCACCACTTGTCTTCTCTGAGTTGTACTGCCCTCCCCGTGCCACCCCAACATTACATCTGCTAATCGTAATGCCCCTTTTTCCCTCTTATCCCTCCCTTCCCGCCCATTTTCCCCAGTCCCTTTCCCTTTGGTAACTATTAGTCCGTTCTTGGGTTCTGGGAGTCTGCTGCTGTTTTGTTCCTTCAGTTTTTTTTTTTGTTCTTATACTCCACATATGAGTGAAATCATTTGATACTTGTCTTTTTCGGCTTGGCTATTTCACTGAGCATAATACCCTCTAGCTCCATCCATGTTGTTGCAAATGGTAGGATTTGTTTTCTTCTTATGGCTGAATAATATTCCATTGTGTATTTGTACCACATCTTCTTTTATCCATTCATCTACTGATGGACACTTAGGTTGCTTCCATTTCTTGGCTATTGTAAATAGTGCTGCAATAAACATAGGGGTGCATCTGTCCTTTCAAATTGGGCTGCTGCATTCTTAGGGTAAATTCCTAGGAGTGGAATTCCTGGGTCAAATGGTATTTCTATTTTGAGGTTTTGAGGAACCTCCATACTGCTTTCCACAATGGTTGAACTAATTTGCAGTCCCACCAGCAGTGTAGGAGGGTTCCCTTTTCTCCACATCCTCGCCAACATTTGTTGTTGTTTGTGTTTTTGATGTTGGCCATCCTCACTGGTGTGAGGTGACATCTCATTGTGGTTTTAATTTGCATTTCTCTGATGATTAGCGATGTGGAGCATCTTTTCATGTGCCTGTTGGCCATCTGAATTTCTTCTTTGGAGAAGTGTCTATTCATGTCCTCTGCCCATTTCTTAATTGGATTATTTGCTTTCTGTTTCTTAAGGTGCATGAGCTCTTTATATATTTTGGATGTCAACCCTTTATCAGATACGTTTTTTATGAATATATTCTCCATACTGTAGGATGTCTTTTTGTTCTACTGATGGTGTCCTTTGCTGTACAGAAGCTTTTCAGCTTGATATAGTCCCACTTGTTCATTTTTGCTTTTGTTTCCCTTGCCCGGGGAGATATCTTCATGAAGAAGTCGCTCATGTTTATGTCCAAGAGATTTTTGCCTATGTTTTTTTCTAAGAGTTTTATGGTTTCATGACTTACATTCAAGTCTTTGATCCACCTTGAGTTTACCTTTGTGTATGGGGCTAGGCAGTAGTCCAGTTTCATTCTCTTACATGCAGCTGTCCAGTTTTTCCAACACCACCTGCTGAAGAGGCTGTCATCTCCCCATTGTATATCCAAGGCACTTTTATCAAATATTAATTGACTGTATATGTTTGGGTTAATGTTTGGATTTTCTATTCTTTTCCACTGGTCTGTGGGTCTGTTTTTGTGCCAATACCAAATTGTCTTGATTACTGTGGCTTTGTAGTAGAGCTTGAAGTCAGGGAGCATAATTCCCCCTGTTTTATTCCTCCTCCTCAGGATTGCTTTGGCTATTCGGGGTCTTTTGTGGTTCCATATGAATTTTAGAATTATTTGCTCCAGTTCATTGAAGAAAGCTGTTGGTAGTTTGATAGGGATTGCATTGAATCTGTAGATTGCTTTAGGTAGTATAACCATTTTGACAATATTTATTCTTCCTAGCCAAGAGCATGGGATGCATTTCCATTTGTTAGTGTCCTCTTAATTTCTCTTAGGAGTGTCTTGTAGTTTTCAGAGTACAGGTCTTTCACTTCCTTCGTTAGGTTGATTCCTAGGTATTTTATTCTTTTTGATGCAATTGTGAATGGAATTGTTTTTCTGATTTCTCTTTCTGTTAGTTCATCATTAGCGTATAGGAAAGCAACAGATTTCTGTGTGTTAATTTTGTATCCTGCAACTTTGCTGAATTCAGATATTAGTTCTAGTAGTTTTGGAATGGAATCTTTAGGGTTTTTTATGTACAGTATCATGTCATCTGCAAATAGTGACAATTTGACTTCTTCTTTACCAATCTGGAAGCCTTGTTATGTCTTTCTTTTGTCTGATTGCTGTGGCTAGGACGTCCAGTACTATATTGAATAACAGTGGAGAGAGTGAGCATCCCTGTCTTGTTCCCGATCTTAGATGAAAAGCTTTCAGCGTCTTGCCATTAAGAATGATGTTAGCTGTGGGTTTGTCATATATAGCCTTTATGATGTTGAGGTACTTGCCGTCTATACCCATTTTGTTGAGAGTTTTAATCAGGAATGGATGCTGAATTTTGTCAAATGCTTTTTCAGCATCTATGGAGATGATCATGTGGTTTTTGTTCTTCTTTTTGTTGATGTGGTGATGATGTTGATGGATTTTCGAATGT